>JAMPIV010012850.1:37500-255230 GCA_024509875.1 Oreohelix idahoensis | reverse complement strand
TAGAGTCTGCTAGGGGCGACCGTTTCCCCCACGGAGATGACAACCAATTGCAACTTTTCAGTCAGATTTCGATGTCCCTGCTATAAGATGAGACAGGTGCAGTGGCATGTGAACGACAATGACAGGTGATAGTGATTTCGATATGAATTTTTCAGATGCTCCACGCTTCGACCGCTTGAACTAAATGATCTCATCCGAATCTATAATCTCCTCCAAGGAATCTTCAGAACTTTTGGCTTCAAGATTGAAAGAACCAAAATTACTGACTGCTGAAACAAAGTTACATTTTATTCGCAGCAGAGATCCAAGGTTTTATTTTCCATTTCTCTTGTAAAGAAAACAACCTTGTGTTTTTGGTACTAGATGTAGGAGGTCAAGAAACAAAATGGTGTACGTTATGACACCAGATGAGTGGCCGACTATTCATAGAACATCGTCTAAAAGGAATTTGAAGGTGTTCCTCTTACACAATGGTAAACAAAATGTCTCAATTCCAATTGCTCATACAACTACAATGAATGAGGAGTAAGCTACAATAAGCACAGTACTGGAAAAATAGAAGTATATGAGAACATAAACGGATGGTTTGTAGAAATCTTAAAATTATTAACTTCTTGCTTGGCCAGCAAATGGGAACACCAAATATCCATGCTTTATATGTTAGTTGGTATACAGGGCAAAGAAATGCACTGGACAAAGAAAAGTGGCCGTTGAGGGATGAATTAAAATTTGGAGAAAAAATAATGTCAATCAGCCTCTCATGATCGTAAAAATGAAGATTTTCAACTGCTACCATGAACAATATAACGCTTGGCTTGATGAATGCAATTTGTTAAAGCACAGAACAAAGATGGAACCTGTTTTTAATTACTTATGCAGACAGTTTCCAAATTGATCATAGACAAACAAAAAGTGGAATTTTCGATGACCTCAAATTAGAAAGATAAAAACGATCCAAATTTTATTGATTCCATGAACAAAACAAGTCCCCCCACAGCCTGTCATCATTTGTTTTTAGTTGTGGCAAACATTCTGGGAAACTTTTAAATGCAGACACTTATTCTAATTAGTTGGAAAACTTCTGTCAGAGTTTTTGTGACCTGATGCAACATGAAGCATAAAATTGCACTACCCTCCATAGCCATTTTACATTTATTCCGGAGAATTCTTGGCAACTTTAGTGATGAGCAAGGTGAAATTCTTCCTCCAAGATATAAAAACAATGGAAGAGAGATACCAGGGACTTTGGGAAGCCCACATTATGGCAGACTTACTGTTGGACCCTTAAGGCGTGACTGTCTCGGGCATATCACATTCCAAGGATTTCTCGGAAAAGATCCTGTGTTGCGTGTTAGACCGAAACACAATGCAAGTGTGATAAAGTTTTATTACGATTTTTTGGTAATATATGCACAGTAATTACATAGAATATGAATTGCAGAATATTGTCAAAATGCCACTGATAGCAACCTAACTCTAGGATTGTACATAAGCAATTGCCCACTAATATGGCCATTCTTAGTTATCTCAAAAATCTAGAGCTTGATAGAAAAATATCTGATTAGCATTTTTGTGGAATCAGCAACCCAAAATTACTTTACCCAAGAACACTGTAAAGGGCAATTTTTACTAACATTGCAATATAATTACATTTTATATTCTTATTATGTTTGCAAATAGTTTGTGAAGCAAAGTATTTCCTTTTTAAGTGCTTAAGGAGAAGTCATTTTTGTGTTGCCTTCCACTTATGAAAATACGATTCCGTCTATCTTCGATCGGACTCCGCCAAGAAGGACTCTAGGCCCTACTGTGATTTTATTCTTTGGACTGGGTGGGTAGGAATAGATTGTTTTTCTTGCCTTTCAGTATTTATCTATTGGCCTGGAATTTATACGTAGATGTTTGTCTATGAAGTAATAGGACGAGTCCTCGTCCTTATATTATGGTATATCTTTTGCATTTCTAAGTCGGAACTTAATTTTGGTTTGGACGGTCGCCATAGAAAAGGGTCATAACGGTCCTATGGCAGCCGGTAAGTATCGTTAGCAATAGGTGTCCCTGATCCCCATGGCTAGCCATCGCTGTGAGGATGCTACGAGTTTTGTGAATCGTAGCAGGCTTATTTAGCCGAAAATTAGTGATCTATATATGGATGGGGAAAAGTGATAGCTCATACAAAGTTTTATATTTCGCATAAAAAACGGTAAAACCACAATTTATTATGAACTTGGGCTTCGCCATCGTTGTTGATAAGCAGATGCACAGTGGTACTTTTAAAAAGAATATCCATTCAAAGGAAGAAGACATTCCTGTGTATCGGCACTGGGTTGTATGATATTATGCAATTACTTCTATGAGAGCACCTATGAAGAAATGAGGACATTTAATGAATGACTAATTTTGGTCTATATTCTATAGTGAGTGAAGCTCACGAGAGAGAGAACAGCCATGTTGAAATTCATATACTTTGTATTTATCGAGTGAGAAAAAGGGATGCCTGTACTATCGCTCGATGAACCAAGAGATCACTGCTACATGTGAGAACCCATGTCTGGGATTCCTATATTATGAAATATATATATATTGAACTTTACGTGAAGGAATATTCGCTAGACGATGTTAGGTCTAGGAGCCTTCCTATGTATTGGTTATGGTCTGACGTGCCCAGTCAGTAAAGCCAGATGATTTACATGATGGAACGCTGAATGCTTATTACGAATGCTCC
Organism: Oreohelix idahoensis; assembly: GCA_024509875.1. Classification (NCBI taxonomy): domain Eukaryota; kingdom Metazoa; phylum Mollusca; class Gastropoda; order Stylommatophora; family Oreohelicidae; genus Oreohelix; species Oreohelix idahoensis. The sequence continues at coordinate 252,505 of JAMPIV010012850.1, read as the reverse complement.
ATTATGATATTTGCCAAGCATGAATGCTAACTTAAGATGATATTCCTGTGATCAACATTATGCTGTCTATGTCGACATTTGTTCCTGTAACCATACACGTACTGTCCAAGTGTGCGTCCCATTAAATGTTATAAAAAGACCACCGTAGTTCCAGTACTTCTTGAATTCGAACAGTGTGAGTATGAGTGATGTACTACCAACCTGTCAACTCTATCGAATCATTCTACCATTCGCGTACTGACATTCAGATACACACTCATTGTTTACACTCACATTCTTGTCGGAGCCTCATCACGTTCCAGGACAAGATGACCTGTATGACCAAAACTGTGCTGGGTTTGATGAGTTGACAATCGTTACACTTTACTACACCAGTTCCAACATCTACATTTATCCACTGGTGGACATTCACATCATTTAGCAAATAAAGAATGATTCAACAACTAGTAGCCAGTATGAGTTAACAACTACACAAAGAAAGAGTTTAACAACTGGTGTGCCAGCTTCCTGGGTCAACCTGCACAGTGACCATATTGAGAAGTAAACTACTGAGACCAGACGTTCCTTGGGGTCTGTTACGACACACAAATACATCAACAGTACAACTCTACAGTGATGTCAGCGTGACCTGTCCTGTCGAGAGTATGCTGTAACTAGGTCAGGGTTTGTTGTGATTTGGTTCATTGGACATTTGCCATACAACTGACAGTGTTACACAGCAAGCTTGGTTGAAACATAGAACATTACACATCAGGACTGGAGAATATTTGACAGTGTTTGCGAAAGAAAATGTTATTGAACTGAGAAGTCCTACATTGATTGTTATCATTCAAATCAACGATGGAGCTTCTATTTCTGTGTTGAATTTAAAATAATTAGACCAGAAGTATTTGTTTAATAAAGTACCACAGTACTGTACTATTAGGCAGTGTAACTGAGCCTTCATTCCAACACATTCTTTCTGCAACACTCTATTTACATCATATTTGCCATACTATTTATGCATTTATGTATTTATGTTTAACTATTTATATGTGATATTTGTTTGTATCCAGCGGGTTGTTGTTTCGGTTGGGCGGTGTCACACAGCAGAGTATCCCACGTAATAGAGGGTCTGATGTGTGCGTTTCTATAGGTGCAATTTTCTTCATTGGAAATTTGCTGCGACAGCTGTTGCTATTAGTGTTAGCTGTGAAGTCTGTACTCATTGTTGTTTTTGTAATATTCCTCTGTTCTTTGGTTTGTTTTGATTTGTTTGTAATTTGTTGGTCTACCCTATTCTATCTTTCAGTTCTATTCTCAATTTATATTTATATACTGTGGCGTTATTTGTATTTGTTATCCTCTTGCGGTTTATCTTTTATTGTTTTTCCCATTTGATTTATTTCATTTCCGCAAATGTTTTCATGTTCTTCTGTATAACTGTTTTGTTTTGTGCCTGATCGACATACACTATTTAAAATATAGTTGATCATATAAATTGATGTACAAGAATCAACTGATAGTTAATTGCTATTACTAAAGGTACACAGTTGATGATATAAAACACTATTTCTGGTGCACTGCACTTATATTATAGAGTGAACCAGCAACTTATAGCTGTTATTATATAAGGATTTATACAAGACCTTTGTAAGGCTTGTTTTTCCACTAGTGATTTGGGATAGTTTAAGTACTATTTTTCCACAGGTTAAAAAGTTATCATACAAGGTCTTTGATTAAGACTAAGAAAGTGAATTTATTTACTTTTGCAAATTACTGATCTTATTAGACAAGATGTCTACATTAGATTATTTTATCACACAAGGCAGGGCTCTTGATAAGACTGGTCAGCAATTAGAAGATGGGCAGTTGCTCAATATGACAAAGCATTAGCTGCAGAAGAGAGAAAAACTTGCTGCTGTGCTTGCTGAAGAAAGAAAAGCATTGATTGAAGAAAAGAAAAAGAATTTAGAGAATGAAAAAAAAATTAACAAAGCAGAGAAGATGGAAAAAAGAAATTGGCAACAGACTGATGAAAAAAAGAGAGAAGATGCAGATAGATGGAAACTGAAAAGAGAAAGAAAGAAGGGATGAAGCTGCTGCAAAGAGAGAAAATTACAAGCTGAAGCTCAAGAAAAAAAGCAATAAGAGAACATGAACACCAAAAAGAACTTTTAGCATTTGAGTTAGAAAAGTTAAAGTTAACAAACATAAGTAATGTTAATCAAGCATCTAGTAGTAATGGTAAACCCTTTACTTACAAGGTCAAGGTACCAGCGTTCAACCCTTCCAGTGATGACATAACATTCTGGCTAAACAGATTTGAACGCTCGTGTCGAGCACATAATGTGGACAAATCACAATATGCTAACCAGTTATCAGAAAATCTGAAAGGGTGATTCTCTGACTAGTTTAAGTTTGGTTGAAGAGGCTGACAAAGATAACTATGATGTTATTAGGGCAGCCTTATTAAAGAAGTATCAGTTGTCTGAAGAGGGTTATCGGAAGTTGTTTAAGACAATGGTGCCTGAGGCAGGTGTAGAATTCTCAGAATTCATTGCAAGGACACGTCTTACATTTGATCGTTGGATTGAGCTATCCAAAAAAAACTAGAAACAGAAAAGACTTATGAAGCCCTTATGGACTTGATACTCAGAGACAAGATTATGTCAAGTATAAATAAACCTTTCCTCGAATTCTTACATGAGCGTAAACCTAAGTCTCTAAAAAGAAATGGAACAGTATTGTACCCAATACGTCACTGCACATCCGGACGTAGCTATTAGCAACAGTAAGGTTAAAGAAGGTATGCCAGTTGCTTCTGCAACACCATACAACCCTAATCACTCTCAAAATTCCAAGGACCTCAAAATAGGTTTAATAAAAAAGGTAACTATTACAGTTATCAGAACCAAGGTAACCAATCATTTCAGGGTTCTTCTTCGAATACCTGGAGAAGAGCTGACAGCCCTCGATTCAGGGGTGGTCATAATTACAGGAACTTTCGCAAAGGAAGTCATTCTAAAAACTATATCCAAGTTTTCCTTCATGGAGAGACAACAGGATCATAATTACCGAGATACTCATTATAATGAATATGATGATAGTAACCAAAGGAGCTATGATTCAAACCCGAGTAGGGGTTATAATAGTGGAAACAATGATAAGTACAGAGGCAATAATAACAGAGGTAGAGCACAATTCAAAAAACATAAAGCTCATTACCAGGCGAACTCTGCACAGCAAGAGTCCCACGAAGCCTATAAACAAAATAAGATAATGATGACTCTAATAATATGGCATGTGCCGCTTTTGATTTTGGGAGAGCATCTCAGTGCCCCCAATGCAAAACATTATTTGAGCCAACCACAGTGTCTACTTTAAGCTGTGGGCATCCTTTTCCCGCTCTTCCTGCGTCAATCGCGCATGATGGGAGAGGTTCTCTTGTCTTACACAAAGGTTTAGTAAATGACAATCCAGTCTCAGTACTTTTTGATTCTGGATGCACAACTATTGGGGTTAGGCAGTCACTCATAGATCCTTCTCATTCTACAGGCAAAGTAGTCAAATGCGTAACATTTGGCGGCACCATAGAGAAATACTCTACCGCTATCATTAGGATTGCTACTCCTTTCTTCACAGGAGATGTACACGCATGTCTTTTGCCGGATCCGATCGCTGATCTTATCATCGGTCGCATTCACGGAGTCAAAGAATGCACTCCGGAGCAAGTTTCCGTTTGGGAAAATCAAAATATGCAATCTGCTAATGCGGTAGTCACTAGAGCTCAAGCTCTCAATATGCCTGAAACTTCATCTGTTGAAGATAATGAAGTGCATAACCAAGATGATCCCTTGGTAATTTCTCGTGACTCGTTTATAAAACAACAAGAAGAAGATCCGACTCTTAGAAATTCTTCACTCTTGTAACAAAAGGTGATCCGAATAAAGATTCAAATTGTAAATCTTGGATTACAATGAAGAATGGCGTACTTGTACGTATGGTGCGAGACTCCACTAAGTCAAGTCATTCTCAGATTCTTGTACCCAAGAATTTGAGAGTTAAGATCTTACAACATGCACACGACTCTCAGTGTGCTGCTCACATGGGTTTTTCCCGTACAAAGTCAAGAGTTCTTGCGGCTTTCTTTTGGCCTTTTGTGAACAAGGACATACGGATCTATTGTCGATCCTGTAAAGTATGTCAAGAAGTCAAATCCAAAGGTCCTCGTCATGCTGCGCCTATTCAGGCTGCAGATATTCCTATTCGTCCATTCCAGAAAATGGCGATAGACATCATTGGTCCATTCAAGATCAAATCTGCTAGAGGACATCAGTTTATCTTAACGTGTGTAGACATGTGCACACGTTGGCCAGAGGCTATCCCTCTAAAGAGCATTACTACCGCTGACATTGCAGATGCTCTTTGGCTTATATTTTCTCGGCTGGGATTCCCCGGAGAAATATTATCAGATCATGGCACCCAACTGATATCGGATACCATGTCTCAAGTAATGTCTACTCTACAGATAGAGAGATCTTTGAGTAGCATCTATCATCCTATGTCCAATGGGATGGTCGAGCGACTAAATAGAACACTTAAGAACTTATTAGGGAAGATAACTGAGGATCATCCTCAAGATTGGGATAGGGTTTTACCCGCGGCCCTCTTCGCGTACAGAGAGGTCCCCAATGAACATACAGGGTTTTCGCCCTTTGAACTTGTCTTTGGCGCGCGACCGCGCGCGCCCAATGTCTTTGCTGCATGATCTTATAACAGCTGACAATATTGACGATGACACAAAATCTTCTTACGAGTATGTCATCGCGCTGAGACAAAAGATTATCGAAGCATGCAAATTGGCAACGTCCTCTTCTGAATTTGCTAAGCAGAAGGCAAGACAATTTGCTAATAAGAAGAGAACTTTACGACAACTTTGTCCTGGTGACAAAGCATTTGTTTTGCTACCTTGTCGTGAAAAATAGACTCCTTATTAGTTGGAAAGGTCCGTACGATATAATATCGAAAATTTCAGATGTTGACTACATCGTCGATATTAACGGGAAGCATAAAACCTTCCACATCAATATGCTTACGGAGTTCCATGAACGTCCTGACTATCTACAGCCTATTTTCCAGGCAACGGACGATTCTCATGTCAAACATGGTCATTACTCATCACTGTCTGTAATACAGGATGAGGAAACAAGTTTTTTCGGATGTTAATCTCCCGCTTCCAATGATCCCACTTCATTCTAGTGAATCATGGAAAGACGTTACTGTTTCTCCTGATTTGTCTCTAGGAGAACGGCGACAAGTTTCGTCTATGTTACAAACATTTCAGGATGTCCTCACTGACATCCCTGGACAAACTCATGTCATTGAGCATGACATTGTTCTAACTGAACATACTCCAATTAGGGTTAGGCCTTATCCTATCCCTATACATTTCCAAACACAGGTTGAAAAGGAGTTGGATGAAATGATAGATTTACAAATAATCGAACCATCCACTTCTGCATATTCTTCGCCGATGGTTATTGTTCGAAAAAAAGACAATAACATACGTCTTTGCGTTGACTATCGCAAATTGAATCAAGTTACGAAGTTCGATGCTGAACCTATGCCTTTACTAGAAGAGTTACTTACTCGTCTTTCTAAATCGCATTTTTTCACTAAACTTGATTTGTCTAAAGGATATTGGCAAGTTCCATTATCCAACGCGCCAAACCTCTTACCGCTTTCTCTACTCCCAGAGGCCTTTTCCAATGGAATTTTATGCCTTTCGGCCTTATGAACGCACCAGCTACATTTGTACGCATGATGCGTCGAATCCTATCGTATCGGTCAGATGTCATTGCTTATCTAGACGACATCTGTCTTTTCAGCGATACTTGGGAAGATCACTATTCAGGATTAGTTGAATTATTATCAACTCTGCGTGAGTATAACCTGACAGCAAAACCATCTAAAGCTTGTATTGGCTTTAGCGAAATTGCTTTCTTAGGCCATCGAGTAGGTCACGGTTTCTTGAAGACAGAAGACCATAATATCACTAAGATACTTAACATCTCTATCCCTAGGACTAAAAAGCAAGTGCGAAGTCTTTTAGGTCTCATACAATTTTATGGACGTTTCATTCCGAATCTGTCCTCTATCATGGCACCTCTCTCTACACTATTAAAGAAAGGGTCGCCTAACATGGTTCACTGGTCTCATGAATGCCAATCTTCACTAGAGAAGATCAAAACTATGTTTTCATCACCCACCTATTTTAGTGTTACCTACAACAGATAAGACATTTGTTCTTCGTAGTGACGCTTCATCCACTGGGATTGGAGCGGCACTAATGCAAGAGTACTCTGGAACTCTGCATCCTGTAATGTATATATCCAGAAAACTTAATGCTGCAGAAAGGAATTACTCGGTTTTAGACCGCGAATTATTGGCGATGGTTTGGTCAATTCTCAAACTCCAAAGATTCCTTCTGGGCGCGCATTTCGTAGTGGAAACTGACCAAAAAGCTCTTACGGCTATCCAAAGTAAGAACTTGAAGAGCTCGAGATCAACTCGATACGCAATCGCTCTTCAACCTTTTCATTTTTCGGTACGAGCTATCCGTGGTTCAGAAAATGTGATGGCGGACATTCTGTCCAGATGCCCACATGATGCCACTTAACTGTTAAATATTGGATCTTTTTAATATGTATAACTTTACAACAGTTATTTTTTGTTTCTTTACTAAGATACACATTTGTAATTTAATAATAGAATGATGGTATCTCTACTTAGCGGTTTATTGATGTTAATTCACCGCTGTTCTTTGATGATTGTTTCTTCATAAATCATAAATTTAAGATTATAGTGTGAATTTTTGGTATGCATTGTATAATTACCAGAATTGTATTATACGTACATCACACCTTCCTGGAAACATTTATTCGTAGGGAAACAATTTCTCTCAGATTTTGAGATATATATATTCTCACCAGTCATATTAGGAATTATAGTTATTCCTGATATTTTCATCTGCGCAGTATTCTTGCGTTGTGAGCCTATTCTACGGTGCTCCTAGATGTATTTAAAAAAAAAAAATTTTTTTTTTTTTTTCCCGGGAGGTGTGGTAAGACTGTAAAGGGCAATTTTTACTATCTTGCAATATAATACATTTATATTCTTATTATGTTCGCAAATATTTTGGAAGCAAAGTATTTCCTTTTTTAAGTGCTTAAGGAGAAGTCATTTTTTGGGTTGCTTCCCTTGAAAATAGTTCTGTCATCTTCGATCGGACTCCGCAGACGACTCTAGGCCTACTGTGATTTATTCTGTGGCTGGGTAGGAATAGATTGTTCTTGCTTCAGTATATCTATGGCCTGAATTTATACGTAGTGTTTGTATGAGTAGGACGAGTCTGTCTTATATATGGATATCTTTGCATTTCTAAGTCGAACTAATTTGGTTGTCGCTAGAAAAGGTCAAAGGCTATGCAGCGGAAGTATCGCTAGCGAGGGGTGTGATCCATGGCTGTCATCCTGTGAGGATGCCGAGTTTTGTTGTAGCAGGCTTTTTGCCGAAATAGTGATCTATATATGGATGGGGAAAAGTGATAATCATTTAGACATGTTGTATGTACTTTACCCCAGTGTTTATTCTCTTTTGCCAAGGAATGGCAAAGTTATATTTCGCATAAAAAGGTAAAACCACAATTTATTATGAACTTGGGCTTCGCCATCGTTGTTGATAAGCAGATGCACAGTGGTACTTTTAAAAAGAATATCCATTCAAAGGAAGAAGACATTCCTATGTATCAGCACTGGATTGTATGATATTATTCAATTACCTCTATGAGAGAACCTATGAAGAAATGAGGACATTTAATGAATGACCAATTTTGGTCTATATTCTATAGTGAGTGAAGCTCACGAGAGAGAGAACAGCCATGTTGAAATTCATATACTTTGTATTTATCGAGTGAGAAAAAGGGATGCCTGTACTATCGCTCGATGAACCAAGAGATCACTGCTACATGTGAGAACCCATGTCTGGGATTCCTATATTATGAAATATATATATATTGAACTTTACGTGAAGGAATATTCGCTAGACGAGGTTAGGTCTAGGAGCCTTCCTATATATTGGTTATGGTCTGACGTGCCCAGTCAGTAAAGCCAGATGATTTACATGATGGAACGCTGAATGCTTATTTACGAATGCTCCATTATGATATTTGCCAAGCATGAATGCTAACTTAAGATGATATTCCTGTGATCAACATTATGCTGTCTATGTCGACATTTGTTCCTGTAACCATACACGTACTGTCCAAGTGTGCGTCCCATTAAATGTTATAAAAAGACCACCGTAGTTCCAGTACTTCTTGAATTCGAACAGTGTGAGTATGAGTGATGTACTACCAACCTGTCAACTCTATCGAATCATTCTACCATTCGCGTACTGACATTCAGATACACACTCATTGTTTACACTCACATTCTTGTCGGAGCCTCATCACGTTCCAGGACAAGATGACCTGTATGACCAAAACTGTGCTGGGTTTGATGAGTTGACAATCGTTACACTTTGCTACACCAGTCCCAACATCTACATTTATCCACTGGTGGACATTCACATCATTTAGCAAATAAAGCATGATTCAACAACTAGTAGCCAGTATGAGTTAACAACTAAACAGAGTTTATCAACAGCTATAAAATTTAAGGCACCAAAGTGTGTGTATACCAGTGTAATAAATATATACACCAGGGTGTAATCGTAATCCACTCCCTGATCCACATGGAGCATGGGACTACCTCTGCTTTTGGGTTCCTTGTGACGAAACCCGTACGAAGCCGTCGTTTGCTCTTGCAGCGGTGGATCACAAATCCAATCATTTTATATGCTGAGGTTGCCAGCCTCGTATGAACCTGTACATCCACAAGCAATTTACACATGTTAAATGCAAAAATATATAATGATAAAAATGTATATATTACTACATACCCCGATTATCGGAAATGAATCTACAGACTTCTTGCATATGCGAAAACTTCCGAATAGTGTCGGGCCACCAGTTTCAAGAGGCCGTCTACAGGTGGTCAGGGTATTACTTTAGTTATATTATCCCAGTGTTATTCTGTTCCTAGGACTCTTGGTTTTCAAGTCGAGTTTTCTTTCTGTCTGATATCAGAAGATCCTCCAATACTTGTCCTGTCCTTAAGTTGGAATCATGTTTCTGTTCGTTATCCTGGCGTCTGAAATGTCTTCTTGTTGAGATTGAAATGCAGTAAAGCAGTCCCAAAATGTTGCAGATTATAAGCGACATTTTTGCTCACACACCCATGTGGTTTTGTTGGAAAAAAACTCCAATCAGAAGTGGTTTATTTTAGCACTTCCATGCAAAACCAACCATCATCAAGGCGTCTGATATTGGTAGGGGTTTATCCCCAATTACCCTCTTGTAGAACATTCTGCATGACACAAGATATTTTGTTTAAATTTCAATTACTAATTCTAACATAATCTCATAACACAGTGCATTTATCTCACAAAATATTATACACTTTAGGCACGTGTGATGTCTGCGGAGTCTGCGGTCGCTTCTGCTGTCGGTTTTCCGCACGACTAGCTAGATGAAATCACCAGCGCTTGCTGTAGTGGTTCATGAATACACTATTTTCGCATGCGGAGGTTGCCAGCCTCATATATATATATATATATATATATATATATATATATATATATATATATATATATATATATATATATATATATATATATATATATATATAACCACCAAGCAAAAAAACATGTCAAATTTACATTTGTAAAACAAAGGTTTACACTTACCCCAAAGTTTTGGGAATATACAATCTCCTCGCGCTGGTTAGAATGAACACGAGCAATTTATGTTATATGCTCTCGAATCACTTGGTCTGGAAATTTTGAATTCCTTTTCATGACGGGTGAATGTGCGAAACACTTGGTCTGGGAAAGTTTCTCTTATGACGGGTGATCAAATTCCTAGGTTTCCAGTCTTCGTATTTTAAGTCCTGGTCCCTTAAGTTTTTCAGTCTCTATATTTATAAAGGCGGGCTTACTTTTTTAAGGTTTTAAGTTTCCCAAATACTTCGATCTTATAATATAGGGATTCTACGTCCGATGTGTCACTGGCTCATAATGACGTGCGCTGCAGTCTCTTTGTTCTGTGTCTCTGATTTCACTACATTATATGTGCAGTTCCCAGTTCACATCACAGATGGTGCTTCCGTCGGATGTTCCAATAGGATTCATAGTATATTTCGGCTTCTTACTTTAATCCAATCGTAAGCTCTTTAGCACTGGGTTGGGGTGTCTAATTTCAAAATATCCCCCACGTGTTTTAAAATATAACATTTAATATTCCAACGCGTGACCTCTTTCAAATCATGCGGTAATATTTCCGCCCACTCACAACAACATGTCACCATGTTTGCCTGGCGTGATGTCTTCTGCCAAGATGTTTACCCAGACAGATTATCTGTAACAATCACCATGGATTGTCCCACAAAAACGATAAACGCATCTACCCTCTGTGTAATCTGCCAGACAAACAGACACCAACGTCGGCAACCCAGACAGACAATCTTGGGTTCTTTTCATGTCGGTTGGACGAGACCGTATTGTCACCAGCTTTTCACCTGGGGTCAAATGTTGGACCGACGCGTTTCAAAAGATGGTCAGACGGATAGAATAGATAAGCGTATGACCGGTATATTTACCTGGTATTATCGCATTTACCTTACGGAACGTAAACAATTCTGCGTGTAAAGCAGATACGTCCGTAGGGAGTAGAGTGTTACAGACTTCACCCTACTAGATCCAGCATAGAGATAAATAATGAAAAGGCAGGATTTATGCCAAATAAAAGCGACTGGTGAGACACATGAAGAACAAAGAAATGATACTGCCGTAGGGCTGAAGGTGTGAAAGATCACACAAAAGACCATGTCCAGACGTTCCGTGACAGAAGTGACAAAAGATAATAAGATATTTATGTTATCAGCCCTAAAAATATGGACTCACATGTAAACCTTGACAGCAACGCAGACAAAGTTATAATGAGGGTCAATGATACCAATATACGAATACAAACGGCAAGAGGAGCTACCATTGCCCTGCCCTGGTAAATATATCGGAATAGAAAACATTCACTACCAACGCAACAATCAGAATCTTTAACCATTATGTCAAGTCTGTCCTACTGTATGGCTCTGAAATATGGACAACAACAAAAACAACAACCAAAAAGTTACATACTCTCATAAATAAGTGCTTGCTTAGAAGATCTTTAAAATATGACGACACCATTACCAGTGTGCATGTCGTGATTTGAATGACATTTCTGTCACTTTTAGCAGAGTGGTCTTTCCTGTCTTGTTCTCTATTTTTGTCTACGTCCACTTTTCTGTCTAATGGCTCCTAATAGCGCTATTTCTGGCATTGGTCATGTCAATCTTACGCTGGTCAGGCTAAATTCCACCCTTCTGCACGTGAACAGCGGCATCTAGCTAAAGGTCCTTTTATTCTACCTTTCTTATAGAGAACGGCTACTTCATGTATTCTTTGATTTACAGAGAACTCGTGGACCCGGGGGAGAAACTTTAACTTTTCACCCTTTCGCCCGCGTCTAGAATCACGTCTAGACTCTGGTCGCTCGTAAGAACTACCTAGTGTTGCTTCAGATTACGTCTTTTTCCTTAATCGCCAGGGAAACATTTCCCTAGACCGTTATGTTTGGTTACGTTAGATCCTTGCACGTGCAAACGCCACCTGCAGACTTTATCTTACTATTTAAGCGAAGTGACTTTATCACACAGTACCGTTGTCTCAAGAAACTTTTGCCACTTGGCAAAGTGATAATCTGTGCCAGAGCTAATAGCAGTGGTAGTGCAGGAATTATTCTTAACGGTAAGCACATTTACCTATTTAATAGAGTGGAATAGAGATACCGTGTTACTTTAATTCATCTTAAATATGTGTACATTTTTGTCCCTTAAGGTAAATTCTTTTCCTGACCGGGATGCACTGAATTTTATTAAGTGAGCCACGATCCATAATCAGTGAGTGTTAGCTAGGACTGGTTTTTCTTAAGACAGAAAGCGGGAGTCGGTTATAATATTATTACCCTATTTTCCGCTTGGTTGTGTGTATAATATTACCGTAGAGAGTTTTTGCTATTTTATATCCAATACCGTAATTCCCGCCGTAAGTACGTCGGTCGGTCGGTCGGTCACGTCATGCACATCGTCATTTGCGCACTTTTCTATTTTTGAGAGAGTGCATTAACTTTCAACCACAGCTAAGGGGTGCAACTGTGGTTGAAAGTTAGACAATAATTGTATTTTTTCCCTTATATGTACTCTCCCGAAAATATAAAAGTGCGCAAATGACGATGTGCATGAACAGTTTGATTATGGAAAGAAGCCAACAACACAATTGATAAACAGACATGAACTGGAGACAGGAACGTGCAGAGATGCAGATTAAATCAACAGACAATAAAGATACTTTTCTGTCCAGTTTCATTCGGGAAACGGATTTAACTCATCATTTTCTTAAAAATAACCTTAAAGTGTAAGTTTTTGATTGTTTCTTCAAGACATGACATGTTGTCATAAAAGAAATGTTAGTTATTTAGTCAATTTCCGGTCCATTAGATCATTATCACTGCTCCACATGTCATTCTTCTTCTTCTTCTTCGATCCTTAACCACCGACCGTCAAAGCAGTCAGTGGCCGTCACGCCTAGTGGCGTCTTGTAGGGCAACAACAAATTGATTCCACTTTGCACGGTCGGTGGCCATCCTTCGTACAGTGCCCCAACTCTGGTTCATTCTTTGCATCTCAGCCTCCACAGTCCTCCGCCAAGTTGTTTTTGGTCGGCCTCTCTTTCGCTTTCCTTCAGGGGTCCAAAGCATAGCTGTTCTTGTGACGGCATCGGGGTCTCTTCTGAGGACATGACCAACCCAGCTCCAGCGTCTGCCAGCTATGATGGTGTGCATGTCCTCTTGCTTGCTACGAGTAAGCAGATCTTGGTTGGTGATGGTATTCGGCCAAAAGATTCGGTGAATTTTTCTTAGGCATGTTGTGTGAAAAGAGGACAATTTTGACATTTCCTTCTCTGTGACTCTCCAGCATTCCGCACCATAGAGAAGCACAGAAAGCACGCAACTCTGGTATAATCTTAATTTTGTGCTTGTGCTGTATTGGGAGGACTTCCAGATGTTATTTAGGCTAAAGAAGGCTGTTCTTGCCTTATTCATTCTGATGTTGATGTCTTTGCCTGCGCCACCGTCTGGTGTTACTATGCTTCCTAGGTATGTGAAGGTATCTGTCTGTACCAGTTGCTGATTCCTTACTGATATGGGCTCAGGGTTGCTCACATTGAGCGTCATGACCTCAGACTTCTTTAAATTGATGTTCAAGCCCACCTGCTGGCTAAATTTATTAAGTCTATCCGTTTTTTCCTGGATGTGTTGATGTGAATGTGCCAGCAGTGCAATGTCATCTGCATATTCCAGATCTTCCAATGTAGAAAATGTAGTCCATCTTATTCCTCTTGGACTGCCTCTGTTGTTTGGCGCATCACCCAGTCTATGACATGTCATTAAGGAAGTTTACTCCATGTCTTCATATTTAATACTGTGATGATGTCACCATGATACAACGTTAAAATATCTCCAAAATTAACGATGAAATGTAGGGTTAAAAATAATGCGTAAGATACTAGGAGACATGCTCGCCCATGCCAGCCTTTCCCACCGCCATTTAAAACAAGTTAGAAGTGCAGACCAAACGTTTACCCTTTGTAGACGGGAGAGAACGGAGGACACAAAAAAGGAAAAATATGACTGAACACGTGTTTGAAGTTCGACCGGCAAAAAAGACGCAAGTGTGGGTGAAAGGAAAAAAATTCACGTCCCGAGTTGACATAAAGTAAGGAAATGGACAAGAAAAGGACATTAGCTCTTGATCGAGACAGTCATTTCTTGGACGTTTTTCGATACTTGGTCTTTATTTGAATGCCGCGGCAAAACACATGAGGGAAGGTTCTCGAACAAATTTCAAAAATTAAACTTGAGAAAAAATATGTTTTTTCTTAATAATAGAGTTATGAAAATAAAACCTAGCTAGTTTGATAGCCCATCTTGAGCAGAGAAATAATATGCTTTCATTTATACAGACGGATAGATAATAAAGAAGATATTGACAAAAGACTGTATTGTTCATATCATACAAGCGATGTCACCATGATACAACGTTAAAATATCTCCAAAATTAACGATGAAATGTAGGGTTAAAAATAATGCGTAAGATACCCTTGAGTCTGCAAACGTAAAAATCGAGCTGTAATTAAAGATTCTGTATATTTTAATAATTCGAGTGATTGATACTGCCATATCATAAAAATGATTACGACAAGTAAGTGTTCGCTCTAGATCCCCAGCCCTAGATCAGGGTCTAGAGACATACATACAAAGAAAATATATAGGAACGCCTAAATGAAACTATGAAAAAGGATCTAGTGTTGAGATCAGTGGAACATATCACCTATCTTATTTAATAGCAGGAAGCTATTGAACATATCTCAGATGTAATGTAGTCTTGGGGAACTGATACTATGTGAAACCAACTTGGTAAGATGTGCTGTGTGGTCAGAGAGAACTGACCCAGTCCATGTGGTGTTGTTGTTGTGTAGTGTTGTGTGCAGAAGTGGTTCAGGAAGTAGAGTTCTGACACATGACCAATACTTTTGTTTCAGAACTGTGAATTTCTATTTGGCACCAAAGCGGTGTCAAATGCTGTAGTAATATATACAAGTGTGGACCAGAGCAGTCTATCATTGTGTCAGAGCAGCCGTATATTGCCCCCAGCACGGAGAGGTGGGGCCACAAGACTTTTGTACAGGATCGACGCAGGCGAGATAAGTTATATCTGGCCTGCTGGACTTTCACCAACGACATTTTCAACTAAATTATCCCTAATTCACCATTAAAGAAAGCCATGACATTGGGGAAATTAAACTATATATATTTATCCCTTAAGTCAACGGACAATGTTTGGCAGTCATAGACTGGGAGTGATTACACCATCCCAACAGCATATCTGGTTATAAGTTCTCCTGTGACTATCTTAATATAATTACTATTAACCAGTCATTTAAATAATTAATTACACATTTTCCATTTTATTATGTCATATGATTTTGCATTCCATTTATGACTCCATAATATTTCTTATGTTCTGACCAACTAAACATTTGGTTCAGAACAAAATAAATTTATCAAAAGATTTAATTTTAAAAACTAAAATAGCCTGAGTTAGTTCAGTGTGTTATAAATTTTATTAATATTATTAGACTTCTTAAATATCTGTGTGTGTGTGTGTGTGTAATTTACCACAACACATTACATATCAGTACCCTAGATTTTTAACGTAGCCACATTCATTAGTAAAAAAGATATGTGTGAGGTCGTAAGTGGTAGCAAGAATGGCCTTCTGTAATTCACATCTACATTTATCTCAGGAGCCTTCACAGCTGACCTCATACATCACATTAGGTGACATCAACCATACAATACCATCAAAATCCACTACAAATACATCCATATAATTTTCACAACAAATATCTAATGACGGTCGCCTGCAATAAAATGACCACAGTAGTAATAGTACCGCCTGTAATACACTATAATAAAGAACCTGTCAATTTTGACGGGTTATTGCTAGTATATATATATTGATTATAAGCTATTTTGGTAACTCATTCCGAGTTATTCTTATTTGGGTAAATTATCACTCAGACCACTTATAATTACCACAGGATGGTTTGATACCTAACATTGGTCTCGCTTTACCATGGTGTGTGGGACAACAAAAACAGTTTGAGTGATGACTTATGAAGGACTTTATTAAACTAAGTATTAACTTCACAGTCCAGCGAAAGTGATATATATATATATACCCTTGCTTTTTTCAGAGAAGGGGGTATTTCTCATAAGACCAGTCTCTTATCTGGCACTATCCTGGTATCATCTGATACATCTTTTTTTCCAGGATATCTTTCATTTAATAACATCTGAACCTCTCGCGACAACCACATAAGAAATATTACGCGGCAGTCTGCGTTACATTGCCAGTTCCCGGCACTTTGCAACGTCCAGATTATATTTGTTACTTACTACTCATTCGCCACTTCCAGAGTATATGGCAGCTTCTAGGTATATTAGCACCTCTGCCGAGTATTGAATACACGGCAGTCCAGATCATACTGCCAGTTTCAGCATATAGGGCTGCGTCGTGGATAACGTAAACACGGCTTATTTTTTGAAATTACCTGTCACTACAGCACTTACGCGCTGCCTCCTTTGCCATCCAGTTATTTCGGCACTATCGTCTGACCCATTTACGTCCTGTTAACTCAGAGTATACGGACGTAACGCCAGAGAGGATTCGCTTATTGCTAGTATTCGTCACATGTCTGAGAGATCAAGTCTTCACTATCCAGCATAAGAGGTGCACCTGCGGGTCCCTCTTGAATCTTCGTTTGACAGCAGTAGTTGTTCTTGGCAACGCATAGGATTTATTACGACGCTGTTACAGAAAGAGCTTTATCTCCATAGCCTTTGAATATCAAATTAGGTGGAACAGTGTAGTGTTTTTCCTAGCTGAGGAAGTAACTTACCTACCAAGAGTATTTACAATACAGGAGTGGCCGTTTCATCGCGAAACTGGGGGCCTACCCAATTTTGTTAGATTATCGTGGTGGTGAGAAAGTGTACGGGTATTGGTGGTTTGGAGTGAAACGTTTTGCCTGAGAGATTGAGTGAAGTATTTTCTGTGAGTGTGACATATAATCACTAGCTTAACAGGATTCGTCTATTTTCTGATAAGTTATAACCTTCTGAATCTAAATATCTTAAAGTCAATTGTAAGATTATATATTAAGTATGTGCATAGTGACTTTCAAAATTGTATTTTGTTATGAAATTGTGCTTTTCTAATGAAGAAAACCATGAGCTTCTCAGAATCCTGTTTTATGTCACTTATTTTTTAATGACTTACCTGTATATCCCATCAGTCAGCCTTTAATTTGGCACATATATTTTCCATTGCTTGATAAAACTTTCGTCAAAGCACAATTTCGATATTTTATCCCAATTGTGATTTATTGCAGTAATAAAAAATTTTGCAAAATTAGTTACTTTTTTGATGTGCTAAATTTAAAGTTCTGTAACTCGGTAACTACTAAAGATATCAAAAATTGAATATTACAAAAGTTTTAAACAACAAGTATAAGCTGATAAATTTTAATTTGGTGCTTCGTGCCTCAAAAAAAAAAAAAGCCTAAGTGAGTTGAAATATAGGATTAAAATCCTATAAAGCCGCCATTTTTATGGCACTCAATCGTATTATACCATCAAATGATTTGTTATACCCACAAGTTTTTGTGTTAGAAGTTAAACCTGTGAATTTTAATTAAAATCCTGCGTTTATTTATTAAAATATGACTTCAATGTAAGCCTCCCCTTAAAGTGCATTTTAAGACAAAACAGCGAATATATGAAAATTGGGATTAGTCTTTTTTCGGGTAATTTATATTCCCCTAAATCTAGATCTGTGAAAATTATTTGTAAGAGCACATTCTAAGTAGGTATATTTTGATTTTGAAAATAGTATTTTCTTCAGAAATGATGCTTTTCCAATGAGGAAAATCTATATTTTCTCAGAACCTTGCTTTACGTTGCTAATATTCTTATAACGTGTACATTTTTTTAGTTAACCAATAAGAGACTTGGCACAAACACTTTCCATAGGATAATAAAACGTTTGTCAGATCCGATTTTTTGAAATTTTATCTAAATTTTGATTTACTGCAAATAACTTTGTAAAATTTTGAAAAAAAAGTGTTACTTTTTTTTTAGATAGAAACTTTAAAGTTTTATATCTCAAAATCTACCTAATATCAACAATCTAATCTAACTTAAGTTTTATAATACAATGATAAACATTCTGTTTAAATTTGGTATTGGTAGACTAATAAATAATTAAGCCTTATCAAATTTAAATAAAACAATATAATCCAATATGGCTGCCATTTCCATGGCAACCAATGATGCAATACCCTTCAAACTCTTCAATATGTGAATCTACAATTGATGAAGGTTAAGTCTGTGCATTTTCATTGAAATGCTACGATCAATAACGAAAATAGCAATTCACTGTAGCCCCCACCTCTTAACACAAATGAAACGGTGCCGGCTATGAGATTACGTTTACCTTTACAGTGAACCTCGTCGTACTTGTGTCAAAATGGCAGAAAACACTATCAATTTACCTGCACTCATACTACAGGCAGTCTCACCAATATCTCAGCAGACAGATCACTGCACACGTGGGTGCCTACGTCCAGTCAAACGCTGGCATACACGAATACATGTAAGTAAACTTATCACACGCCTGAAGGCAAGCCTAACGTAGGCAGTAGTCATGTAAATTACATAGACTAGGCTAGAAGTTTTCTTGTTCTGATCCCTTTTCGCTCTTTAACTCTTTGACTCCAGAACAACGTTTAGATCGCAGCAAAATTGTAACTGCCGTTCGGAGCGTTGTTTTTAGTTTATCACGAATAAACCCCAAAAATTGTCCGTTTAATGCCGTACATATTTTAAAACTCGTAGAATGACTTCCGCTACTATTTAAACAACTAATTTGAGTGTGGTTAAGTAGCATGTGTACGTGTTTTGATGTTATTATCACAATTTGTGTGACGATTCGCGTGTTTGCGTTTTTCGTTGTTATTGCTACAGAAATATGTCACACTTTGTATTTACGTTTTCTAAGTCTGCTAAGCGAATAATCGTGTTAAACTACTTAGAAACGTTGTTGACATTGACGATGATTGTTTGGTAGTCAGAGTTTGTTGTCAAAAGACGGAATCGGTGCAGAAAAGCTAGACACATTAGATTTAGTTGATGAGTGGGCGTAGGCCTATTCTGGCCGATTGAAAAGCAACAAAATTAGACCTACAGTAACATCGAATCACTAGTCCTAGGTAGAAGATGAAGCTAGGGATACTATTAAAACATTAAACAAATGTAAACAGTTTTTATATGATGTTATTCTTCTTTATGTGTTTGAAAATTACGTAATGCAATATTGCATAATTTATTTTATTCTTATAAGGGACCACAGTAAAAACTGGTGTGAATAACACTAAATTTACTAACTGTGGCCATAATCAATGTTGTTTTACTTTTTAAATGGATTACCTTGATGTTTGAAGACTAAAAAAGAAAGTTTTATTGTCTACAACAGTAATTTGTCTTTGGTAAGCTCGTATTCTACAGTTAACTTTTTAGTGTTTTTCAATTTTACATGCAAAATGTTTTAAGTATACCGAACATACTTGTGTTAATACTACCAAAGACATTATATATTACAATTCTCTATCTACTTCCCTACAGTTTGGTATATAATAAGTACATGTTCACGGAAAAGATGAACATAAAATTTACACTAAAAGACAGTACACTTCACCGTTTAGAATTCTTCAAAAAATAATTACGGCACAGGATGGAACAAAATTACGGAGACAAAGAGTTAAGAAGCCAGCACTGCAGCCGGTTTCGCTTGCAGGCAGACTGCCATCGTAGTATTAATGTGCTACAGCAGCTGTGGTTTCTGTAGCATATTGTTTGACATAGCGAGGTTGCCAACCTCATGCCCAACCTCATATTATCCACCTAAAGCAAAATGCATGAGGTAGCACTGGTCCCATTCATTGTCTCCTCAGATACCCCGCTACCTACAATGTAGTTATTTAGCTTACCTGATAGCCGATGTGGCAAATACTTGACCATTTGAACCGACTGTGAGAACAACAATTGAGGCGACAACCACTGTGAAATCTGAAACATAAAAAAAACCCTCAGAATTCAAGAATGTAAATTACTGAAAGTTTTTTTAAGGGGGGGGGGGGGGGGGGGTGGGGGGTGTGGGGGGGGGGGGGGGGGAAGGGGGAAGGGGGGGGGGGGGGTAAGAGGCTTTTGGACTGTCGCGCTATTTATCCATTAATCTCTTTTTATTGCCTTTAGTTCTAGGGATGGTGGCGGGGAAACTAACCTTGTTGTAGTCACTATCAAGCTTATATAAGTTGCCTTTATTTTAATCATATTGAAAGATTCATTCTTTCATCTTTTTTAAATCTACGAGCCAAAATGTAATGTGAGAGGTATTTCTGGGAACTTATAGACATTCTATTCTACCTATCATCTATGTTTTACAAGCACGCCATGATAGATAATCCCATGTCACTGGTACTATCTCAAAACAGACTGACGACCATACGATCAAACAGCTATCTTCCCACGACAGATTGAAGAATGAAAAATCAAACAGCTTTCCCCCAAAACAGACTGAACAACAATGTAATAAATGTAACTCACTTTATCGCGAGCTACCACCCAGTCGATCGATCATTCAGTCTTTAAGTAAAGTACTCATTCGGTAGCTCTGTTTGTAACTGCATAAAGAATTCGACCATTCGTTCATTCTGGCATACATCGTTCATTCCTGTAATTTAGCTCAGCAGCACGAGCAGCGAAGGTCTTGAATACATTCCCGCGAAATCCTTATTATGTCCTCTCAAGGTTTTCTTAAGTTTTCTATGTCTTTTTTGCCCTTATTATTTATGTCTCTTGTTCTCTTCTCCGTGTGTTTTTGCGGTCTCCCTCAACCTCGTTTACCCTGAAGATTCTAGAAAAATGACTGTCTTATAACGCTATCAGCGGGTGTCTTAAATGTGTGTCGTATCCATCGCCATTGTCTTCTTCTCATTTCTTGCCAAACCTGGCACTTGCTTGATTCTTGTGGTGAGGTAGATGTGACAGATGAAAATTTAGCAACCCTGACCGATCACTTTATTCTCATCGGGGGCCCTCATTATTTGGGTTCACGCAACGATCGAACGTGGATTTCCCTCGCTGGCTAATTAAGCATGAACAGTTACACACGTGGAAGCCAGATCTCTCTATTGCCATCTGTCCGATTCCTAGTTTAGCCACGCCTCCTGTCTTTGTTTCAAGCACTAAGAACTCAGAAATTTAGATTCATAAACTGTCTTTCCGTTTAAAAGGGGTTTTACCTGCTGTCAGGATTACGTCAGCACGTCAGTGCCTGGTCACTGAAGCACGGGAAGGGCGGGGCAACGGGTTTTTGTAGCTCCCTAAAACAGAACGGGCTAAAGGGGCGATAACTTCATTTAACGGCAATCTCTGATTACGTCCCTATGAGTTACGCAGAGAGCCAGCTCAAAGAGAATTTGCTCGTGGCCAGAATCTAAGCGAGCGGTTCTAGTGTGAATTTGAGCTTTCATTCGCGGAACGAACAGCAAAATCCCCCAAATTGGACGAGAGGTGTTAAAATTCGCATTAAGGAACAAGAGTCCAGCGTTTAGTATATATATGCCCATCTCTCCGAATTCAGTTTGTCAGTTTGCTATCGGGATTCTTGAATGGTCTAGCGCGCATTTTTGGAGTTTTATTTATCTGGATTTTCTATAGAAATACGTGGAGATTTATTTCAGTTCTTGATTTGCGGTAATAATAGTTATTAGCCACTAAGTGTTTTAATGTGTCAAAGTTCATTATATTTCACTGGGATTTTTGTGTTAATTTAAAAGTATTAAATAAACATATAGCTAATTTCCGGCTATAAACGTAAAAATTAATCACTCGCGATTTCCCAAGTAAGAGATACGTTAAATTAATTAATAGCCGCTAGGCGATTGATAATTGATGTAACACAATTCAATTCTATTCCTACGTGTGTAATTTTCTAAATTACTAGTGCACATATCTCAGGTAAAACCGTTAAGATAAACTAGACACTCGCGTTTTTTTAATATATATATAATTAAATACCGGAGTGGTTAAAATAGTCTTACCTAAAAATTAACGCGTGTCAGGATATGATTTATTTTATGATTTCATGTTTATCTATTTTTTATATATAGGCTGGACATACCTTTGCGTCCTAGCGTTTCTTATGGTCTTACTGACTTTGGTTCTTACACCATCCAGCAATTATTGTGACTAAATCTTCGTGTTGTGACCCCTATGTGGTCCCCTCTCCATCCATGAGAGGAGTAAAACCAAGAACTTTAACAATAAGCCATTTTAAAGTATAACTGGAGAAAAACAATTGCCAGAAGCCATTCCATAAATATTACTGATCTGCTGTGGCAGAATTTATATCATATATTTTTACACATGACAGTACCCGTTTTTTCCTACTGGATTAACCACCTAAAGAAAAACTCAATGGTCATACTCTGCCATCACTCATAGAACAGCCAAGGAATATCAATTTCCTAAAGTTCTTTTGTTCATCACGCCATAGTGTCTTAGCCACCTGAGGCGCGACCCTCCGGACCAATATATCTATATATTAACTCCTGAGGACAGTGCCACCCCCTAGAACCCTTATTCCAAACACTAACTGCAGTGAAAAGAGGAATATCCTGAAGAAAAAAAACAACGCCTCGATTTCAGCGACTACGGAAAAATAGCCGATAGCAAACCCCGTCAGTCTGGGGCTGAAATAGACACAAACCAAAGACTATAATTGTTTTAGTACTTGCTAGAGTTTTTTTATTCCATGGAATGCCTGATTCAACGATTGGTAAGTGCAGATGAAAGTGGGCCACTGTATGCGTGCATTGAATGAACGAAGTTAGATAACCTTAATTTTATTATTTCTTGCTAACATCAGTATTCTTAATTTCTTTTTTTCTGAGTTTTGTCTCTCCCCCCCCCAAACCTGCTTAGTCACTTGATAGATTAATAATTAAGAACCTGTTCCTATACCCCTTACTGATTATTGCTTATCCCATTGTTAAAATTGAATCTCTCTGTGGGTTAATTACCTCTGATAGTAATTTTCTTTGGGTTGTTTTTCCCTTTACAATAGAGAGGAGGGCCTATTGAGATACTATTTCACCCCCCCCCCCCCCCCCCCCCCCCCCACCCCCCAAACCCCCCCCCCCCCACCCCCCCCCCCCCCCCCCCCTTGTCTGTAACTATGCTTTATAAATGTAACATGATTGAAGTTGTGGCTTTTGTTTAATGATAATAAACATAATAAACCTTAATTACTGTGTTGGTCAAACCCACTGTCCCAATATATGTTATACGTAGTTTGTATTCACGTTTGTGCATTTGAAGCACCAAATTGGTGTGTGTACATGAGTGTAGGGTAAATTGCAAAAATTGTTTAGCATAGAGTAAGTGCGTCTGCAGTTAAATTAATGTCGTAAGATAGGCTGGATTAGAGCAACTACTCGATTCAGAGACTATCCTTCCTCTTACCCTATCACCCTCGTGAAACCGCAATCTATTTCTTACCCCTTATTCTCACAGAGTTATCACTATCACCTCTGCTCGGACGGGACCATACATTTCTAAGACCTATCACATCAAAAATTACGATAGTAGACATGCAGAGACCTTAAGCTCAATGGTACTGGACAGGAAGTCTCGGTAAAAGTTTACTGAATGGGAAGAATTTGAATGGATAATTAAAGTACTAATGTTAATCACTTTTAAATCAATCCATTTATATCTTTAATACAGAACTCAATCACCCCCTCAAGGCCCAGTGTCCTATATATAACCCACTGTACATGGTCCCGAATGATATTTTCAATGGACAACTGGAAGAATGGAAAAGGAACAGTTGGGCGACCACAGCTGAGGTTCAAAGATGTGTACAAGAGAGACACGAGGGCACTGGATATAAATCCAGAAACCTGGGAGGATGAAGCTGCCAATCGCACCATGTGGGGATGCTCTCTGAGGCGCCACCTCAGATTGGGCGAAGAGAAGCTCTCACGGTGAGCAGAAGAGAGGAGACAACGTCGAAAGGAACACAGGAAAAAACAGATAAGGGTTGTCATCTCAGTGGCGTATTTCCCTAGTCAGTTATGACTAAAGGGGCTATTATTATATGACTGCATATTATGATACAACGAAATATGTATTTATGCCCACTGGGTTACATACGGGTCATGCCGATAGTTGGTGAACAGGATTCCAGGTTCATAACTGTGTTTTCAGTCTAAAATAAACATCCTTTCCTAACACCAACAAACAATGTATACGATGAAGTATTCCAGCATAAATAATCTTAGGAACTTAAGAGGTTAACTAACGATTACAACACTCAGCAACGTTTAATCGTTCCATTTTTACCTATGATGGAAATGGGTTTCCTTGCGAATCGTATTCTTCCCTTGAAGCCCATATATTTGCTGCGACATCCAGCCGACCACAGCCTGATGACGTACTCCAGTCCAAAGAACACAACCAGAACCATTTCCTATAACGAAAAATTATTGTCATCTACATTAAGCGCAGAAAGGAAAATGTGAATCAACGAAGAACTGTTCTGCAAAAAAATACATACTTCAAAAATTAGAAGGAAAACAACATGCAAAATATACCACCAAAATTTAACGAGCAAAGATAATCTTTGCCCAAAAAAAGCCAAGACTTCATAATTAACCCTCGAATAACTGTCAGAGTTACACAAAAAAGAACAGATATTTCGCAAGTAAATCCTGTTTACTGTTTTTGCATTAGGCAGAACATATGGTCCGTTTTTTTGCGTCTAACGTGGGACTTTCTAATACTGCGTTTGTGAAAGGTGTGTGAATGCCATTTGATTAATCTTCCATTAGTGCTTCTTTCATCCTTGGCTTCTTCTTCTCGCCGGCATATTAAACATAAATGTATATTTTACTATACATCATTAATCAATAAAGTGCACTGATTTGTTTATAACAGTAGTTATTGAATTATTTAAATTTCCACCAATAATTTCGTTGTGGGGTCAAAGAAATATTAATAATTAAAAAATGGTAGGTAATAAATATGAGCTGCACTGACATCCTTATATAATACCCTTGGAATATAGGACAGGTCTTGCGAAAAGGCGACTTGCTACACAGCTTTCTTCTTCAGCTACCATCTAGAATTGAGCAGTTAACTATCTGACTTGTCCAGTACCATCCCTACCACTAGTTCACCCGTTCATGTTCATCAGCTCACTTCTCCAGTTCTGAAAACTATACTTTCTAATTTTCTATCCAACATAGAAACATTCGTACTGACACCTTTGTGCGCACCACTTAGCCTTCAAATACAAGTCTCTATCTAGTGCGCAAATAGGGTCGTAACAGTAAGGTAGCTTGTATGTTTTTAAGGGAACCAGAAAAAGTGTCTGATCCTGGGAGATACGGCGCTCTTAAATGCCGATGTGAGGGCTCGTCCGAAATTTCCCTAGCTTAAATTGTTTTCTTAATACGTCACTTTAAGATCTACCACAGTATTGTGGCCGTTGATAGTATTAGAGGTTCGGACCACTGCCCTTTCAGTAGATAGTATGTTGTAAGGTAAATACGAAAAACTTCCTTCTCTCAGACTGATTCTACTTTTTCTCATATCCACTGTTGATCAATCGAATTCACCCGAAAAACAACAGTGAAAATATCAAATGTCGAACTTTATTAACATAAGTTGATAAATGGGTAAAATGGTATGCCCAACTTTCCTCTTCAAGGTTGGCAGTCTTGTATAATAAAAGCTTCAGTTTCAAAAACAATCTCAATATCAATTTTCCACATACATTGCATTGTCTTCTTTGCTACTGCTTGTTCCAGCTATCAAAAATGTCCTCTAATTCTGCAGGCGAAACCTCTTGTCTCTCTTCTTCTACTGATTGTTTTTTTTTTCTACGTTTTGTTCATATATCTCTTGGTATATCTCACTGAGAGAAAACTGGCCTTACCGCCAGGGCTGTCACTTTACCAAGACTACTTCTATTTTTCTTCTTTGATCTAACCTTGTCTGCTGAGCTATACATGCTAGTAATAGATCAAAATGTTCAACATACCTGGTTTTGTTTCTTTATCGAAAATACACTTTTTTTCTTTTGTTACTTAAAGCTTCAAAAAATGTCCTTATTTGCAGGCGAACCTATTGTTCTATTTCTTCTTACTGTTATCTCGCTGAGAGAAAAAACTGGCCTTACCGCCAGGCTCTGTCACTTTGCCAAGACTACTTCTATTTTTCTTCTTTGATCTAACCTTGTCTGCTGAGCTATACATGCTAGTAATAGATCAAAATGTTCAACATACCTGGTTTTGTTTCTTTATCGAAATACACTTTTTCCTTTCACAGCAAGATGTAAAATTGTTACAAAATTAAAGATATGGATCATAACAAATGTTGGTGAGAGTATGGAAGTACTAGATAATTAATGGTTGTAGTGGTTTTGATGGTATTGTATGATGGTGATATTACTAAGTGTAATGTATGAGGTCAGCTGTGAAGGCTCCTGAGATAAAATGTAGTTGTGAATTTTCAGAAGGCCTTTCTTGCTACCACTACGACCTCACACCTATCTTTTTTCCTAATGAATGTGGCTACGTTATAATCTAGGGTACTGAATGTAATGTGTTGTATTGACATATACAAACACACACACACAGATATTAAATAATATATTATCAATAAAATTTAGAACACAATGAACTAAATCCAGCTGGTGAAATTTTAGAAAGTAAATCTTTTTTTAAATTTATTTGTTCTGAACCAAGGTTTTATTTGGCCAGAACATATGAAAAGATTTTGGAATTTATGAGTGAATGGCATGAATAAATGACATGATAAATAAAATGTGTGTACGTATACAAATTTTAAGATTAGTTAGTATTTCTACAGTTTATAATTTTATTTTCCCTGGGAGAACGATGAATAGATGTGCTGTTGGGGTGGCTTCATCCCTCCCTGTCTAAGTTTACCAAACATTGTCCATTAATGATGGAAGTAAATGGGATGTTTTAGTAGGAATTCACTTTGGGTGTTATGTCTATGAAGTTGGTGTAAATCCAGCAGACCAGCCTGCTTACGTAACTTTGAAGGTGTAGCGCTGGTGCTGGAATCTGGTGGCCCCACCTCTCCGTGCTTGGGGGCAATATATCGGGTGGCCCCACCTCTCCGTGCTTGGGGGCAATATATCGGGTGGCCCCACCTCTCCGGGCTTGGGGGCAATACAAGGCTGTTCTGCCGAGATGCGACACTGCACGGGTCCTCACTGTCAATTATCTACCCAGCATTTGACACCGCCTTTTGGTGTCAACATAAGAACTCACAGCTCTGAAATAAAGTATTGGTTTGGGTTCAGAACCTTACCTAAGGAGCCACTTCTACACGTAACAATTTACAATAACACCATTTAGACAGGGTCAGATCTCTCTGACCATACAACACACCTTACCAAGTTGGTTTCCCATAGGATAAGTTCTCCCAGACTACATATTCAGAAATATGTTTATTAGCTTCTTGCCCTAGGATAGGATAGGTGATATGTTCCACTGATCTCAACACTTGATCTGTCCTTCCTAATCATTGCTGGAGTTTATATATATTGTTTGTCCCTAGACCCTGAACTAGGGCGGGGGTCTAGAGCAAATCCTTACTTGTTTGTAAGGCTAGATTTCGATATGGCAGTATCAAATCACTCGAAACCTTAAACAATATTCAAAATATGCAAAGAAATAATTTCAATCTTACCAGATTATGAATAAAGAACACAGAAATGCTAGCAAAACTCAGCTGAGCTGCTGGCTATAGTATGGCGTCCCTGAACTTATTTCAATTTATTTCATTTGGAAATCACCACACTTGAAATTTACTGTGTCTATCACTGGACAACTATTGAGGAATGGCAAAAAAGCTCGTCTGAGCGCGGATAATATGATTGTCTGTGGCCAATCAATGCCTTGGTTTTTTTTAAATTCAAATTTCCTACACTAAAGTCATTTCAGTCATGCTTCAGTCAAGTATGGATTTTTATCTGTTAGTCCGTCCGTCTCTACTTGCGTTTTCACAAAAACGTACTTGTTTTTTGAACCAACCTATTCGTCCCCTCTACACTTTTTGTCTGTAAAGTTATTTTTAGCCACAGCTTCCACCAATTCCCCTTCTCTTTCATTCTAACTAGATTTGGACACTTGAGTCTTCAAGGTCGCGATTTTTGTGCAAATAGTGACATGTTAGATTCAATGCAGTCTTTCGCTGATGTGAACAACACTGTCTTTTGTCATTATCTTCATTATTATCTATCCGTCTGTATAAATAAAAGCATATTATTTCACTGCTCAGAATGGGCCATCCGGCCAGCTAATTTTTATATTCCTAACATTAATATTAAGAAAAAGTTACTTTTTAAATTTTGTAATATTTCAAGCATCTGCGTTTGCCGCTGAATTCAAATAAAAGGCTTGGTATCGCAAAAGCGTCCAATAAATGACTGTGGCGTATCATATCCAAGGTCCCTTCTGTCGAGTTCCTTACTTTATGTCAACTTGGGAAACGTGACTTTTTCTCCGTTCTCCCCCCAATTGCGTCTCCTTAGCCTTGCTAGTCTCACGCAATTTTTTCAGTCATATTTTTTTTCCTTTTGATCCGCCGTTCTCATCCCGTTCAAATGGTAACCGTTTTGATTTCCCGTCTAGCAAGTCAATTTTTATGGAGGGTGATGACCCGCGGTCAGGGCGATCATGTACTATCAGCAGCTTACGCATTATGTTTTTATCCTTACATTTTATCCTTTGGAGATATTTTTACGTTGTATCACTTGTTAATTTTATGACAATGGTACAACGACTTAAGTGACAATGAAACCCTAACATGAGATGGTTGATGGAGGTGTATATATTGTACAGCAGAAACTAGAAAAGGACAAAGTTTTAGACTTGTCCTACTATATTTTGTGTCATGTGTTCATATATTTGTGTAAATATTCTACTGTCGTAATATCTACCGTCGTATACAGCCCTATTCCTACATGTCCATTCAAGATATCTAAAGTCAGCTAGTAAAGTCAGTAGTTTAAGTTCTGCCCGTCTCGACATCTGTGGTAATGTGTTAATAACTGCTCTGTACAAATTCAGTGTTTGTTGCGTGTTGGAGGCTATTAATTTCCTTAATTTGTTTAATGTAGGGATCATTGTCTTACATGTGTAAAACAAGTGGTCTTCTGTCTCTATAATGTTGTCACTACACAGTTTACATGTTGGTGCTAATATGTTTGCCTTTGTTAAAGATTTGTTAGCTATCGGTGTTAA
This sequence comes from Oreohelix idahoensis, assembly GCA_024509875.1. Taxonomy (NCBI): domain Eukaryota; kingdom Metazoa; phylum Mollusca; class Gastropoda; order Stylommatophora; family Oreohelicidae; genus Oreohelix; species Oreohelix idahoensis. The sequence goes on along the minus strand of JAMPIV010012850.1, from coordinate 223,294 downwards.
ACTGTGTAGTAATCTGAAAGTGACTTCTTTTGCTTGTGGTTTGATGTCTATTGCATGAATGTTTGTGAAACTCTGTGTGTAGTCGGTTATAAAAAGGTTGTACCCTCTTCGTGTGTTCAGAGGTGTTTCTTGCGCTGCAACTAGAAGTTTGTATATAAATTTGGTGTCCTGTTTTATTAAATGTTTGTTCCCTTCCAAATTTTGCAGACATATTGCATAAAAGGATGGCGGTGTACCAAAAAAGTGTGGTTGGTTATTGTTTAGTTTACAAAAATTTGATAGTATTAACCCAATATAATAGTGTGCCAGTGGGTATAGACCCGGGCTTTTTGTAACTTCTCCTATGTATTTAATTCTTAAAGCTTTAATTTTGGTGTTAATATCCTGTAAGGCTATCCCCCCTTTATTTTTAGGTTGTATTAGAGTTGCGTGTTTAATACTGTACCAAGTGTTCCTAAAAATAAAGGCCCTAATTAGTTTATTTATCTCTGTTATAATCTTTTTAGGTACCATCTGTATGTTTGCTATATAAATTATTTTTGGCATAATAAAACAATTAACTATAATGCTTCTTCCGAAAATGGTGGCCGTTTTGTATTTATAAGTTTCAAGCATACTTTGAATTTTCCCTAACAATTTAGTCCATGTTTCTTTATTGGGGTCTTGCGGATTAAAAGAGAAGTTAATCCCATAAATTTTAATTTTATTCACTACCGTTAATTGGAAAGGGAAATCTGATCTATTGCCCCATCTACCTATTCCCATTATGCTAGATTTTTGAATGTTTAGTTTGGATTCGCTAGCGTATCCAAACTCTGTGAAAACCTCTAAAATATTTTTTATAGAATCCTTTGTTGTTGAAAAGAATATCGTATCATCGGCATAAGCCAAAAATTTCCTCTCCCCTTTGCCGGGAACAAAGGTTCCCGTAATGTTTGCATCTTGCCTTATTCTTTCCAAAACTGGTTCTAATGTTATTACATATAACAGGGGCGATAATGGACATCCTTGTCTTACAGAACTCGATAATTTGAATGATTTGGTTAAACTGTGGTTAACCAATATTCTACTTTCAGGTTTTTTATATAGAATTTTAATCCACGTTCTAAAATATTTCACTATGTTATTTGCTTTAAGACTTTTATGTAGAAAGGCATGTGATACTCTATCAAATGCCTTTTCCTGGTCTAAAGATAATATGGCGCTCTGGCACTGCCTATCATGCGTGTATGTGATTAAATCTCTTATAAAATGTGTGTGTCTGCAAATGTTTCTGCCGTGTACACTACATTGTTGATCTCCGTGTATTATTGTATGCATTTGTGGCTTAAGCTTCAGAGTAAGTGCTTTAGCTAGAATTTTATAATCAGTATTTAAAAGGGAGATGGGTCTAAAATTCTTAATTGACTTTTTGTCATTACTGTCCTTGGGGATTAAAGTAATATAAGATTGATTTAAACTATCCGGGAGTTCCCCTTTTTGAAAAGCTTCTTCAAACATTTTAATTAGGATGGGCCCTAAACAGGAGAAGAAAGCCCTGTAAAATTATGCAGTTAACCCATCTGGCCCGGGTGCTTTATTTTTTTGAAAAGTACTAAGGGCCTCTAGTAGATTGTCTAAAGTTAAAGGTTGATCTAGCTTCACACTTTCCTCTTCACTTAAACACTTTGTGTATTGTAAAAACTTATCTTGTATGTTTGCGTCAGTTCCTTCTTTAGTATATAATTGCTTGTAGTATTCAAAGAAGGCGTGACTAATGCTGGTGTTATCTGTTTGCTGTTGTCCTTTCATGTCTATTATTTCATGTATCTGTCTACTGCGTTGAACCTTCTGCTCTATCGCTAAATATTGCCTACTAGGGATCTCTATGCGTTATAGTGTTTAATTTTGTCCTAAGTAATGCTCCCTGGTAGGTATACTGCCTATATTGATCTAACTGTTGTTCTAAGGTATGGATGTGAGGGTTCGTGTTGTCTAAACTTTTGGTTAAACTAATTGCTTCTTCTAAAATCCCCTCTTCTTTTTTAAACTTCCTGTGTATAAGTGTGGCCAAAATCTGTGTTCTATCTCTTATTGTGTTTTTTAACATATCCCAATATTGTGCGATGTTATTATTGGGAGTGTCTTGTGCGTAACCTTGTATTAGTTGTGTTATTTGTTCTGTGTAGTAAGTGTTTTTAAGTAAACTGTTGTTAAATTTCCAGTGTGGGGATCTCTTTACTTGTTTGTGCGTGTGTCCCGTGCTTAAAGAAGCGTAAACTGCCTTGTGGTCTGTAAATTTAAGAGTACTTTCTATATGGTATGTTTTGTGTATATTGTAGAAACTAGATGCATATATTCTGTCCAGTCTCGAGGCTTGTCCAAGATATGGGTTTGTTTTGTCATAGTGTGTAAAGGTTTGTTTATGAGGTTCTATCTTTCTGTACACGTCCAAGAGGTCATGTTCGTCAAACATATTATGAATCTGTCGTAAAAGTGAAGACTTTTCTTGTGTCTGTGTTCCTACGGAACGATCCAAATTGGACAGGACAGAGTTAAAATCTCCACCTAAAATTATTTTACTTCCTTTATAATGTCTAGTTAGTATGTCGTGTAATCTGTCATAAAAACTAGGTCGGTCAATTATCGTCGCTGGTGCGTATATGTTGGCTAGTGTGTGTGTGTCTTGTCTGTTGTGTTTGTCTTGTATTTGTATTATGACAGTTCTTCCACAACTGTCAGTTCTACTGTGTACTGCTTCCCAATCTTCATTTATCTGTAGTATAGCTGTACCACCATGGCTGGAGCCTAGGGCAAACGAGCCATGTTTAAGTCCTAACTTAGTTAGTATCTGATTGGCATGAAAATTAGAAGTAACACCGGTCTGTTGTAAAAACAAGAAATCCGGTTTATCTTTTATAATCAGTTTGATGACATGCTCTAGTTTATTTCTCAAACTATTGATGTTGAGAGATATTATCACTAGACTGCATGACGAAGTGGTAACTGGAGGTTAGCCACTCGTTGCAAACTGTCTACCTGGCAAAGTGCCAGAGTGGTTACTTGCCGCATCTAAACTATTCGACGAAGCGGGGACTGAGTGCAGGCCGCTTGTCATACCTAGCCTACTAGACGAAGTGGTGACTGGGGGCGGGCCACTTGTCATAAATGAACTACTCACAAACGTGGTAGCTGGAGATTTGTCACTTTTTACCGTTGATGTACCTGGCAAAATGGTAGGTTGGTCACTCGTTTCATGTAGTCTACTCGACAGCGCGGTGACTGAGAGCTGACCACCTGTCACGACTAAACTGCTCGACAAAGTCGTGTCAAAACTGCTTGACAAAATAGTGCCTGGGGGCTGACCTTTTGTCTTAACTGTACCGCTCGACAAAATGGTGACTGAGTGCTGACCATCTGTCGTTCTGCACTGGTGACCCAGCACGGGCGAAGCCGTGCTGCCAGGAACTCCCCCCCCGGGGGGGGGGGGGGGGGGGGGAGAGAAGTGACTGCTTAACCGTGTTTGTGTACATGTGTGTTGTGCTTAAACTAAAACAAACTTATTTACATAAAAAAGGCACAAAACTCTCAAATTAAAAGCAACATTGCTTAAACTATGGTTGTTGTCATTATTTACTAAAGAAATTACAATACTATTGGCGAGTCTTGTCTTTAGGGTGCACTGGAGGGGGCACATCTTCCCACGCACTGATAGTATAGTATTCATCTCGTCAGTCAGCTCACAGGGGGGGGGATGACAGCGGGATGCATCTTGGGCGTGCCCACACGTGAACCATTCGTCATCCGACCTCCGGAACACACACATCTTGCTTGCCTGGCGCTAGACACCATCTGGTTGCACTGGGCCCCAGTGCAGGGAAGAGGAACTTGTAACCGTAAGCTCATTCGCTAACTGGGTCAAAGTCCTGGCCGTCTATAAACAGACTTGCCTGAGACAACATGGCTTCCATGTCGTCTTCCTCTGCCGTTGTTGCCCAGCTGGGGTAAACTTGGGTGTTTACTGGAGTTGGCGCCTCTTGAACTCTAGATTGCGTTGACGTTTCTCCCACAGGGCTGTTTGGCCTAGACATTGCCCTCTCATCGACTACAGGTGTCGATGATACCCACCTCGGGGAGGGCTCTGGTTTGGGCGCCCTAGGCGATGGCGGCAACACTAACTTGCACGGGGACCACTTGATTGGAGACGTGCTCTCACTACGCCTTACCTCCTTGGTTCTCCCAGGCCCCATTGCCTGGTGTAGGAGTCTCTTCCTGTTCTCTTTTATTTCTTTTTTGGAGAAAACTGTTGTAAAATCTTCTTTGTTGGTTTCCCCAGATTCTGGGCTTTCTGGGGCAGGGAGCTCATTTGCCCTGCTCTGTTCCGCCGGTGTTCTCTCAGCGACTGCCTCTTCTTCCCTTGTTTGTTTTGCTTGGAGGAGGGCCGCCCGTTTCTTGGGGCACTGGCTGATCCAGTGCGAATTGAGCCCGCAAATGGCGCACTGTATTCTGCGTCCGGGCAGGGCTACCCACACTCGCTGAAATTTCTCTCCCTGACCTTCCATCTTAAGGTTAATAAAATGGGGTACCTGATGTGACGATGGCTTGTATAGGAAGTTCCACTTTTCGTGGGCAGTTTTAATTCTAGATACTTCCGCCTCTTTATCCCCCGTCACCGCCCCTGCAATCCGTTGGGCCGCCTCTGCCTTTATGGTCGGGGGCATCCAGTGTAAAATTCCTTTGGACCTCTCCTTATCCAGGTGTTCAATAAGGACCGACATTTGCGGGTTTGTCCACTCGAATTTTTTTTCATGCAAGCCCTGGTAATGTTTCATTTGGGCTGCAGTTGTCAACGTGGCGTACCACTTGAAAGGGCCCGCAAATCTATACAGAGTGGCGACGCCACTCGTTCTAACTCCGGCTGGTCCGGCTAAGATACTTGCAATTAAGGGGTACGAGGCACGATTGGCCTGCGGCCCTGTAACAGTGATTACTAACGTACCTTGTCTGTGTAGTACGCCCCCTTCCAGGTCTTCCTCCATATTGATTTGGATCACGGGCACAACTGGTGCTGACATTATCTATATTTCTTTCTTGGCTTAAACCAAATTAGAACAAAAAAAAAAAAAAAGTCACAGAGTTAGCTAAGCTAACGCTTAAGCTAACATCAATGTCCGGAAAAACACAAAAATCCTGGAATGAGAACACAATGGCGAGAGAAAACACTTTTCTCTACCTACGCCTAGAGCGTCTCAATCTCAACTGTATAATCCCCGTTCTAACCTTTCTTCCTTCACCCCTAAAATGTGTTCACTCATCCCAAATTTTCCCGTGCATACTTTTTTTCCTCAACTCACTAAAACCTGCAAGGGACTTAATTCTACGTTATCTCCCTTTGATGATTTAACTGAACACCATACTCTCTTCTTTAAAGCTTACTACAAAATCATCACATGCTAATTTTCTCAACCATAATTGAGAACCCACTGAATCTGCTTAACCCTAATTCAACACTTTCATCTACCAACCGTAATATGCGGAGTTTCCTCCCTTTTCTCAAAGCATTCCTTCACTCATTTTATCTCCCTTCAACTAAGACAAATAGTCTATATCCAAATCCATTCATATTTCCTAAACCATTTGTCTACACTCTTTTACTTTACTAAAACCAAAGCACCGTTCACAGTATTGCCAGTGAACTACCGGTACATTGCGTCCGACCGGTTGCCGACCATCTCCCTAAAAGCTATCACATCGGACAAAGCAAGGAAATAAAAGCATACATCAGCCAAGAAATTAGTTATTAGTTGAAAATGTAATAGTAATGTAAAGGTGTTGCAAACAACTCAAATGAGTCCCCACTGGAAGGAAAAATTACTGCTGAAGAGTTCAACATTATGATATTTTATACGAGAATTTTATGAGCACTCATATTTTCAAGAGCTATCTTCGTTGTCTTAATACTGGTTTATTTCATGTCCCCTTGAGCTTGTTTTGAGAAAAACGTGTTTCTGGGTTACTAGTTGAAAATAGTGATACATCACATTAAAATGAACTTTTTCATGATCCAAACTGTTAGCTTTAAGATACTGTGTCGGATGACTGATTAAATGATTAAACTATTTATGTCGATTTATGACAGGTCCATTTTGGCCAAAAGTGGAGATTGGATAAAACTGAACTAAGGCGACGCTTTGTCACAGAATCTTCTTCTTCTTGTGATCGCATCTTTGATGTTTACACCGTCAGACGAGTTCTCAGGATGAACTCGACTGTTGTCTGGAGTTCCTCTTTAGTTCCATATAGCTTTGAGTTTAGTGTTGAGTCATTGGGCTAGTATATCTTTCTTAACTGGTCGTACAGTGGACAATCCTGTAGAACATGCTCAGCAGTTTGTTCTTTTAATCCACATGTGCACAGTGGTGAAGCAGACAATCGTAGCTTGTACATGTGTCACAGAATCAAATTTTCGAGCCTGCCTAAGATAACTTCATCTAAAACTGTCTTCAACATTGCGATTTTGCCAATAACGTGTCCTTGGCATCCTTTGTGAAAACGTTCTCATAGCTTTAATACTGTTAGAGAGTCACCAAGTTTGGACTTTTTCTGTCAGTGACGAAAACTAAAAAACTCTAGTGTAGATAATCTACCGTGGACCACTAAAACATACAAATTGAGGCTATATAATGTATGATTTAGTTCAGGATTACATCGAGGGGACCAAACTGCAGTGGTGGGCTAACACCACGAGGAATTAAAATGAAAATGACACTTAAAGTTCAGATAAGATTACTCAAAGAGCTGATAAGAAAAATTTTTCGCTTCCTGTGTAGAATTCTTCACCGGAATTTTCTGTTCTTCTGCCAGAATCGAGACATGACGTTTTATTAATTTACTTAATTGTATAGGTGCTTTTGCGTTCGTTGTCCCGTTCTTTTACTTCTCTTGCCATTTCTTTTTTCCTCATTTTTTGGGTGTGATTGTTTGCTCCGTGGAAGAACTTGATTGTCGACTGAGTGAACAATGTTGTTATTGTGATTCCCTAAAATTGCCCCGAGAGTTGCCGAGAGGTGTCTAAGAAGACTAAATGTCATTAACAAAAACACAACTACGCCCCCTACCATGGTTGCCGTAACAGGTTATTAATACGAGATTGTACATGGGGTTTGCAATCTCATCACGTAAAACAGGCTGCTACAGAAACCACTGGGAGCCGCGGTAGCGCAGTGGTTAGTACACTGGCTTTCTAGCTCGGTGGTCCATGGTTCGATCCCCAGTTGAGGTGGTGTTTTTCAGACCGCAAACGGCTCCGGGGTCGACCCAGCCTCATGAATTGGGTACCAGAGCAACACTGGGAAGGTTAAGGCGGCCGGCGTGATGCTGACCACATCACTCTTAGTGTGCCGATGGTCAAGAAAATATAGGCCTAACACCATATTCCCAATATGCCTCAATGGGCGTTAAACGGGATCCTTTACCTCACCCCCCTTACAGAAACCACCACTTCAAGAAAACATGATTGCGTCGGCGCAGAGTTCCTGCTAGAGCAACAGCTGTACTGGTGGCGCCATGTTTAATAAGAGACGTAAGAAAATAATTTCGTAAATATTAACATTTTTAGTGCATTACGTATTAATACGATTAACGTTTTGGTTCAAGAAACGCAGTTACAGTAATATCTAACAAGATTTCGTTTGTTGACACTAGAAAAGTTGTATCTCCACTCTACAGTTGCTAACACTGGCTTCCATAGCTCGGTGGTCCATGGTTCGATCCCCAGTTGAGGTGGTGTTTTTCAAACCGCAAACGGCTCCGGGGTCGACCCAGCCTCATGAATTGGGTACCAGAGCAACTCTGAGAAGGTTAAGGCGGCCGGCGTGATGCTGACCACATCACCCCTAGTGTGCCGATGGTCAAGAAAATATGAGCCTAATACCATATTCCCAATATGCCTCACTGGGCATGTAACGGCATCCTTTACCCTGTTTGCAGTTCCTAATGCTTACATGGTAACCTCCATTTTGAAAACTTTGATGATGAAAGAGAAACTACTATTCGAATCAAAACAGGAGAAACCGCATTATTTGTATCTTAAAGACGAAAAGAATCGCGTTACACTGTCATTGTAGGTTTAACACACAGCGTATTCCCGAGTTCATTGGCAATACCACGGAACAGATATTCAGCACAATACACTGTCACAGAGACTTGCTTGGATCATCAGATCGACAAGGCAGTTACGCAGTAGCACAATTCATTTCACACAAACAAGCAATGCCAACAAAGTACATCTGTAACAAACCCGCAAACATCTGGCCGATCCACACGGACCAGAAACATTGTGGATAGTGCATACACACAGCTGCACACTTGCCAGTATTCAGAAATGACCCCTGCTCTCACACCACTAGAGCGCTGGATAAACTTTCATTCCAAAATGGTTCGTGTCATAAAGAAGCAGCCGTTGTCCACAACATTCACTGCTCTTCTCTAAAAGCAACCTTTCACTTCAAGATCTTTCAGCCCACCTGACCGTTACCAATCTCACTCACTTCTAAAACACGAGAACGTGTTAACAGATCTCTTTCTGCTAAACATCACACATAAATCGTTCACATCAGTGAACACGAGAGTGACAAGCTCACTTCATTCAACAAAACACACACACCTTCACATTCTCTTCCAACACTCTTTCCAGTTACTCCTGTTACACAACAAACAGATATTCTTGCTAGCCTGGGTTGTTAGTTGTTGTTGCTGTTTAACTAGAGCTTCTCGCTCTTATCCAGCCAATACCAAGTTGAAGAATCCTTAACATTATTTACTCTGTAGATCTAGGCTTTTCCCGTGGTTTTTCCGCCATTTCGAAATGTGCTGAGTTGAAGTCATGAGCTCCAGTTCTTCTAGCTTGGCTTGCAATTTAAAGGATCGACACATCAGGTCCCAAGCTAGAAGTAAGAAGCGCATGGCATACTGTGCATTCCGCCCATCCAAGGGGGCTATCCAACTACGCAGAGCTAAAATACTGTGCTCTGGTTCTGGGCTCTCCCAAGGAATTGCCACTTCCTGCACAGAGCCACTTCTCAGCTCCCTCTGCCTATCACTGGGCCCATAGCGAGATCCTCTTGCATGCAGTCAACCAGGTCAAAGCCAGTGCATCACGTCTGGGGCTCAAGTGACTTCTCCAAGCTTATTGTGCAATGCTGGGTTCCCAACATGTTTATCCACAGGGGGAATCCCTGGAAGTGAGTGGATAATTTCAAGAGTCAATGAGGGAGTAATTAGCCTCACAGGCAGAGGCTCACTTCCACATCTACTCGTATATACTATAGCTTTGTGCTTTGTTGGTGGTCATATAAGCTAGATGGTCAAGAAAGGATAGAAATCAGCGTGCTTGATAATATTTGGGGTGTAGAGTGCGCAACCATTAACAACGTGCGCTAAATAAGAACCCCAAGTCTCTCCCGACAAAGTAAGAGACAAACATGTCTTGATGATCAGCCTCATAACTGGAGACAATACAATGTACTGTTAACACAGTATAGCGTTAACCGATAACATTACCATCAACACCCCAAAAATTAACTGTTAATAATACCACAAATAACACCACAGTTAACAGAATCGTTATCAGTGATAACTGTTAACATAACAATTAACACCATTTATTTTTTCGGAAACATAACCATCAATTAACTGCTGAGATAACCGTTAAATGCGAACATAACCATCCATTAATGTTTAACGGAACCATACATTTACTGCTAATACAGTCGTCTCCTGAAGGCTAATACAACAATCCATTAACTACAAACACAATCATCTATATATTGTTAACATAACCCTTCATTAACTGTTAACATAACCATTCATTAAATGCTGACATAACCATCTATTAATTGCTAATATTACCGTTCATTAGCTACTAATATAACCATTCGTTAGCTGCTAACACAGTCATCAGTAACGGCTAATATAACCATCTATGAACTGCTAACATAGTATCTATTAACTGCTAATATAACCATCCGTTAGCTGCTAGCATAACCACCCATGCTAAAATAATTATTCATTAACTGTCATCATAACCATCCATTAACTGTCCACATAACCATCCATTAACTGTGAAAATAACCATCCATTAACTGTCAACATAACCATCCATTAACTGTCATCATAACCATCCATTAACTTTCAACATAACCATCCATTAACTGTCATCATAACCATACATTAACTGTTATTATAACCATCCATTAACTGCCAACTTAACCATTCATTAACTGTCAACATAACCATCCACTAACTGCCAACATAACCATCCATTAACTGTAATCATAACCATCCATTTAATGTCAACATAACCATCTATTAACTGTCATCATAACCATCCAGTAACTGTCAACATAACCATCCATTAACTGTCAACATAACCATCCATTAACTGCCAAAATAAACATCCATTAACTTCCAACATAACCATCATTCATTAACTGCTAACATAAGCATCCGTTAACTTCCAACATACTCATTCATTAGCTGCCAACATAACCGTCCATTAACTGCCAACATAACCAGCCAGTACCTGCCAACATAACCATCCATTATCTGCTATCATAACCATCCATTAACTGCCAAAATAACCATCCATTAACTGTTAAAATAACAATCCATTAACTGCCAACACAAACTTTCATTAACAGTTACATAACCATCCATCAACTGCCAACACAAGCATTCATTAACAGCCAACATAACCATTCAGTAACTGCTAACATAACCATTCATTACCTGCCAACATAACCATCCATTAACTGTTAAAATAACAATCCATTAACTGCCAACACAAACTTCCATTAACTGTCAACATAACCGTCAACAACTGCCAACATAACCATTCATTAACGGCCAACATAACCACTCATTAACTGTTAATAAAACCATTCATTAACTGCCAACATAACCATCCATTCAATGCCAAAAGAACCATCCAGTAACTGCCAACATAACAACCCATTGACTGTTAAACTAACAAACCATTAACTGTCAACATAACCACCAATTAACTGCCGACATAACCATCCACTAACTGTTAACGTAATAATAAATTAACTGTTAACATAACAATCCATTAACTGTTAACATATCCATCCATTAACTATCAACATAACCATCCATTATCTGCCAACATAACCATCCATTAACTGACAACATAACAATCCATTAACTGCCAACATAACCATCCATTAACTGCCAACATAACCATCCATTAACTATTAACATAGCAATACATTAACTGCTATCATAACCATCCACTAACTGTAAACATAACCATCCATTAACTGCCAAAAAAAACCCATCTATTAACTGCCAACATAACCATTCATTAACAGCCAACATAACCATTCATGAACTGCCAACATAACCATCCATTAACTGCTAACATAACGATCCATTAACTGTTAAAATAACAATCCTTTAACCACCAACATAACCCTATATTAACTATTAACATGACAATATATTAACTGTTAACATAAAAATCCATTAACTGTCAACATAACCATTCATTAATTACCAACATCACCATTCACTAACTGTCAACATAACCATCTATGAAGTGCCAAAATAACAATCCATTAACTGCCAACATAACCATCCATTAACTGTCAACATAACCATCCATTAACTGCCAACATAACCATCCATTAACTGACAACATAACCATTCAATAGCGGCCAACAAAACAATTCATTAACTGACAACATAACCAGTGATTAACCGCCAACATAACTATCAATTAACTGTTAAAATAACCATCCATTAACTAACAACATAACCATCCATTAACTGCTAGCATAACCACACATTAACTGCCAGCATAACCACACATTAACTACCAACATAACCATTAATTAATTGCTTGCATAACCATCCAGGAACTGCTATTATAAACGCGTCCTTAACTGATAACATAGCCACTCCTAAAATGCTAAACATATATTAATTATTAACATAACAATTACCATAACAAGCACTAACTGCTAACATTATTATAGCTATACCTATTTAAAGGTAAGTTATAAGTAAGTCATATTTCCTAATACATATATTTATTTCCTCATAAAAAAAGTTAATATAATCGTTTCCCTGCATCCATTGCTAAAGAATCTTAAATACGATAGTAGTTTCTCTCGTGGCTCTATACAATTTTTATTGTTATTAATAATTTTAAATCTTGGCTTTATCTGACCATTATTTTACAGTTTTACAGTAGTTGTTATTATTATTATTATTGTTTTAGTTCAGTCACATCTACATAGTAACATTCATAAACATTCTCCTAATAATTTAATAATGATCTCCACAGTCATAATATTCATATACATAACCATAAAAAAATTGATAACAATCTCTACAATCATAACATTCACAAACACACTCCTAATAATATAACATTTCTAAAAGCATAATATTCTTTAAACACTTCTAACAATTTCGTAATTACTTTTACTTTCCTATCGTTAACAAACACATTCATAACAATTTCATAACCCTCTATTCAATCATAACAAAAATAAACACATTTCCAATAATTTTTTAAATATTTTCTACAATCATAACATTCACAAACACACTCCTAATAATTTCTCAATAATCTCTACAATCATAACATTCACTAACACATTTCTAATAACTTTATAATAATCTCTACGATCATAACATTCATAAACACACTTCTTATAATTTCACAATAATCTCTACAATCATAACATTCACTAACACACTAATAATTATTTCATAGTCATCTCTACAATCATACGAACATACGCAGCCTAAATAATACTCTCCTTTATTTTTATGTTACATCCTTTATCTTTGTTTTACCTCCTTTCCTCTATATTGTTTTATTTTTATCGCCAAGTCATTATCATCATCAGCTGCCATCTCCACAACGAAGGTTGGTTGTAATGGATCTCCGACGTCTCTATAAAAATCTCCAAATACTCCCGTCTGTTTAACAAAGCTAAATTTGTTCCCAAAATCCTGTCACACAGTGCTCCATCATATATGTGGCCAATGTTCAAATACAATGAAAGACGCAGTCAACGCTTTAACAGATTGCAAGTGCCCAAGCCTAGGCTTGACTTATTCAAGAAAAACTTAGCCTACTCTGCTGCTCATCTTTGCAATTGTCTTGCACATAACCTAAGAAATAACCTCAGTCCATATTCATACAATCGTAGACTTTTTGAATACTTTCTGAATTCTGATTACATGCCCCCCTAATCGGATTATCTTTTCTTATAATATCAACTGTAGGTTCTAATGACGATGTTTGTACTTTTCAGCATATGTTATGTCATGCTTTTAGCTTGCAAGGTGTCATTAGGGCAAAGGCGATACACATGGCGCTATAACAAAGTGCTAAATTAGCTGGCTGCGACAATAGATCTGGCAAGGATGAAGGCGAATAGCAATGTCAAGCCGAACATCGCAAACACATACTTTGCAGGAAAGTCAGCACACCCAAAACCGAGTACATCAGGTAGCAGTGTGCCATCTCTCCTTGACTGCGCAAATGACTGGGAGATGGCGGTAGACCCACCTGGACGAGGGGCATATCCAGAGAGTATCAGGAAATCTCGAAGACGGCCAGATATAGTGCTGCATTTTTCATCATCGCACCTGGTTATATTGATTGAACTGACCGTGTCATTTGAATCCAGATTGGAAGAGCAACATTTGTTCAAAGAGGCCAAGTATAGTGATCTGGCCGCGGATCTGAGACACGATGGGTTCACTGCAAGGGTCATGGCTGTTGAGGTGGGTGCAAGAGGGCTCGAGGCTGCATCAGTGTATGATTTATTGAAACTGTTGGGGCTGAGAGGACAGTCGTGAACAAGGGCACTGAAGAGGCTTGGTGAAACTGCAGAAAAGGCATCACGCTGGCTGTGGAACAACGCAATGGGCTATGGAACTCGGGACAGTAAACTATATCCCCACCTGCTTTATAGGAAACATCCGAAAAGTGGACAATTTTCTACGTCCGCAAAACACTGAGTTTTTCGTTGTATTGGTGAAGGGAAGGTAGCTTACAGGCAACACGCATCGTTTATTATATGAGGTGTCGGGTGCAAGTAGATTTCAGTTGCTAGCGTGCAGTGGCTTCAAGCCTCGTTGGCTTTGCGCAGGTGGATCAGTGTCTGTCCCTAGTCGTGGTGTGCCGTGGCACAATAATTTGTTTTCAACATAAGGGTTGCTTTCACAATTGCCTCCGGCTGGCAGAATTGTGCATTTTAAAGCTGCAACCAAGGTGGAGTTGGTTCATTTTCTACATAAGACAACACGAGGCGGAGACACTTGTGAGTCATGATCCAGGTGGGCCCGCCCCCCTTAGAGTGTAAAGGAGTATACAGGGCCGAAACACTTGTTCGAGGGGGGAGGGGGGGGGACACTTCTGATGATCAGATTGCCTTCTGTTGTATCGCTCTGTATAGAGTTTCCTATCATCTTAATATGAGTGTGCTGTATTATTATTTTACTTTACAACGTTGAATTCCTTGAAATTGATATGTAACATGCATATGAGAATAAATGAATTCAGTATGAAAGGTGAGCGAAAGGAACGGCAGAATGTCAGATGGGCCTGTGTGCCCAATTCTCAACCCTTTGAAAATAAAGTTCGTTCTTTCGTTTGTTCGTTCTGTTTCTTGTCTTGGTGGTGCACTCTGATAGACTCTTTCCTGTCCATCTCTTGATGTTGTCTTCCCACTTATAGCGCTGTCTTCCCCTTGCACGTTTGCCTTCAACTCTCCCTTCTGTTATGGTCTTCTGCAAGGTGTTATGCCTTTTTATGTGGCCAAAGTATTTTAGCTGCCTAACTTTGACCTCCCTCATTAGTTCTCAGTTCATACCTAGATTTTGTAGGACCTCCTTATTTGTTTTCTTCTCTTTCCATGAGATACGCCCCATTCTTCTATACATCCACATCTCAAGTCTCAGTTCGTTCTTCCAACTGCTTATTCATTGTCCATGTTTCTACACCATACAGTAGAGCAGAATATATATAACATTTTATGATTCTCAGTTTTAATTTGTGAGTTAACTGTTTGGATATCAGTATATGTTTCATGTTGTTGAATGTAGCTTTGGCCATTCATATTATCGCCAACAGTATAATGACTTAAATAATAAGTTCCACTTACCATTCAAAACAAGATTTCTTTAGCAAAATGTGTCTATTGTTCTATAGTGGACGTCATCATTATCATCATCATTTTCATGTTCGCCTCCATATGGAACGTGATGCTGACCACATCACCCCTAGTGTGCCGATAGTCAAGAAAATATGGCCCTAACACCATATTCCCAATATGCCTCAATGGGCGTGTAACAGGATCATCCCTCCCTCCCTATGGAACATGGAGTCACAGAGTCTTCCCCAAAACATGCATGTGCTCGTACAGCAATAGTTTCTGTTGCATTTTTTTACACAATGAAGTGGCCAACCTCATATTGATCGCCTTGTACGACATGCCTGATAGTGTAGTAACCTCATTTTTTCTTTGTCTCTTCTGAGACCACAACGGGAACTACACGGAACCCACTAACAGACACAGCCAAAATATTCCGCTTCTTTTCCTTATATTACCTCCTTTCTTCTATACTTTTTAAGTTCATAAGATAATAACCAGACGACAAGGTCAAAATTTATATTTGGACATGTGCCGTAATATAATCAAGGATCATGTGTCTAGGATGAACGCGGCACGCCTCCCTAAAACGGGGCAAAAATGTTATATTAGAAACAAATCAATACTTTCTTATTTTTCCGCTAATAGTAAAATCTTACTTACTTAGTCGTTTCTCTTCTACCGTTAGGTGTAGAGGTTTGGAAAAGAGAGCGCCATACTATCCTATCGGCTGTCTTCCTCCTGTCCTGATTCCATTCTAGTCCTCGGTCCATCAGAGATTGTCTAATGTTATCCTTACAGCGGACTCGGTGTCGTCCTGGAGGTCTGGATCCCTGGCTCTTAGCCTCCCATACCTGCCGTGGCAGCCGATCTTCTCCCATTCTGTAGACATGGCCAAACCATCTTAGTTGGGACTGTTCTACTTAGATCTGCAATAGTAAAGTAACTAAAATAATTCAGTTCCACTTACCATCCAAAACAACGTTTCGTTAGCAAAATTTGTGTATTGTTCTATCGTGGACAAAACACTGAAGATCAGACATATAAGAACCATCATGAACCTAGACAGAGAAAATAAAAACATGGGAATTTTATATGGTGAGCGTTACGGGCAATCTTTGTTGTTAATAACGTTTTTACAAAGTGGTAGTATTTACGTTGATAAGAATTATATAATACAAAAGTTGGGCAGACTTAACAGAACTAGTTTGCAATGAGGTCTGCGTGAGGTTTAAGACATATCTTTATTAGAAAGAAGTTGTTTACGAAAGTTATTAGATACATAATAATTAGAACCTTGTGCAAGTTACGCACGTTAAAAATTCCTCGGCAGATGGCAATTGTAAAGAGAAGGCCATACGACCGATGCCCAGGCAACATTTACAATATTAGGAAAAACCTACCCACAAAAAAAAAAATGTTTTTAGAATGTGTGATTCCTGTATACACACATTGGGTTCCTCGCCGGTGCTACGGAGTTCGTGCACTGTCCTGAGATCCTCCTTGTGGAATCTGAAATCAGAGCACTGATGGAGTTGTCCGTGTGCAATGAAGATAGTCCTTAAAACCAAAAACAAAAACCTTGAGCTAACTACTGCCTTTATTTGAGTCATTAAATGTTATTGACATTGACCGGTTTTCGAGCTGTATACCTTTTATTAGCCGATGGCATATACTGATACATATACATATTGATATGTCAGTGATCCGTGGTGAGAAATTAGGTAGGGGCTTCTCTGCTAGGGTAAAGGGCAGAATCGTCGCCAAACATAGCGGGGCTTACAAGATAACTTCCAGCATGAGAATGGAGGTAAAGGCAGCTGCTGCAGCCTTAAGGTGGCTGACTGAAGCTTCAGTAACAAAGGCAGTCATTGTGTCAGACTCTCAATCAATGCTTCGACAGGTTGAAAATGGTTGGCTAAGGAATGCATGGAAAACCTCCATAGAAGATTCGACTCTGCAGGAGCTGGTGTGGATCTACTGTCCTGGTCATGCAAGGGTATGTGGTAATGAGAGAGCTGACAGACTAGCATCAAGAGCACCAACAGTGAGGACACTGGATATGGATAAGAGAGAGATACTGAGAACAATTAATGATCGCCTGTTAGAGAATGACACAGCAGTAGATGATTCATCAAGGTTAAGACTGTTGGAATTTTGCATCAAACGTCAGGCCAGCAGAGATGGACGTATGAGAGGATGCATCCGTCGTGTTTATAACCAGCGAGCTTCAGGAACAGTTACCATTCACATTCTTCGACATATACTGAGGGAGACAGAGCACCTATGGGTTTGTCAGGAGTGCAATGATGTCGATTCTGTTCAACAATAACAATAACCTTTTATTATTGACTTTAAATTGTTTTTTAACTTCACGAGCTTTATATAAATCTTTCATTATTGTCACATAAATATTGGGTCGATCTCTTTTCCTCTCCGGAAGTATTTAGTTACATTTTTTGTGTACTAAATGTCTGTGGTCGCCCTTTTCTTTCCCTACTATCAAGCAGATATTTTGTACTTTCAAATCATCTTACACTCCTCACAATGATATTCGTCATGAACCCAGATGGGCTGGTCAGCGACCGAGCGTTTGGTTTAAGGCGTGACGGGCGATAAATTACCCATCTGTGGACAGATTATATTCACCTGTTATAATAGTCCGGGCAGATGTAAAAAGTTATTTGTAAACATTGCAGCGAGAGGATCGAATTTTTCATTCCATATTTGAGAGACAGTAACGCGCAGAAATTTCCATGTGGAAATAATTTGAATTGCCCCACAAAAGACGCATGTTTGAAACGATTGGCAGACAATCGGAATGAAGGCACAACACCATTTCCGATTGGAGCCCTGCTTAACATCGCAACAAACAAATGTGGGGGAAGACAGGCAATATAACCTGACACTTCAGCTAGAGTAGAACACTGAAAATTCACACGCGCCAAGAGGACAACCAGACCTTGCCAGAGTAAAGACTAAAATGAGCTTTCATTTATCAGACCGGACCTTGTTTGAGCATTCTCGAGACTTAAAAGTACAGGAAAACCTCTACCATTTTAACACGGAAAACCAGAATCTAAGGGAACTGAAACATAAGTCAAAGTGGGAACTTATTGTTAAAGTAACAACACCCCAGACCAAGTGTAAGAGGCCTCTACAAGTGCCTTTATTTCCCCGAGCCAGCAGTCTGTGAGCCTAAAGATTGGCGTAAGTTGTACATTTTGAATTCTATATTTTTTTCATTTTTAACATGTGAACTGATACGTGAATATTAATATGTGAAAATTGCTAGTGGATGTCCAAGTCATTTGAGGCTGGCAACCTCAGTATATAGAATGATGATTTCATTAACCACCACTGGAAGGACTGGTGACTGCTTTATTACGAGGTTCTTATAAAGAACCAAAAGCAGAGGTAGTCCCAAGTTCCATATGGAGCAGGGAGGAAATGATGACAGAAATGATGTACAAACTTGTTATATTATTAACCTTTTCAACCAGTGTAAATGTAAAACATATTCATTCTAAATGTAATGAATGTTTCGACCTTTTCAACCAGTGTAAATGTAAAACATATTCACTCTAACTGCAATGACAATTTACAACCTTTTCAACCGAAGTAAATGTAAACATATTAAAACTAAATCGTTAACATTTTCAATTAAAGTTAAATATAAAACTATTCATTTTAAATGTCAAGATAGTTTTTCGCCCACTGGAATTAAGATTAATTATCAGAGAGGTTAAAAATTCTGAAGATGGATGAGATGGTGGAATAGAAAAATGGAGACACATAAGTATGTGTCGGGAAACTCATTACTCAGAGGGTATTCGTTTCTTTTCTTTTGCCATACTAGTTGGTGGTACCAGTTGAGGGTACTATTTCTGGAACAAGCGAGGGTATAAGTGTCCTGAAGTCGGCTATAGACACCATCAATCAGACGGGTCTTAGATACGCGGGACCAGCTTTGCAGTTACTTCCTGATTTTACTTGGAACGTGTGCAACTCTTAATCTTGACTAGGAACGTGGGCAATCCAGTCACCTATCTGCGAAGAACCAAAACACTAGCAGCAGCAGAAACCTCATTGGCAGCTAAGCAGTCAAATAAAAGCTGCCAAGTGAAATTTACCCTTATATAATTCTCCATTAACATCACATGATGATGATCAATTTTTGTTAAAGAATATTCAATTTTGAATAACTGTTAAAACCTAAGTTATCATTAAATTTGTTATTTATATCTATCCAAATTTAAAGTTGATTTAATCATTTTGAATGTGTTGTATCCGTATGTCTCAGACAATATCTTAAATACACTCAATCAGAGCTACTAAATAATAATAGAGGAAATTCGAAGAATTAACTCAGCTAGGGGCTTGTACGTAACGAATTATAAAATTACATAATCCTTCACAATAGTTGTCGGCAGATCCTAGAGTTAACGTGCTCAGCCAACGCAGCATTGTTCTCGTTTTTCTGAATATCAGGGGATTACTCCCTTGAGGTAGAAGCATCATTATCCTTCTATCTTCAACTCTGCCAAGAGTAATCTTGTGCAAAGGTAGACACATTTGAAGACCCACATCAGTTACTCTTCAGTTTTGGCCACTGTTGGACCACTACTGCAGAGCTAAGGGGAGGCAACCCGTGACAATAATCGGCATGTACTCTTTTTTATTTTAACATTAAACCTTTTATAATTAGAATTGACTATTTCGTTTTTAAATTGTACCTCTTATTATTGGCACTGACTTGTTTTCGAACTGTACACCTTTAAATTATGACATTGAGTGGTTTTCAAAGTGTAAATCTTTTATTATTGGCACTGTCTGGTTTTCATACTGTGTAACCTTTCATCATTGGCGTTCAGTGGTTTTGGAACTATACGAACTTTCATCATTGGCGTTTAGTGGTTTTGGTACTTCACGAACTTTCATCATTGGCGTTTAGTGGTTTTGGAACTATACGAACTTTCATCATTGGCGTTTAGTGGTTTTGGAACTATACGAACTTTCATCATTGGCGTTTAGTGGTTTTGGAACTTCACGAACTTTCATCATTGGCGTTTAGTGGTTTTGGAACTTCACGAACTTTCATCATTGGCGTTTAGTGGTTTTGGTACTTCACGTACTTTCATTATTGGCGTTTAGTGGTTTTGGTACTTCACGACCTGGGATATCTGTTCTAAGTGACATTTACTGGTTTAAAAAAAAAAAAAAAAAAAAAAAAAAAAAAAAATATATATATATATATATATATATATATATATATATATATATATATATATATATATATATATATATATATATATATGTACATTTTTTTTTTCTTAACCAGCGACACTTGGGCTTTCAGCCCTTCGGCCCAATGACATGTCATTGCGAGGCTGGGGAACCTGAGGACTTTCCTTCCAACCCGGTCAGGAGCTTCGCTCCTTCCCATCCACAGAGGGTTTATCACAGGAGCCGTTCAGGCTATTCAATCAAATTTCCGGCCGTAAACATTTCTTCAAACGCCGACGCCCGGGTTTGAACCATGAACACCTGGTCGCCAGTACAACGCCGAAGCCATTACACCAGCGCGGCTCCATATATATATATATATATATATATATATATATATATATATATATATATATATATATATATATATATATATATATATATATATATATATATATGTATATGTATATGTATATGTATATATATATATATATATATATATATATATATATATATATATATATATATATATATATATATATATATATATATATATATATATATCTATATATATCTATGTATAATATATATATATATATATATATATATATATATATATATATATATATATATATATATATATATATATATATATATATATATATATATATATATATATATATATATATATATATATATATAATCAGACCACAAGGTGTTTTATATTTGGACTTGCGCCCTAGTATACCCGAACAATTTTAGTCTAAGTTGAACATGGGCGCGCCTCGTCAAAACGAAGCAAAACTCTTATTGTAAAGCAAAGATTTACCGTTACTGGTGTTCGAATTTTACACATTTTATTATTGGGACTGACTGATTGTCGTAAAACGTTTGTGTAAACCCACTTCTTAGTTAAATCACTATGTCGAGATACAAATATCCCTCAGCCAATCAACGAGCAACGTTCACCAGTCTCTGAGCCAGAATAAATTACACGAAGTATACGCCAGGACAAACTTAAGCCCTGTTTTTCTGGACTCGATGTCGGTCGCGGCCATCTTGTCTCCCAATATGGCGGAAAACAGAATAAAATTAGGCATAAGCCCTGTTTTACGGGAGTCGGCCTAGGTCACGGAGTGTACGGCGGATGGTACGGAAACGCATATAGCCAATCAGCTTGCCACGCCGAGAACCAATCAACAGCATTCCTTAAGCAGAAAAAGTTACATCATCTACATATATATACGGGCGCTGTTTATTCAAACTCACGCACACACCAACACGAAGCCAGCTAGACGACCGACTGGAGAAGAGAAGCTGTCAGACTGATTTATTGCTCACCTGTATTGACCGGGGACTCTTGCTTCACTAAAGTCGTCTGGCCTGTGCAAATCTTAGAGGGTAAATATATTTACTATAAACTTGTTGGAAAATAGGCCTACAGCAGATATATAATGTTTGTATTTGTTGTGTGTCATTTATATTACCTACACCTGTACATATTTAATATAAATTGTTTCACTATGAATGTATCAGGTTACTGATTGTATCTTGGGAAATTAGGTATAATGATTGTATTTCCTGATACGATTGATGAAAACGAAAACCAGCTGGAATATAACCAACACATCTAACTCCACTCTATTGTCTCATATAACTCCAGTCTATTGTCTCATATAAGGCCAACTGAAATATAACCAAAACAGTTCTTGTTAGGACTCATATAACTCCAATCTATTGTCTCCTATAACTCCCATCTATTGTCTCATATAACTCCAACCTGATATATATATATATAACCAAACAGTCCTCGTCTCATATAACTCCTATCATCAGAACACAACAATATTGTTAGGATATATGTTATCCGTCAGTATAGCACTTGTCAGAGAGGGCCTGGTATATTATAGGGGGAAGGAAACGGTTGTATCACACCTAGGTGTACAGATTATTGGATGTATTCATGTATTGAATTTATATTATTGGATGTATTCATGTATTGAATTTATATTATTGGATGTATTCATGTATTGAATTTATATTATTGGATGTATTCATGTATTAATTTATCAGAAAGAATGTTTTGCAAGTAGACACATGTCTTGTCTCGCTATTGCTAACTCATACTGAGCCATGTTGTCTTTCATCCTACATGCAGACACCTGAGACACGCTCATCTCATATACAATAGAAATAGGTGGGCTTGAGGACAGAAATTAGCCCCTATTTTTACTTGTTACATGTTTTATTCGTGTCATCCAACCTGAGGTCGTATGTCCAGTCAATCCAGCTGCCTGGAACTTCGCAGGAGCACAGTGATTGCACAGGAGCTACATCTTTAGTCCCCCTCAGTCGTGGGTGGGCTAACGAAACGATCATCAGCGGGTGTTGGTGCAAGAAATTAAGGACATAACTGTTTCAAGAGATGAGTACACATTAGTACCAGTTCCGTCGGCAATTGTGAGCATTTAACTGTCAAGGACGAAAAACTGAGTTAGCGTAGCAAGAGACAAGAATAACAGCATAGCTGATAAATTTTATATACTTAATTAACAGCACAGCTGATATAAATTTGTTTCCTATAATTGGAAAACTTGTTGTTATATATATATATATATATATATATATATATATATATATATATATATATATATATATATATATATATATATATATATATATATATATATATATATATATATATATATATATATATATATATTTGTAAATCATATATATAAAAATTCATTGCATTCCATTTTTCAACATCCACCCTTCAGCACAAGAGTAGATAGTGTATATACTAAATAAATAATAAGGAAATTGTATTTGAACGACTTGTCAATTTTATAATTGTTAAGTAAAATCTGTTTCCTTGTTTTAATATCACAGTTAGTTACACAGCGGGGGTGGCATTTTATGACTGTCTCCTCTCTACTAATTTTTCGAGATCAGATCATTCACAGCCATAACTAATTTGTGATACCAGTAGTTCTCTCAGACACTGGGACTTCACCATTTTCTGCAGAAATTCTATTTCTGTACTTGTCAGTACTATACTGATCCTAGAGCCAATAAAAACCTCACGCTACACTGATGTTCGAACTGTATACCTTTTAATTTTGGCATAGATTGGTGTTCGAACCTTTTGTTAATGACATTTCATTAGCTAGAATCTGCGGAGAAATCTAAAAGCAGCAGTGGTGTCAAAGATAAAGGTAGTCCCATAGTAGATATTGCCGTAGGGGAGTGAAGTGTTAGAGACTTCACTATACTAGGTCCAACACCGAAAGGTGGGGTGACCAGTTCCCTTTCTCGCTGCCTTTTCATTCCCTAACTCAAAGAGCAGAGTCAGGTACCGATTTATAGCAAGGTAGACAGGAGCGTGACGGTACCGTGATTCAAACCTGGCACTTTTTTGTCGCGAGAGATCAGCGGTGTAGCGTCCATAAAAGTAGCTTCCTTACAAATTTACTACAATTGTTATTATTTAGCATAAAAGGAAGTGGATCGTATCCTGCAGTATAACTTGACAGCATATTAACATTACCACACGGTCTTATATATTTGGACATGCGCCTTAATATAACCGACGGATCCTGTGTCTAGATTGAACGGAGCGCGCGTCGCCAAAACAAGGCAATATTTTATAATTATAAAAATAACTCTATTCAAATGTCTAGATGTATTATTATGTTAATTATGCTCCATTCTTTTATATTAGACATATTGAGCTTTCATGTTTTTCTTTTCCCCTGTGGACCAAGTAGAGAGCATGTTTGCTACACAAGCTGCTATTGTTGTTTCCCCTAGGTTACGTATTAATGTTCTCCCCCAGCTTAATTCAACATGAAATTTTTTTTTTAAATGTACCTTCAAAAAGATTTAAACATATAAGTATATTATGTTTTTGTAAAATACTACAGTGAACATCACCCGCGGAAACTACAGTGAACATCACCCGCGGAAACAATAGTGTGTTCCAACTCAGTAGCATAAACTGGCCATCGTAAGAGTACACATAATACTGCACGGGGGCATCATCATGAGACTAGAACCACTTTCAAAAATTACTACAGCAGCGGTTTTCAACCGTTTTCAACTCAGGCACACTGAACGTGTGGTAAAATTGTCAAGGCACGTCATCAAATTTTTTAATGAGAGATTTTATCATTAAAAAACGAGTATAAAGATTCATACAATACTTTTTGGAGCTCAGGTACTACTTATTTTGAAATGAGGGCCTCTCTGTGCAGGACACAGTGTGTAAAAACAGTGCCAGGGCTGTTCTGCTTGGCCAGTGCGACGAATCCTTTCAGGCTTCCCGACACAGTGGGAGCACTGTCTGTGCAGATGCTGATGCACAATTTCCATGACAAATCCTGAGAACTGAAATAACTGTCGACTACCTCAAGAATGTCTTCGCCTTTTGTTGTTTCTGGAAGTGGTTTGCAAAATAAAAATGGTTCAATGATGTCTCTTTTACAAACAAACCCGCTGAACACTAGAGTTGAGCTTTTCCAGTGATGTCAGTCCAACTGTATATATAGAATGTGTGATTCCTATATACACATTTTGGGATTCTCGCCTATGCTACGGAGTTCGTGCATTGTGCTGAGATCCTCCTTGTAATGATCTAAGGGAGGAGATCGGAGCACTCATGGAGTAGTCCGTGTGCAATGAAGATACTCCTTAAATCCAAACCAAAGTAAGCTAATACTATAATTATACTACTGGACAAAAGTTAAGGGCCGCCATTCAGTTTAGACAAGATTTATATAATTCTTCCTGAGCAGGGTCGATTTTCCAAATGTCCGGTAGCTTGAAATATCTCAAGAAGTCTCTGAATGGTAGAGTGGGACACTGCTAAACGTCTTGCAACATGACGAACAGATTGACCATCCTGAATCCATGCCATGGCTCGACCACGGTCTACAGTGCTGAGACTTCTCCTTGGTGGCGTGGCTAATGGAGTGATCATTTCGACCACTTGTCATATTGATTTATTGCATGACAACAGTGAACACTCTTTACCGATGATCATTTTCCACGTGCATTCAAATTAAATTCCCTTTTTCACCTATTGAACTAGTGGGGCATGTTGCAAAAACCACGAGTTTTTGCAGCAACAATGGCAATTTTCACGTGCGGGTTAAAGTGACCCAGTTTTTGGACATTTAAAAAAATTAACCTAGTGCACACAGAAATGTATACACATTTCTCTGAGCTCAGTTTTAATGACATTTTCACTTGTCTTTACAGTTTGCCAATCAATTATATAAACCTTGTCTAAACGGAATGGCGGCCCTTAACTTTTGTCCAGTAGTATACTTTTAAAAAAAATTAAACCTTTATTGTTTTCATTCTTAATGGTTTTTTTAATGAAAAATATACAGAACTTCTAAAATATACCTCGACGATGTTTTTATTCCTCAATTTTCTTTCTCTTCTTTTCGATTTCCCTCCAAACTCCAGCGGCACATCTGCGGATCCTTTCGCGGCACACTCCGGCACACTGGTTGAAAATCGCTGCCCTATAGCCTACTCGGCGTACATGTAACATCTTGTATTTATGTAACTGTATTTATGACAATTTAAATTCATCACTTCTAAAGCAGTAATCGATTTCTGAAGTGGGAATTTAAATTCATTACTTCTAAAGCAGCAATCGATTTCTGAAGTGGCAGTTACAAGTTATAATTTATGCAAAATAGAATATTTACGAGTAAGTCACCCGTCAAATTACTGCTCCATGCCCTGATGACAGGTACTAAATTCTCCTGTGGTAATTTCATTTATTTCATTATGTTTCAGAAGTACGGAAAAAAGTGTGACACAAAAGCAAAGAAGGTTCATCTATGATGAGCAACGAGGCTTCACTGATTAAATATATAAACATACGGTGGAGACACTTGTTCATACTTAACCCGAACTGCTAAATATCAATGGGGACAATTCCATAAACTTGGTCACCGAAAAGCAACTGAGACAGGAATATTTTCCAAAAAAATCTCGCGCAATGAAGTATTTTGAGAAGAAATTCGTGTTGTTTCAAGGGGCGCGCCGTTTAGATCCCTATTCGGAAATCAACATGAAAAGATTGCAACTTTGGTGGGAAAAGATGGGACATGACGCTACAGATAAGGCAATTCTTCAGTAATGGAATGTTCTGGCACCAGTATCTTAAGCATCAAGTGGCAGAGCAGATACAGCGCTCGTTTCTCGAGGCAAAGATGGCGGGTTGGAAACAATACAGTGTCACGCTGCATTCTACCCAGTTGTATAATATCCCGAGACCGCACGGTCTTTTATATTCGGACATGTGCCCTAATATAACCTATGGGCCTTACGTCTAAGTTGAACGAGGTGAGATAAGCCAAAATGAGGTAAAAAGCTATTTTAAAAAAGACAACCAGCTGTAAATGAGTACCAGGCTCTATTCTTGTGTTAGGGAAGGAAACGACACCCCATCTAATAAAGCTGAGACCTAGTTAAGTGAAGTATCTAACACTTCACTCCAATTCGGCAGTAAGTTATGAGGCTGCATGTTATCAGTATCTTAATAATTAAACAAGTTCTGTATTTCAGCACCAGGCAAAAACTAAGACGTTTACATTGTAAAGAGAAACATTGGAGGTGTATAAAAGATGCACTTTAGGGGGAATTTAGGGGTTCGGAGTGGCTAATAGGTTTGGCGTCCGCCTCAAATTCTAGAGGTACCGGGTTCGATTCCCAGTACAGGGAATATAATTTATGGAAATTTTTTTTCAGAACATGGGGTCCCAATGATGTCATACTCCCCTCTGGTCTCTTGGGTAGTGAGATCGGATGCCTAGCCTTCTCGGATAAGGTCGAAAACATAGGAGGTCCCGTGAGCAAGTTGCGCACGTTAAAAATCACACAGCATTTGGAAATCGTAAAGAGTAGGCCATAAGGCCGCTGACCCTGGCAGCAATTTAAAAATTAGAAACCTACCCACCAAATATATCTATAGAATGTGTGATTTCTAAATGCACACAGTAGGATTCTCGCCGGTGCTACAAAGTTCGTGCACTGTGCTGAGATCCTCCTTGTGTGATCTAAGGGACGAGATTGGAGCACTGATGTAGTTGTCCGTGTGCGATGAAGATAGTCCTTAAGACCAAACCCAACCGAAAGATGCCCATAGCGAAGAAAACCAAACCGACAGCGTGTCAGCACATACTTTATACCACAAGTCGGTACACGGTAGATCCCGATCAACAAGTAGACCCAGGGGCTGATTTGGTAGACCTCTAGGTCATGGATTGGGAAAAGAGAAAGAATTTTAATGATATAAAAATGCCTGACTATCCTGCTCCAGCCCGCAGTTAAAGCGCTGTATCCTCATCACCAAAAGTACTTTTCCCGCCTTCACGTTGAAAACTTACGAGCTAGCACTCAGAAGTTCATTTTAATCGTGAAATGTATTGGACAGGAACGCGTTCTTTTCTTTGAAGTGAACATTCGTTCAGAAATGAAGAGGATAATAGCTCAGGCAA
Source organism: Oreohelix idahoensis (assembly GCA_024509875.1). Taxonomy (NCBI): domain Eukaryota; kingdom Metazoa; phylum Mollusca; class Gastropoda; order Stylommatophora; family Oreohelicidae; genus Oreohelix; species Oreohelix idahoensis. The sequence continues at coordinate 195,375 of JAMPIV010012850.1, read as the reverse complement.
AAACATCATTCTATAAAATGAACAGTATTTTATGGAACAATTTTTTTTCAATGGAAGTAAGAAAACGAGTTCTTCAGTGTTATATAGAACCGACCCTGACGTACGGGAGTTAGTCATGGACTGTTAGTAAACTTTTTATATATTTTTGAATGAAATTTTGCCTCGTTTTGGCCAGGCGCGTCCCGTTCAACCCAGTCGGTTATATTAGGGCGCATGTCCTTTAGGTCTGATTGTGTTAGTAAACAAGTAAAGAAAGCACTAGAGACCTCAGAGATGTGGTTTACAGAAGAATGTTAAAAATACCATGGACAGCCAAAAAGAGTAGTGAGGATGTCATGAAAGAGGCCAATTCGCAAAGGAAACTTATTTCATAAGTTAGAAAGAAGCAATTCACTTCTTTTTTGGGCATGTTATGAGAAGAGGAAAGCTGGAATATATTGTAACAGCAGTTAAGATTGAAGGAAACATAGAGAAAGACCAAGGGAGCAAATACTGGACAGTTTAACATCGTGGCATGGAAAGAGATCAAAAATAGGACTGATAAATTGCACTGGAGACAGGAAAATTGGGAAAGATAGGATCTCCTACGCCACTAGGCATGTTTCTGAAAGAAGAAGAAGAACATTCGTTAAAATATAATATTAGTCCGAATTTTCCGCTATTTAAAATCAGACATTGGCTGCAATTATTTGAAGTCCCAAATACACTGAAACCTGAAAACAGACACGATTTTGTCAAAGTAGATCGTTAAAGAGCTCCGTATTTCTAAAATAGATCCCTACATCTCCTTGGGTTGCCTGACACTACTATATACGGTAACGCAAGAGAAATGGAAAAAAGAGAGAAAAGAAAGAAAGAGACAGACGAGAAAATATTGCTTTAAGATGAACGACTGAACTTTGGTTTGGATTTTGTCGTGCACAAGAAAACTGGCGTTTATCTTAAGTATGGGATAATTAGATCATACTCATGTATGTTATAATTTTAGTATGTAGCTTTTGTCAAAGTTGAACTAAATATTTTATCACTGCATTATGTAATCTTAAGTCACAGTAACAGCAATCTACCACGTCTGCATGACAAACTTTGGCACCATGAAAACCTTCTGTGATAGGTGGTGAATCTTTCTTCTTAGTTCTTTGTTACTTGCTAATCTTGCTCAAGTACGTTGGTCTTTTTAGACTTGCACAAGTACTTTTACTATTCTTATTTCTAATGTTAACGTGATAGCTTGCGTTAACGTAGGCCATCCGGTCACACTTTCTAACGGCAGATGAGGAGCTTAGACAACCGGAGCAAAGAAATCGGGGGCAAGTAATAATTTACATGTACAAGGTTTATGTACCACTACTCTCACATTCACATCAGCACATCCAAGAAAAAATTGACAGACTGAATAAACATAGCTAACAAGTGGGACTGAACATCAATCTGAAGAAGACAGAGGTCATGACACTCAATGCAATAAACCCTGAGCCCATAAAAATAAGCTGGAACAATCAGATCATTTACATATCTAGGAAGTATAGTAACACAAGACGGCGTAACAAGCAAAGACATCAGTAACAGAATGAACAAAGCCAGAACAGCCTTTGCAAATCTAAACAACTTGTGAAAATCTTCTCAGAACAGCGCAAACATCAAATTAAGATTAGATGAGAGCTGCGTACCTTCTGTATTTTTGTTTGGCGCCGAGTTCTAAAGAGTAAAAGAAAAAGAAATGTTCAAATTATCATCATTCAACAAAACCTGCCTTAGGAACATTCTTAGGATGTTTTGGCCGAATACCATCTCCAACCAGGAACTGCTTACACGGTGCAATCAAAAAGGCATGCACACCCTCATTGCGGGCAGACGCTGGAACTGAGTTGGCCATGACCTCAGAAAGGACCCTGACACCATCACCAGAACTGCTATGCTATGAACCCCAGAAGGATGACGAAAGAGAGGTAGACCAAAGACAACATGGCAGAGGCTGAAATGCAAAGTATGAAACAGAGTTGGGGCGGGGCACGGCACGAAGGATTGCCACCGACCTAGACATTTTGTTGCTGCCCTACAAGACTTCACTCGGCGAGATGTCCACTGACAGCTTTGTCAGTCAGGGGCTAAAGATTTAAGAAGAAGAAGATATGTACCTCGAAAAAGTCTGTATTTTTGGAATTGTCATGAAAAATAAAATTTTAGAATACACGGTAACGGCGCCAAAACTGACGGGGGAAAAATATAGACACATACTAAGAAAGAAAATACTGGCAAGTCCATCATCGTGGTACGGAAACACTTCAACAAACGAAAATAATAAACAGCGCCAGAGATAGAAATTTGTGCTGCAACATGGTCACCAACTGACAGGGCATTTGAGGAAAAGTGATGAGGAAACAAAAAGAACCGTTGACGATGATGATGGTGGTAGCGATGATTATGTTAGTGGCATGTGTCATACGCCCATATCTTGTTCCCGGGGGTCTCTGAAGAGACAAAGAAAGAATAGGACTACCTCACCCCCACAGGTCGGGAATGGGGCTGGCAACAGTGGCGTCACTAGGAGGTGCGGGGGGGGGGGGGGTTTACGGAACGCACCTGGTGACACCATCAGAGGGGGTGACACCAAAATGACTGTCAATACAATTTTTGTGCAGTGTTTCGGCAGAAATGTATTATTTTTTAAATAAAATTATCCCTGTAGTTAGTTAGAACCAGAAAAACATTTTTCGTAAGCCCAGCTTACATGTACTGTATCAATATACCTCCGTTATTTCTTCGAATTCTATTGTTTTCTTACCGAATTTTCACTTTAACCACATGAAACTATGTAAATGTAAATAAATTTAGGCTGTGCGTATGATTCTTGTTTGATCCTTAGCCGCCGACCGTCAAAGCAGTCAGTGGCCATCACGCCTGGTGGTGTCTTGTAGGGCAGCAACAAACTGCTTCCACTTTGCTCGGTCGGCGGCCATCCTTCGTGCAGTGCCTCAGCTCTGGTTCATTCTTTGCATCTCGGCCACCACAGTTCTCCAGCAAATTGTTTTTGGTCGGCCTCTCTTTCGCTTTCCTTCAGAGGTCCATAGCTTAGCTGTTCTTGTGATGCCATCAGAGTCTCTTCTGAAGTCGTGGCCAACCCAACTCCTGCGTCTGCTAGCTATGACAGTGTGCATGTCCTCTTGGTTGCTCCGAGTTAGCAGTTCTTGATTGGTGATGGTATTCGGCCAAAAGATTCGGAGAATTTTCCTTAGGCAGACTGTGTGGAAAGAAGACAATTTCAACATTTCCTTCTTTGTCGCGATTGCTAGCGCTCTAAACACTCTGCCAGTAGGGTGCTCTCAGACATCCTGTGTATTTAAACAAGAAGGAAATCAAACAAACACACTGACTTAAGAAACAAGCAAATACTCACACAGTGAAATGATAAATGAAACACTTCCAGCCAGTTGGTCTCTCAAGGAAGTTATAAACTTTCACCTGAACTGAGGTCTTGAGAGGCTTGCTCACTCGCATTTTGTAGGCATCATCAAGCAGACGATCAGTCACACTGGACGGCAGTCTGTTGTTAGATTCATAACATTCTGCTTCCCCACCACCACCTCCGCTAACACCATCACTACCCACACTCCTTCCACGGGCATTAGTTCCCCTGGTACTGTTGGAATTCGCCTCAGCGGTCCAAAAGATGGGAGAAGAACCACCGAGGGATACGTCCGGAGTGTACAGCGTCACTTCCTGATCTGTGGAATGCGTCACAGTTTTTCCCGTCTCCGTTGGTAAGGTATTCTCCAAAGGAAGAGTAATCTGTGCTGGGATCGGTTTTATAGTTACATTTTTACTCCTACTTCCATATTTTCTCATGCCTTTTTCTTCACCCATACTGACGAAGCTGGTACGGATATTATCTCGGACCTGTTCACCGTTTTCCTTACTACCTCCTCCGACACTATCTTGTTCATTTTCTGGTGAAGCACCATCTTCGTGTTGGTTTATACTGGAATTGTCTTTGTTCTCCACGCCGTGAGCAGTAATGGTGTTGATTTCATTGTCGTTGGTAAGCAGAGACATTTCCATAATCATCTTTCAAATGTCATAGGTGAAAGGTTGACTTTATGTTGCTGTTTTCATCTACTGAGCTATTCATTAACCGTAAGGCTCCATTTTCTGTGGAATATAAAACATGGATATCAATAAACAAGCGGTGAAAAGTAATAACCAGTTAATGTTAATGTTAATCAGAATCGACCTCACTGCACTCCGGGCAAACCCATAGGTGCTCAGTCTCCCTCAGCAAATGTCGAAGAGTATGAATGATAATTGTACCTGTAGCACGCTGGTTGTACATACGACGGATGAATCCTCTCTCACGTCCATTTCTGCTAGTCCCACGTTTAATGCTAAACTCCAGCAGTCTCAGCCTTGTTGATTTTAATAGTTTTGTTCATTCTTTTTTTCGTTTCGTTGATTATTTACTTTCTTGTTTCGATATTTCTTTCAGGTTTTACGATTTTCTTGCATTATTATTGTTCTTTTTTTCGCTCATCACCGTTGTTGTTTACATTTTCATCTGCTTGTATCGCTCATTTGGTGTATGTATCTCATCATCTTATGTTTTTGTAGTACCTATATGTAATTCTTGTCCTGGTCACCTATTTGTAACTGTGGCTGACGAATTGTAACACCCGAAATGTCCCGTGTTTCCTGTTTACTGTTAACTTGTAAAACTGAATTCATACCATTTTATTTTTTAATTTTTATATTTGATTCATCCATTGCAGGCGATCATTAATAGCCCTTAGTACCTCTCCCTTATCCATGTCCAGTGTCCCCACTATGGGTGCTCTCGAGGCCAGTCTGTCAGCTCTCTGATTGAGACGTACCCCTGCATGACCAAGACAGTAGATCCACACCAGTTCTTGAAGACTTGAGGATTCTATTGATGTTTTCTATTCCTACCGCAGCCATCCGTTCTGAACTTTCCGAAGCATTGCTTGAGATTCTGACAATATTACTGCCCTGGTTGATAGAGTTTCAGACAGCCCCCTCAGTGCTGGAGTAACTGCCTCTACCTCAATTCTCATGCTGGAGGTTGTTGTCATGTAGGCTCCACTCGGTTCATCGACAACCCTGCCCTTTATTCTCGCAGAGAAACCCCATCCTGATTTCTCACCAAGCACTAGAGACCCATCAGTGTACACAATGGCGTCATCATCCCCAGTGTAGCATGATGACCAACGCCTAGCCACTTGTCATGTATTGTCCCCAGGTTCATTTGTGTCATACTACTTCAGAGGTCTAGAATCCTAGATCAATACGTGCCTTCCTGGATCAACACAGGAGCATCAGATATTGTCATCAAGATTCACACCCTAGGTCCCATCAGTGCTTGGTGGTCTAATGCAAGACTTTCAACTGACACTGCTGTGTATATTCCTAGAGGACAAACACAACACTGAAATGTTAAGTACTCTATGTGGAAAATTCGATCAGCTATTGGGAGGAGTCAAAGCAAAGTGACGTGTGTAGGGATGAGAAAAACAGTTCTGCACTACTAGAATAGACAAGAGATAACGTTAGTAATAAAGAAACATGTGAATGAACATTTGATATTATTCTGAAGATCCCAGAAAGGACTTCTTAATTAATTACTGAGTGAAACCCAACTATTAAGTACATTTGTAATTAAATTTTATTTATTCACTTTTTCATCATTTCATCATCCATACATTGTACAGGAAAGAACCAAAAGATAGATGTAACTAATAAATGATTCGTTAATTGTACTTCTCTGACTTGTCACATTTATAATGTTGCATTTTTGAGTTCTAATGAATTGTTGATTATCATAGGTTAGTTACATAGCGAAGGTGGCAACCTGGGCTCTGACTTTAATCTAAATACTATCTGAAGTTGACACCTTCACAGCCGTGACTATCCTGTGATACCAGTGCTCTTCTCTAACACTGGGACTATATTCTTGTCATACAGAATTCTTTTTCTGTTCTTTCAGTAACTATTACTGACTACTGCACATAAAAATCTTTCACTACACCCAGCATGATCACTTATTAGCTGATTAATCTCCAGCTCTGCCTTTCCATTGCCCAAAGATCTGCACTCTCTGCCAAGGCTAATGATGACCTGCTGGTAGTTTATCAAGTTCTCCCCTGACTTACTCCACTGTTCCCCTTTGGATACATTTTCAACCCTGGTCACCTGACCAATCGTAGCCGCTGCCTGTGCCATCCATGACATCCCCCTCTTGATTCTTGCTCCTTTGATGTCAGTGACATTCTCATGAAGGGGGTGTCTTTTGTCGGTGGTTACCCGCATATATGCTTTTGCCTGGGCCATCGCATATCTGGATCTTATCGACAGCAATCTGGCATGTATCTCATTGTCACAATGTAGGTATCACGCGTACAGCCCAAAACTAGTCGCATCCCCTCATTTTGAATCCGTTCCAGTCGTTCACATTGGGACACTGACAGCGTGAGTATTCCTAGCCCGTATTCGATTACTGAAATCACGAGCTGATGATACAGAAGAAACAATAGTTTCTATTCCAAGCGAGCAGCAGCCATTGTTTTTAAGGCTGCCAGTCCTAGCTTGCATTTCTGTATGATCAGTTCGACATGATACTTGAACGACAGCCCACGAACAAACGTTACTCTCAGATACTTCATCTTCTCTTGCCTTTCAATGTTCTGCCCATTGAAAGTGATGTCTGGAAGGTCTGCTTTCACTGTGGAGTTGTTCAACGAGAACCACATCACACAGGCCTTGTTGTGATTGACCTTTTATCCGCTTCCCTCACACCATCTAGAAACTGCCTGTAGTGTCTCTTGTATGCCTTGGACCATTTCCCAATAGAACCAAAATATCAAGTAATATTGAGGATTCCATTAGATGCAGGAGAAATAACTAGGAACACCTTTTGTAATGAAACAAAGGAGTAAACCCCACTGTTAATTAGTAACGCACCCAAGTTCTATGAACGTTACTCAAGTGTACAAAGTTGGAAAACTAACTCACCTAAAGGACGACGGCACCTTAAACAGTTGCCCGACATATTACGGATTTCTGTGCATCAGGTCTGTGTATTTTTAACCCAATTTGGTGTAAATTGTAAAATGTACATATCATTATTTTATGTTTCCATTTAACATGAATAGATTGCTTGTGGATGTACAATTGCACATGAGGCTGGTATCCTCATCATATAAAAGAACTGCTATATAAACCCCCACTGCAAGAGCTATTGTCAGCTTCGTCCGGGTTTCCTCACAAGGAACCAATAGCAGAGGTAGCACCAGGCTCCATATGGAGCAGAAAGTGGATAGTGATAACATCATGAAATATATATATATTTTATACCCACCTTTTAAATTAAGTTTCATATGTATATGATATATGTATAGAATATATTTGTCGCATTCCGCTCCCCTAAAGCACTTAGCTGACTCGATGGGTTCAGATTTAATGCTCAGGGGTATCGGGCAAAATTACGAGGAAGATGAAATGCTGGAAGTAAGCGGGGGTTGCCTGATGTTTATTTTAGGAGACACGATACTTAAAAGAGGCATTTTTTTCCTCTCAGTTTTTTATACAATTTGCCAGCAGTCGACACTAGACACCTACACCAGACGGGTCTTGTAGACACTTGACTAGACAACAAGAGTAGTTACCATGGCCTTGCCGCAAGGGACGTGCTGCTTGTTAAAGTAGATTTATAATGTAATTTTGCATGATGACCACATTTAGTCTATTAGCAGTTACTCTACGCGGTAATATGTCTATCTATGGTTCATCATGTACTTGCACGGTTTTTTTTTTTACTTATATTGAATGTATAAATATTAATACGTCACTAGGAGTCTATGACGTAATCCGTTTTGCACTAAATTATGCAAACGGTTGTTTCGAGACCTTTCGTATATAGTATTCGTCAGAGGAAGACGTTCATTTTGTAGCTCCCGAAATGGTTGAGAAATAAAGTAATTTTACGTGGCTGTAATGATCTGCGAAGGCCGCCACTTGTTAAGAAGATTCCAGACATGATGGAACTGCTACGTATCTTGCAGAGAAGTATTTCTACTTACAATTTTATATCTTCATTTATCTGGTCCACAATACGTGGGTGATAACCTTTGCAAGGCACTCCGAGTACAGCGGCCAAAAATGAATTGATGAGATGAGACTGTTGGAAGGATTTTTATGCATATTCATGTACTTCTCTATTGCCAATGCCATAACTATGATTCGTCTACATGTTATTAAACCTGTCCTGTTGTGTGGACCCATTTAACTACGAAGTTCTGCACTAATTTGATGGCATACATGTGATCTCACGCACTACATTCTTTCAAGTTAGCAGCACGACGCTCTGACCTAATATTATACAAGAACAACTACAACACACATCTCTTGTTACAACATCAACCGTAACACTGCTGCCAAAACATTCGACTCCTGAAGAGATGGAACAGTCAAAACTCCTCTGGGGACCAGCAGTGATGCACAAAGTAATCAGCGACAACCTTGGTCACCACATTTAGAGCTAAGTACTCAGTGCAGGCTGTGGTAGATTATGATTAAGTGATTTCATATATCTTTTTCTTTATCTTCATTTTTTTTCTTCTACCTTCTCTGTCACCCACGCCTGTAGGAATTTAACCCTCCCATATTCAAACCTCTGTCTTTCTTATAATTTAGCAAGCAGTTTATGGCTGGTAGCATTTAATTGCATTCTCTTTGATGCAGGTTAGCGAACAGACCGGGTCCCGCTCACCTGTAATTATCTCGGCAGCGATCATAAAGATCGCCGTAATGAGATCAGTCAGTGATGGAAAGGGGAGACAATTTGTCTATTACCTTTGTCTGGATTCGTTCGTTGTAAGTTAATTTACAAGATGCGAACCGCCATATCAAAGACTCTCGCTATAATTCATTTACGACCACTTCTGCAGATGGCGAGAGTGAGGCGATAATATATGTAGATTCTATTTCATCTTTTTTTTTTCGTTCGCCCGCTAATACTCGAGGCGAAATCTCAGGTTATTATTTTTATGTCTAACCTGACATTGATTTTACGTGAGTATCCCTTTATTTCTTGTACAGAGACAGGTGTCCCTCGCCATTCAGGCAAATACTCGCCGATTTCGGAAGTACCCATTGCAGCTGGGTCGGCTCAGGAGCCCCAGTCCCTGGTCGACGACACTCCTTCAAATGTTCTCGCCAGGTCTCGAGTTAATCCAGTCCAAATCCCGGTCGACGAAAAATCCTCAAATGCCGTCGCCCGGGTTTGATCCTGTATCACCCGGTGGCCAGAGCGGTGTTGTAACCACTATGCTAGCGCGGCTCCCCTATTTCATCTAAATCTTAATATAGACCTGGCTTCGGCATTTCGTGCGAAAAAGTTGTTTGATTCGCAGAATGAGATAGAATTTATGTAGATTTTCCAAAAGGTGCCAACATCTGGCAACAGTCTGCTAGTTACAACTTTCCCTTTGATTCTTTGTCAGTTTCAGATATTTATACCCCAGCAGTTTAGACTTCATTCATTCAGTACTGCCACAGCTTTAGAGATACAGCTAGCGCGAGTTCTAGAAAACACTGTAATAGTAGAGTCTTAGTTTCTCGTGGATAAAATCTTAGAAGTTTGTGTGAAGGTAAATATATATATGACCAGTATTATCGAGTGATTTAATTGTTAAGTCAGTCATTTGATAAGTCTCTTAGTTTACTGTGTTACAGTGGATAGCGGAATAATTATATTTCTAGCTAAAACTCATTCAGCTATAAATAAATTTAATTAAATTGCTAGTAACCAGTGAGAGAACATTTTAACTAACTAAGTAAATGCACTGATTTATCATGAGTGTTGACGAGATATGTATTTATTTCTAATTCATGATGATTGATTTTTTTTAATGACTAGAATGTATTTCACGGGAGTTTTAAACGATAAGACAAGCTCTAAGTTTGCGGTTTATAATTTAAGTTAAATGACCGAAGTGAACATATTCTATTTACGCGTAGGTTCGTGTATAATATTAGGGTTGAGTATTTATGTTTTTCTCTTCCTTTTATACAGTATCTGGGTCAAGCCCAAAACCTACCAGCGGTTTCTGTTTATGTATAGCAGAGAATAACTAGACGAAAAGAACTATTTTTCTGAAATGTATATTGTACCTGGCATTGAGTTCCAAAGTTCTTTTCCAATAATCACAGTTTTACAGTCGGCCCGTGGTGGCGACTAAATCAAACATTTAACATAATCAAACCTGTGACATTACTTGTATAACAACCACTGTGTTGAGAAGAAGATAAATCCTGAACAGAGTTATTTACCTGCAACTCGAGGTAACAATCGATTATTTCAAGCTACTGTACCCTTGTGAACATTATACCTCTTATTTATTTACTACCTTGACAAAAATTGAAGTGACATTTATCAGCATCCTACGTACCATAGTGAAGCGAGCGCTTCCCAAGATTTGAATTTATTAGCATTGGAGAAGCTGGGGCTTGTTTCACACCATTGGATGGGCTGTATGTTCCTTAAACAATTGTTCCAGACGTGGTGAGAGTGCCTATTAGGTAAGAGAGCATGTCTTGTGATCACAAGTGTGTCAGAGCGAGAAAATGTAGGGATGATTAATTCTTTGATTCTATAATCCATATATCCATTGATTATTTTTTTCCTTCTTAAAGATTACATATGCTATCTATTTCAGAGTAGATTACAGGAAAAACCTCCGGTATTTATGGTAGAGAGAAATCCTAGACCATAGTGTATAGATTTGTGACTCTTTGGGGCGAATAACTTCTCTTATAACGGGATCTTGGTTCAACAGAGGGGGAAAGGATTACACCTATGGGTCAACTCTGTTATTGATTCCTTAACCTATGTTTATTTGTGTAATGATTTGATAGTCTAAATTTATTTACTGTGTTGTGAAATTCTTTATGATAAATAAAATTTACATAAATTTATTCAAATGTGTCGGTCAGCTCGTCCAAAAATATTCATATTCCATTGTTATAGTTTTCACGTTTGTACGTCAAACTGTCGTCACGTATATGTGTGTGTCGGTGAGTGGTTGATACATAGTACATCTATATAACTGAGCAATCTGTCTGACAAATACTTTCTGTTGTAGAGATAGGCTGAGCGAGAGGATCTCCTCGCGGCTCAGGGACAGAATTACCTAGTTTCCACCATCTCACTCGTGAAAAATCTATTTCTATTATTATCTCCCACGGAGCTATCACCTGTTCTATTTCTATTCAGAAGGGACCAACCCAAGTCTTCATTCCCCTATCATAAATCTACGACACAGGCTCATCTCATGACTCCATGTTTTACAAACCACCATATCATTCTATGATGATAAAATTTAACTGTTTGTTTTACTCTTTAAAAAAAAAAAAAAAAAAAAAATCAATTTTATTCATTTTACTCTGTTATCTCACTATTAAATCTGTGTTATATGTATAAATCTAGAGTTGAGTTAATCACTATTGAGTGAATTTTATGCCTGCACCCGTATGACTCATTTCTAAAAATGCATACATACACTGAGCCACTAAAGTAATATTTTGCTGAATCACTTTCAGCTGGGGGTTCATAAAACACGAGTCAAAACATGTTCTTCCAGATGGAGGAGAGACAAATAAGTTTATAGCAACTTAGATGACTCAGCTGTTATACGTACCGTTCAATAAATTCCTTTGGGACTCCCTAAAATAGAAGCATCATTCTTCTCTTTCTGCCATCAATGGTACCTATACCTTGTAGCGGTATGGCAGCTTGCGTACCCTGACAATCCCCAGAGCTATGCCAGTGGGAGTTTTACTCCTGGTAGGTTCAACCAAGCTGGACTGGTCTGTGTGGGTAGGGGTCAGACAAAAGCTGGTACCCTGGTCCTCCAGGTTGGGGGTTTTAGCATAGGGCTGACACCCCTGTCTATGCAAAAAAAATAATGAAGTTACGGAAACAACATCAAATGAACAAACTTTGCTGCGGGATGGACATTCGGAGTCTGTGGCTCGTATGACTGTCAGTGGTGAAAGCCGAAAGGAAGCCACTGACATGAAAACGGATGTCCTGACCGCAAAACAGGATACAAGAATAGGATTTTGGAATGTCAGGACAATGTACGAGACAGGTAAACTAAGACAGGTCACGGCAGAAATGAGAAACTATAGGTTACACATCCTGGGGATAAGTGAGAGCAGATGGACAGGGGCAGGAAAAGTTAAAACAGCAACAGGAGAAACAGTACTTTACTCTGGAAGAGAGGATGGACAGCACAGCGAAGGCGTAGCCATTATTCTACAGAAAGGGATAGAAAGGACATTACTGGAATGGAAACCCATCAACAACAGACTGATACGATTGAGATTGAGACGGAGATTCACCAACACTACAATAATACAATGCTACGCACCAACGAATGATAGCGATGAGGAGGTCAAGGATGAATTCTATCAACAACTGCAGAAAGAAATGGAAGACACACCTAGATATGATCTTGTTATAGTAATGGGAGACCTCAATGCGAAAGTTGGTACACACAATACATATAATGAAAGAACAATGGGGAAATGCGGCAGCGGAACAGCAAACGAAAATGGGGATAAGCTAATAAGTTTCTGTAGCATTAACAACCTGGTCATTGGAGGAACACTTTTCCCACATAAGGAAATTCACAAGTTAACATGGGAATCACCAAATGGTCGGGACAGAAACCAGATAGACCACATCATGGTTAACGGTAGATGGAGACATGCATTACAAGATGTGAAGGTAAGAAGAGGTGCAGATGTGGGAAGTGTTCACCATTTAGTAGTAGCAAAACTGAAAGTGAAACTAAGAAGGGCTGGACCAACTGTAACTACACAGAAAAGGTTTGACATCAGCAAATTGAAGGACCCCCTTACCAGAAAAGCTTTTGCGGCCGACATTAAGAAACGATATCAATTTGCCAAAAGCCAGGAAAAGACATTGACTGATGATATAGACCAGAATTTCAACACCATTTCAACAGTATATAAGGAAAGTAGCAAATCATGCTTAGGATTCCAGGAAAGGAAGAAGCAAGACTGGATAACACCAGAAACACTAAACACCATAAAGATGAGAAAGGAAATGAAAAGAAAGAAAACAGAAGCGAAGTCCCCCAGGTTAAAGCAACTATATAGCGAACAGTACAGCCAGCTGGACAGGGAAGTTAAACGCCAAACCCGAGCCAACAAAAGGAATTTCCTAGACGATCTTGCAAAACAGGCAGAAGAGGCAGCACTGAGAAATGAACAAAGCACAGTATACAAAATAACTAAATTCATCAGCGGAAAACAAGGTGTAAACAATATTACATTAGTAAGAGATAAGCAAGGAAATCTCATCAAGACAGCAGAGGGACAGGAAACAAGATGGGCAGAGCACTTCAGAGAAACTCTGAACAAGGAAACACCAGAGACACAATTGAATGTTCCTGAGGCTGAAAACGATCTAGATGTAAATACAGACATTCCACGAAAAGAAGAAATCATCACAGCAATCAAAGGGTTAAAGAACGGTAAAGCTCCGGGCCATGATAACTTAAATGCAGAGCTATTTAAGACAGACCCTGAGCTCGCAGCAGAACTATTAGAACCACTATTTGCACAAGTGTGGAAAACGGGGACAACACCATCAGAGTGGAACAAAGGAATAATTGTCAAATTGCCCAAAAAGGGAGATCTTGCAGACTGCAATAATTGGAGAGGAATCACTCTTCTCTCAGTTCCCAGCAAAATACTAGGCAGGATAATTATACAGAGAATTTCAAAGGCAGTAGACTACAAACTGAGGAAAGAACAAGCAGGATTTAGAAAGAACAGAAGATGTTTAGACCATATATTCACTCTCAGGAACATTATAGAGCAGTGCTCAGAATGGCAAAGACAGCTTTACATAAATTTTGTTGATTTTGAAAAGGCTTTTGACAGCATACATAGGGACAGTTTATGGAAAATACTGAGGGCTTATGGAATTCCAAGCTGCATAGTGGCAATCATAAAAAGCCTCTATGCCAACTTTACGTGTAGTGTTGGGCAGAGCAACCTAACCTTCGAGGTGAAGACAGGAGTACGACAGGGATGCCCCTTATCAACCACTCTTTTTTTAACAGTCATAGACTGGGTGATGCGCCAGACAACAGAGGGCAGTCCAAGAGGAATAAGATGGACTACATTTTCTACATTGGAAGATCTGGAATATGCAGATGACATTGCACTGCTGGCACATTCACATCAACACATCCAGGAAAAAACGGATAGACTTAATAAATTTAGCCAGCAGGTGGGCTTGAACATCAATTTAAAGAAGTCTGAGGCCATGACGCTCAATGTGAGCAACCCTGAGCCCATATCAGTAAGGAATCAGCAATTGGTACAGACAGATACCTTCACATACCTAGGAAGCATAGTAACACCAGACGGTGGGGCAGGCAAAGACATCAACATCAGAATGAATAAGGCAAGAACAGCCTTCTTTAGCCTAAATAACATCAGGAAGTCCTCCCAATACAGCACAAGCACAAAATTAAGATTATACCAGAGTTGCGTGCTTTCTGTGCTTCTCTATGGTGCGGAATGCTGGAGAGTCACAGAGAAGGAAATGTCAAAATTGTCCTCTTTTCACACAACATGCCTAAGAAAAATTCACCGCATCTTTTGGCCGAATACCATCACCAACCAAGATCTGCTTACTCGTAGCAAGCAAGAGGACATGCACACCATCATAGCTGGCAGACGCTGGAGCTGGGTTGGTCATGTCCTCAGAAGAGACCCCGATGCCATCACAAGAACAGCTATGCTTTGGATCCCTGAAGGAAAGCGAAAGAGAGGCCGACCAAAAACAACTTGGCGGAGGACTGTGGAGGCTGAGATGCAAAGAATGAACCAGAGTTGGGGCACTGTACGAAGGATGGCCACCGACCGTGCAAAGTGGAATCAATTTGTTGTTGCCCTACAAGACGCCACTAGGCGTGATGGCCACTGTCTGCTTTGACGGTCGGTGGTTAAGGATCGAAGAAGAAGAAGAAGAATTCTTCTCTTTATATCTCTATTAAGAGTAATCTTGAGCGCAGGTTGATACTTTTGAAAATCTTCATCCTTTAACTCGGAGGTTGGCCATTATATGACCACTACTGCACAGCAGGAGAGACAACCCACGACACTAAGTCAGTAGCATAAAATGAGTTTCTGATGAGCATATACAGTACTGCACTGCACGGCGGAGGGGGACGCAATATGACACCTCGCTCCATCTTTAAAATCCCTAGAGCCGCCCCTGATTACATGTAAATGAATGTTGACTGTGGCCACATTTTTTTATTCGTAAGCTGAAGGGTCTAATTGACAGAGTGGTTAGAGCGCTGGTGTCTCGCGGTAAAGGTGCTGGGCGAATCACGGTACCGACACGCTCCAGTCTATCCAACCGTAAATATGTACCTGATCTGCTCTTTGAGTTAGGGAAGGTAAAGGCAGCTAGGAAGGGACCTGGTCACCACGCCTGTCGATGCTGGATCTGATATGGTGAAGTCTCTAACATTTCACTCCCCCAACGGCAGTATCTGTTATGGGACTACCTTGACCTTTTAAGCTTAAAAGGAAAGGACCCCGTTACACTGACAAATGTTGACATTTTTTATAATCGACTGGTTAGAGAGCGCTGGTGTTCTCGCAAAGGTGCTGGGCGAATCTCGGTATATGGTGCTCTTTGAGTAGGGAAGGTAAAGGCTAGGAATGGGACCTGGTCACCACGCCTGTCGATGCTGGATCTGATATGGGAAGTCTCTAACATTCCCTTTTAAGCTTAAAAGGAAAGGACCCCGTTACACGCCCATTGATGGCACACTGGGAATATGGTGTTAGGCTAGGGTTCCCATTCGTCCCGTTTTTCCCGGGACAGTCCCGTTTTTTAAATAAAATGTCCCGGTGTCCCGAATTTATTCCAAATGTCCCGCTTTTTAAGGGTCCTTCTTGGAAAAAAAATCTTTGGGTAACGGATTTTATTCCGTGTTTTAGTAGTGTTACTTTATCAATTTCTGGTTACAGTGGACCCTCGGTTTGAATCTCGAACAAAAATTCGAAAGTCGACCAAAACAGTGTTCAGTGAGCAACTACCAAATGATTTTATGCGTATTAGCATTATTATACAGTATTTTTTTATCGTTTTTCATTCGCATAATGCCGAAACGTAAGTGCAGTATAAATGATAACAATACAAAAGAATTTCCCTTCATTAAAGGTATAGATGAAAATGTGGAATGTACTTTATGCAGCTCTAAATTTTGCATTTCACATGGTGGTCGGTCAGACGTAGTCAACCACGTGAAAACGAAAAAAACATAAAGGTGCTGTTGAAAGTAAGGCTTCCAACAGCAGTATAAGTCATTTCTTAATGCGAAAACCCAGAGTGAAAAGGAAATGGAAAAACAGTTATCATTGGCAGCACAGGAAGCAACCTTCGCTTATCACACGGCGGTGCATAACTACAGGAAGGCAGAAAAGTTTCTTACCACTACTCTGAGAAATCAGTTGCAAGAATTAGAAAAAGAAGGACACATAACAGTTGAAAAGTTTCAAAGCTATGCAGTAGATTTCTATGACACCTGCATTGAATATATTCAGGAGTGGTGTACACCATTTCTTACGCCTCTTCAGTCTATGGATTGGATCAATTTGAAGGGAAAGGAGTCTGTGACTTGGAAGAACACCCAAGAAAGCTACATATTTATGAAGACAGTGTCATCAAATTTTGCTGGGAATGAAGAGGACTTATTTGATGAGTTTGCATGTGTGAAAAATTATTGTGAAAGCAAATTTGATGTGTGGAGTGAACTGAAGGATCAAAGTGTTAGTGAAAAATGGTGTGAGATGTTCGCTCATTTTACAAAGCAGGATATAAATACTGAGAACCTGAAATGCCTAGTTAATTTTTGTTTGGCACTGCCAGGATCCAATGCAGCTGTTGAACGTGTTTTTTCATTAATAAATGTGCTTTGGACAGACGAAAAAAACAGACTTAAAATTGAGACAGTGAAAGCTTTAGCCATTATAAAGACCCATTTTAAGGATTTCTCTTGTGCTGAGTTCTATGTCCAAATATTAGAAGAAAAAAAACTTCTTGAACGTGCCCATAAATCTGATAAATATTCTAATGAATCCGAAATATAAACTTGACTATTGTGTATTTTTTAAAGGTGCGATTTTTCTAATTAAGTATGTTTGTAATTTAGAATTCTTTTTTAAAGTGGAAGTTGTGTTAGTTAATGTGTGTATTTTTATACCAGTATCTTATTTTAAGTGCAACATATAATATATAATATATTTATTTGTGCTTTACCGTAATTTTTAACATGTCCCGTTTTTTTTACGAAATGTCCCGGGTTTTTTAGGTAAAAATTTGGAAATGTCCCGGTTTTTCAACAAAACATTATGGGAACCCTATGTTAGGCCCATATTTTCTTGACCATTGGCACACTAGGGGTGACGTGGTCAGCATCACGCCGGCCGCCTTAACCTTCCCAGAGTTGCTCTGGTACCCAATTTATGACGATGGGTCGACCCCGGAGCCGTTTGCGATCTAAAAAATCCCACTTCAACTGGGGATCGAACCATGGACCACTGAGCTAGGAAGCCAGTGCACTAACCACTGCGCTACCGAGGCTGTCTTTTAAGCTTAAGCTAGTTACAAATATTGTCCTATCCTTTACGCGGATAAACAGGAAACACTGCAAAAGTATAATTACAGTAAAAAGTTGATGTTGCAACAAGATAGTCAAAATCCAAAGATGGAAAATGAACGAAGTAATGGGAGCAGACCATAGTCAAACTACCAGAGCCGGAACTGGATCGCGGGTTAGTAGGGCGACAGATTCTTGTCGGGAGCTGGATCGCGGGTTAGTAGGGCGACAGATTCTTGTCGGGAGCTGGATTGCGGGTTAGTAGGGCGACAGATTCTTGTCGGGAGCTGGATCGCGGGTTAGTAGGGCGACAGATTCTTCTTGGGAGCTAGGTCGCGGGTTAGTAGGGCGACAGATTCTTGTCGGGAGCTGGAGCACAGAAAATATTGACTGCTCCACTTTTTCAATTTTTTTTTTTTTCATTTTCAATCTAAAATGAATTATGTCATAAGAAAAGTCTAGAAATGAAATACAACATTAATAGGTGTATTTTATTCGACACCTGAGATAAAGTAAAAAAAAATTGTCCATTCACTTTCAGGGTTAATTTAACTCAGAAAATTAAAGAAAAAAATAGCCAAGCTAGTGCAGAGCGCTGTTTTCGTCTTTAAAGCTAATTTTAAGTGAGCTGTGGGAGGCTATGAAAGTTGATTTTTTGTGTGTTTTACAATATGAGTTATTAACATAAGAATTACTGAACGATTTTTGTTGTAAGTGATATTTAAGAAGTTTTAACATTTTTGAATAAATAACGTTTCTTTTGCAGAATTACAATGTGCATTTTTGATTAGCCTACTTAAAATAAAAATAAAAATAAAGAAAAATTTGTCTCGGAGCGCAGAGACTAGTTAGAACAGTCACTTCTGATGCCGGAACCAAGCTAAAGCAGGACAATATAAAAATGTGTCAAGTCGGAAGCAATGTCTCGGGGTGTAGACGATCATGTTCCTCCACATATCTTGATTTTCTATGCTCTCTATCAGTTTTGTTGTTGATCTCTTCCTTTGTTTATTATCCTAGCTGTTCATAGGACTCAAAATATTTCTTTTGAGAAATCACATCCTTTATACCGTATCCATTAAATCTCACATTCGTTTTAAGTATTAATTTTAGCAATACAACACTGTGACAGGAACTTTAAGTAACTTACTCATATTTACAGTATTCAATCGTAGCTTAAATAATTAACAAAATATGTTGATAAAGGAAACATCATCAAAAGATACATAACAATCCCCGAATGACTAATTGCCTATGTAAAGGATCCTGTAACGAACAATGAAATAACCGTCACATCTTTTCGGGAAAAACACAGAACAGGCGTTTATATACCGGTGAAAACTAAAGATAACATTCATTAAAAGAATGCGCATGCATTGCAATCTTATCATGCGCATTGTCGGGAAAATACGAAAACGGCGCGCATTGCACAGAGAAACCTAATTAAAAGAGCACGCAAGCCTTCCGATTGTTTCACGGGGCATTGACCATTGACAGAACAATCATGATTAAGTTTGACTACAAAGATCCAATGAAGTTGAAAAGGGATTGGAAGGAATGCAATGACAACGGGAGAATGAGCTCCATCATCTGGACATGAAAGATAAACAGAGCACGGTGCAATTATTTCCTGTCATATTTTGACGGGTTACTTGCTTGCGACATCATATTACTCGAAAAGCTGTTGTGACATCTGTTACACTTGAAGTTAATCGGGAAGGCAAAGGAAAAGGTAAAAGTCAATACTGTTATAACTATAAATAAATAAATACTACACACATAAAGGTATGTTTCAGGCACTTGTGAGAAATAAAGAACACTACACAACAGAAAAACAACAGATGTGTGTGGCTTACCGGAGAATCGAACCCAGGACCCACCGCCTAGCTACGGAAGCAAATCACACTATCCGTCCTGCCAACTATACCAGATCAAAAGGTCTCTTATCTTTGGACATGCATCTTAATATAAACGACTGACCTTGCGTCTAGGTTGTATACAGCGTGCCTCACCAAAAGGAGTCAACGTACTTGTTACATTTGAAACTCCATGTTTCACGCTTTGTCGTGGAATATTCTAATCCACATATATAAATTATCAAGTAAATATAAAGCCTAATAAATACATATAATAAATAAAGGAAGAAGAATGGTAAAGAACAGTGCTGTCACAATGACTGTACTCGAAATCCCCTTGTTTTCTACTGCGTAAGCAAATTGTAACGTTTCACGTCGATATTAAAGGCTTTCTGCAACATACACGCGTTTCCCAAACACACAATAAAATGTGCTGCCTTTCTAAGAAAAACCTTGAAATATGCAAGTTGACCTACATTTTAAATTCCATTCATGTCTTTTTCTACACTGCGTTACCAAAACGAACGAACAGATGGACTCAAATATATATAGAGAGAGAGGGGCGAATAAAACCGGGAACGCATGCAACACGCGTCGCGCGATACACAAATGCTGCCATCACGCGTGTAAGTCTACATGCACTAATTGTTTTTCAGACGGACAGTGATAAAATACACTACCCTTTCCCAGAGTTAGGTTTATAAATCATAAAAAAACTCTTATTAGGAAAGACAACATTAGATGGGTTTACGGTTGAAAACATAACAGTACCCAGACAGCACATCTTCGAAACAGGAGGTAGAAAATACATATTTTGAACGCAGCCACGTAGCTCTTTCAAATTGGTATATTTGGGTTCCTTAGGGCTTGCTGACAAATAATATGTAAAACGTTACGCAAATAGTCCAGGAATTAATAAATTATACCCAAAATAAAATAGTGAGGATGCCTGACAGCATGGAATCATTTCTGCTCATAAAATTTTTTTTATAACGTGTTTGAAAAAACCTTACGTTACATAAATAGCCTACCAAGTAAACTCCCAATTGATTGGAGCGCAACAAATGAAAGCCTAACCACGATTGGTCGGACTATAAATACTATCTTTCGTTGTTAGGGGAAACGGGGAAAGGTAACATTTTTTCAAACACTTGTCGAAACGGGGCCTCATTGGCTAGACTCGCTGGATATAATCACTTGGGAGCGTTAGTTCGAAACCACTTGTTTAAATAAGCTTGATAAAGCATCAGTGCGTTGAAGCCAGCTATAAAATAAAAGCCTGGAACATAGGCAGATGGAAATTTGTGCCAGTTTGTGCCAGAATTCATTGCTAATCAACGTATCTGTGTTTATTCGTATGAATTGTGGTAAGCTTGAACCATTCAATATCTTTTAATGAAAATTGAATGTGTATTGTTGATTTATGCCTGTATATATATGTGTAGTTCAGTGGCAAACGTGAGGTAAAGCCTATAATGCTCCAGCCTGAACAGAGGGTATCGGAGGAAAGTCAAACGGCATGGAATGGCCAAACAGTACACTGACACCTAGATGATTGACTAGAAAGAAATAATGCTGGAATTGCAGAGGCGTAGTAACCATTAAGGAGGTTAATGCTGGTATAAAGTACTTCAGAATGAAGCTGATAGTTGGCCTAACGCTCTGAACTCAATTTTTGTGCTGTATTGTGATCAGTGTAAAAGAGAGTATAAGTTAGTTATGAAGTAGAAGGTACATCCTTCTTGATTTCAGGGACAGTGGTCTTGATGGTACTGAGCTGCACCTGGTCAGAGCTTTGCTGAATCCAGTGTCGGACAGCATACTCCTTGGTCCTTTTAGCTATCAGTGAGGTGTCTCCAGAGCCCAGAGGAGAATTCGAGCAGAGGAGTCCTTTCCTGCCGCCATCACGCCAGATAAGCTAACTTGGCCAGCTGAGCTCAACATTATGTCCCCTCATCTTGAAATGACTTTGTAAAATTAACATTAAGAGGGGAATTTACTTGTCTTAATATCAGGAACTGAGAACATCTCCAATAATAGTCCCAAAAGACAAACTATTGAAGTCATGATGACAAATACCAACAGAGCTTGAACAAAACAAAACCAGTATTACCTCATTTTACTACTACACAACTGACACACATAGGATATTTGTAATAATATATGTCACTACTATATTCATATTGATAAAGTCTGTACATATACTTGTAATTAAAATTGATTGTGATTCCTGGTTCCTTTGTCTTTGAATCAGGACACACAATATTCATTCATAACTTATGCAATGAATTACATATTGTTATTTGAAAAGTTACGATTAATCTCGCCTGTTGCTACGTGACTTACAACCCTACGGCAGTATGCCTGTATGGGTGATCTGCCTTTAGTGATAAATCTGTCATAGTCCAAGTTAAAGGTCAGGCCTGGTCTCTAATATATATAAATACTACCCTACTTTCAGTTCACAGTTTATGGACTGCCTTTACTCTTTCAATAGTACACATGTATTTTACATAAATGGATAACACGTACACACATTCACAACCACATAACTTCTCTTAACGCATGAGGTATCATTCGTATTCTGAAGAACTGATTCAGTCAATACCTTAAAAAAAAAAAAGTCGTCAAAACTTTCCATGTTTTCCTCATTATTTCCACCTCTGTATCCAGTTTTTTCTCCGTGTTTTTTTTTTGGGTCTACCTCTGCCTCTCTTTCTCTGTGGATTCCAGAACAAGGACTGCCTTGTAATGCTATTAACAGGTTTCCTCAATGTGTGTCCTATCCATCGCCAGCGTCTTCTTCTCAACTCTTGTTCCCCTGGCACTTGTCTGATTCGTTTCATCATTTCCACATTTGTGAATAAAAGAACAAAAATACATTTATTCTGATTACGTGGTCTGAATCGGGTGATGACGGCCACACAAACACATATGCAAACTCACAAATGAGCGCACATCAATGGAAATCTTATGAAGAACATAACAGACAGAGGCAAAAGCGAACTGGGACGTTGACAACCCGACAAAGATAACGGGAAAAAAAAAATTACATGGAAATGAGAAAATAAGGAAGTGAGGCAGAGATTGGAAGTGAGTGGTGTTATCATAAAGCAAACAGCTCGACAGTTTGATCTCGCTGTAACATCTGGATAAATAAATGGACAAGCCATCGATTTACATTACATTCAGAGAGAACAACAAATAAGTGTCAAGAGCCGAGGTACACAAGCGTGCTGGAGGGTTAAGTCAAGTCTCTCGAGCGCTTGACGGGAAAGTGTTGGAAATTATTATTATTTTTTTTTTCAAATGTCAATGCACGAGGTTCTCACGCGCCGGAATCGTATGGTAGAAGAATCTGTGTGGAGTGGGTCAAAAGAGAAAAAATAAATTTTTCTTGTTTAAGAAAAGTAATAAACCAGCCATCCAGCCAGCAAGCCAGCCTGCCGGACAGCCAGCCAGCCAACCAACCAACGCACCCCAACCAACCAACGAATCCCAACCAACCAACGAATCCCAACCAACCAACCAACCAACGCACCCAACCAACCAACGCACCCCAACCAACCAGCTAACCAGTCAATAAACCAGCCAACCAGTCTAATAACCAGTCAACCAATCAACAAACAAACCAGCCAGCCAACCAACCAGCCAACCAGTCAATCAACCAGTCAATCAACCAACCACCAAACCAGTCAGCCAACCAGCCAGCCAGCCAACGAGCCAGCCAGCCAGCCAGCCAACCAACCAACCAGACAATCAACCAACCAACCAGCCAGCCAGCCAACCAGTCAATCAACCAACCAACCAGCTACCAACCAGCCAACCAGTCAACCAACCCACCAGTCTATCAACCAACCAACAAACCAGCCAGCCACCCAACCAGTCAACCAACCAGTCAATCAACCAAACAGTCAACCAGCCAACTAACCAACAAACCATTCAATCAACCAAACAACCAGTCAATTAATCAACCAACCAACCAGTCAACTAGCCAGCCAACCAGTCACTAGCCAATCAACCAACCAACCAACTAGCAAGCCAACCAACCAGCCAACCAACTAGCCAGCCAGTCAACCAACCTGTCAATCAATCAATCAACCAACCAACCAGCCAGCCAACCAACCAACCAGCCAATCAGTCTTTCAACCAGTCAATCAACCAACCAACCATCCAGCCAACCAACCAGTCAACCAACCAGCCATCTACCAACCAGTGAACAAACCAGTCAATCAACCAACCTACCAACCTGTCAATCAATCAACCAACCAACCAACCAACCAGCTAGCCAACCAACCAGCCAGCCAGTCAACCAACCTGTTAATCAATCAACCAACCAACCAGCCATCCAACCAACCAGCCAACCAGTCATTCAACCAGTCAATCAACCAACGAACCAGCCAGCCAACCAACCAGTCAACCAACCAGGCATCTAACAACCAGTGAACTAGCCAGCCAGCTAACCAACCAACAAACCAGTCAATCAACCAACCAACCAACCAGTCAATAAACTAACCAACCAACCAGCTAGCCAGCCAACCAACCAGTATATCAATCAACCAGCCAACCAACCAACCAACTAGCTAGCCAACCAGTCAACCAACCAGCCAACCAACCAACCGCCTAACTAACTAACAAACTAAATAACTACCTGGCTAGCCATCTAAATAACAGCTAGCAAGCAACTAAACAACCGACCAACCAGCAAACCAGTCAACCAACCAACAGAACGACTGACTGACTGACGGACTGACCGACCAACTGATTGACTAATAACTAACACAGGTTTTAAAAGCCAGCTTGTCAGTGTATAAAACAATCCAACCTGTCGTGCAGTTTTGTGTAGACCAGTGGTTCTCAACATATGCCATATGGCCCCCAGGATGTTATGCCATATGTCTAGAGGGCCACAGTAAGTGCCATATTTCTGGTAAAGTACAGTTTTTCCAGCTAACAGCGACTATGAGGGTCGTCACGGAGGTAAATGAGGCTCAGAAAGGGGCCATAATAAAAAAAGATTGAGAACCCCCGGTGTAGACAACCATTGAGAGGACCCCACAGCCGTATAGCCGAAAGGTCACTTAAATTAGCATTGAATTTACTTTAAGATCTCGCAACAGGTATCTCGTAAGAATTTTATCAGGGAACTAAAAGAAAAGACAAAAGGAATACGGTCTCGCAATATTTGTCCACATTACATTATAACATGGAAAATGTGAGTTCATTTTCACGAATCTCTGTAATATCAACATTATCATTGTGGTAGAATTATGGAAATACATGTCTATATCTATTTTCATTTTCCTCATTTCTCTTATACTCGACTTGTTACCTACAGATATTTTTCTGTTAACTTTTACTTTCCCACACACAAGCTATCTTTTTCCCATTTCTTCTAATTGAGTCACGCGCAGTTTTGGACTGCGCTAAATCTCTTTGATGTAGGTTTATAGCAGACCTGATTAGCATACGCGAGGCGGGTTTCATTTAATTTTGAACGCCAGAGATCGAAATCGTGTAATATGTTACAACAGAGGGGAGATAATTTGGGAAACAAGATGAGCAATTTTATTGTCTCCCTTGTTAACCAGCTCGCTAGTAAGTAATTAAAACACGGTGAGCATAGCCAGATCAAAGACTTTGCTAGCCCGATCTTAAGCAGTCTGTACGCTGCCAGATGGCGAGACAGAGCGGCAAATTGGTGCGATGAATTCGTTTCATTTGCAGAAACGAGTTAAGGAATATGTAGATTTTCCCTAGGTGCTACATCTGGCAAATTGAGTCTGATTCAGGTCTTTGACGTAACTTATTTCTTTCATCCCAGATATATATATATACACTCTAGATTTTCTACTCAAATTCATCCAAGTACCGCCAGCAAGACTAGAACCTTCTAGCTTTCGAGTCTTAGATCTCTGTTAATAGAGTATCATTTAGTTGGTCGAATTGGAGACAGTTTCTACTTCTGCGATGTGGTAAATATATATACCTTGTATATCTTGTAGGGATTGAGTGATTTAAGTGGTGATCGCTTATTTTATTTCACTAGTTAATTTCTGTGTAGAGAGATTAAATGATAATTCAGTTATATTCTCTAAAGTTACTGCGTTACAGTGGAGAGCAAATAAATTATATTTCTAGCTAAACTCATTCGGCTATTAATAATTTAATTAAACTGCTAGTAACCAGCAAGAGAATAGTTTAACTAACTAAGTAAATGCGCTGATGACTCATGAGTATTGACGAAATATATTTTTATGTATTTCTAATTCATGATGATGGGTTTTTTTTTTTAAATGACTAGAATTTATTTCACGGAAGTTTAACGATGAGACTAGCTCTAAGCTTATGATTTCTAATTTAAGTTGAATAACCGAAGTGAATATTATTTACGTGTAGGATTAGATATACTATTAGGGTTGAGTATTTATGTGTTTCTTTTCTTCCCTATACAGTATTTTGGGTCATAAACCCTAAATCTTACCAGCGGCTTTCAGTACCTATGTAACTGAGAAGAACTTTACTTAAAGAACATTCTGAATATAAGTACCGGGTTTTGCAAGTGACCTGTCTGGCCTCGTGTTTTTTACACCCAGAAGAACGACAGAGTACTGGCCCAAAAGTAATATTAAGAATAAATGGTAACTGGACTTACAGAATATCCAGATTTCTTTCTCAAGTTCATATATACTTCGCCTGTGGGGGCGACTGAAATAACATTTGACCTTTCCCATATAACGACCATTATGTTGTGAAGGAGATTTATCCTAAACCGATTTATGTACCTGACATTCAACTTAACGAGTGAAGTTCCAAGCTATTGTACCCTGCGAACATTAGATATCATAAGTACTTTCCTAACTGGACAAAAATTGAAGTGACCTTCATCAGCCTCCTATTACAACAGTGAGACAAACGTTTCCCAACATTTTGATTAATTAGTCTTTGGAGAAACTGGGGTTTGACTCGCCAGTAAACTCAAACTTGGATGGTCTGTGAGTGACTGAACAATTTGTTCCAGATGTTATGAAAAGCAACGATTAGGTAAGAGTGCGCATGTTGTCTGTGATCACAGCTGTCAGAGCGAGAGAATAACAGGGATGAATAATTCGTTTATGATTTAACCCATGTAATAACTTTGTATTTTCTCTCGTATGCAAGTTTTGCTAATGCTGTTTTCCTCTTGTGTCTTAGGATAGATTAATATATATAAACTCTGTTCTTTACTGAGAGAGGGAAAACCTTGGACCTTAGTGTATTAATCTGTGACTATTTGGGCTATAACTTCTCGTATAACGGGATCTTGGCAACAGAGGGGGAAACGATTTCACCTAGGAGTCTATCTCTTTAATTGATTATTAACCTTTGTTTATTGTATTTTGATTTGATATTCGATATTGTCGATGTAAAGTTTCTTTTTTATGATAAATAAAAATTTACATAAATTGTATCTAAATGTGGCGGACAGCTTGTTCAAA
This sequence comes from Oreohelix idahoensis, assembly GCA_024509875.1. Taxonomy (NCBI): domain Eukaryota; kingdom Metazoa; phylum Mollusca; class Gastropoda; order Stylommatophora; family Oreohelicidae; genus Oreohelix; species Oreohelix idahoensis. Next base: position 168,315 of record JAMPIV010012850.1, on the reverse strand, counting down.
AAGATCCCTATTTCATAGTTATAGGTTTTTCACGTATGTGCGTCTAATCGTCGTCACTTATCTGTGTGTGTGTATATGTGAGTGGTTAAATATATAAATATATATATTTATAGGAAACTGTCTGATCTGAACTCTCAGTCGTAATCGATAGGCGGGTTTGATTATCTATCAAATCCAGGGACAGATTTTACCTTTCACCATTTCACTTGTGAAATTCTATTTCTTTACATTATCTCCCACTGAGCCATCACCTGTTCTAGTCCTATTCAGTCCTATTCAGGAGGGACCAAAAGTGATCTTAATTACCCTATCGAAAATATACGACAATCATCATCATCATCATCATCATCATTATCCTTATCATCATTATTATTATTATCATTAGAATCATCACCATTATTATTATCATCATCATTATCATTATCAGTACCATCAGTATCATTATTATCATCACCACCACCACTACCATCATCATCATCATCATCATCATCATCATCATCATCATCATCATCATCATCATCATCATCATCATCATCATCATCATCATCATTACCATTATCATTATCATTATCATCATCATTATCATTACCACTATCATCATCATTACCATTACCATCATTACCATCATCATCACCATTACCATTATAATCATTATTATTATCATCATCATCATTATCATTATCATCATTATCATCATCATCATCACCATTACCATTATCATCATTATTATCATCATCACCATTACCATTTTCATCATTATAATTATTAGCATCATTATCATCATCATCATCACTTTCCTTTGTACTCCTTACGGAGCAAGGAATCATTTACTAGACACAGTATTAAGGTCTTTGTCTTGTGTGGACTGACCTATACTGTATAATAGGGGAACAACAGAAGCGATTGCATCATTAATAGGCTGGACTGCCCATGGTAAATTTCCGGTGTTATGTCTTGCGGTTCGCACTAATGAACCGTCATCGAAGCATCATCTTTTGGTGATGCCTAGATGGCAGGGAGGATAGTGTGATTCGCTTGCATAGCTAGGCGGGGTTTTCGCACGGAAGGTCCTGGGTTCGAGTCATGGGTAAGCCGCTCACGTCTGTTGTTTTTCTGTTGTCTAGAATTCTACTTCTTTATTTCTTACGAGTGCCCGAAAACATACCTTTATGTTTGTCTAATGTTTATTTACTGTTTACAGGCCTCGGGTTTCCCTTCCTTATGTGTTATAAATGTTTATACAATGCTGAGGAGCCAGAATAATGCAAACCTGTATGACCTAAGACCAGTACTCCAGAAACTATGTCAATGATTCAAAAGAGTTGTGATCCAATCGATCCCATCTCATCGTAACATCACCGGAAATAAAGAGGCTGACAGGTTGGCAAAGGAAGGTTGAAATTACCTCAGCCTGATACAAGCATAACTTTTGAAGAGGCAAAAAGATTTATCAGAATCAGATACATAAACAAATGGGATGTAGAGAATCCAGGTCACACACAAAATGATTCAAACTACCAGCTCAACAGAAGAGAACAAGTGGTAATCTTCAGACTGCGCTCAGGCGACAACAGATTGCGATACCATTATTCAACAAGCTAAAGATAGGAACTACTGATAACTGCAACTGTGGCACAGATACAAAGACTGCTGAACATCTGCTTCAAAGATGCCCAACATATGAGGAACAGAGACGGCGCATATGGCCATAACCAGTACCATTCCTGGAAAAGCTCTCTGGAGATAGAAATAGCCTCAAGCTGACTACTGCTTTCTTTGAAAATATTCAAGTAGTCTGAGAGTGCTAGAAGAAGAAGAAGTACTGCGTACTGTATACTGTACATATCAGTTTGATTGCACGTTTTAATGAACTCTATTCAGCACCTACTGTTTTGTATAAATATAAGATAGTTATACTTATCCACATGTACCGAAGATAAAATTCCGAAATTTTGCACACACAAAAATCTGGTACAAATATTTCTGACACACCTACCAGGAACAAAATTGTGAGGCCTGCACATTCTTTCAATGGGTGTACCATTTAGTTTTCGGGATGTAAAATGCGCGCCTTTTTCCGAAAACATTTGGTGGGAATACATGTCGTTTCACTTTTCACTTAGAACATTAGCACACAGGGGATAAGTAAACATTATGTATCGATGCATTAAAACTGCTTCCTTTTTCGTCTTTGATCCTTAGCAGCAGACTGTTAAAGCAATCAGTGGCCATCACGCCTGGTGGCGTCTTGTAGGGCAGCAACAAACTGCTTCCACCTTGCTCGGTCGGCGGCCATCCTTCGTGCAGTACCCCAGCTCCGGTTCATTCTACGCATCTCGGCCTCCACAGTTCTCCGCCAAGTTATTTTTGGTCGGCCTCTCTTTCGCTTACCTTCAGGGGTCCATAGCATAGCTGTTCTTGTGATGGTATTGGGGTCTCTTTTGAGGACGTGGCCAACCCATCTCCGGCGTCTACCAGCCATGTCCTCTTGGTTACTCCGAGTAAGCAGTTCTTGGTTGGTGATGGTATTTGAACAAAAGATTCGGAGAATTTTCCTTAGGCAGATTGTGTATAAAGAGGACGATTTCAACATTTCCTTCTTTGTAACTCTGCAGCATCCCGCATCATAGAGAAACACAGAAAGTACACAGCCCTGATATAATCTTAATTTGGTGTTTGTGCTGTACTTAGAGGACTTCCAGATGTTGTTTAGACTAGCAAAGGCTGTTCTTGCTTTATTCATTCTGTTGTTTATTCATTCTATTTTTTTTTAACTGCCTGGTAATACTCAATTCGATGGCAGTGTTTCTTCGAATAATTCGAAACTAAGAACTACATACAACAATACCGGGACAGACTCACTCGGATACAGCTCGCGATAAGCACAAATCACGGAAGGAAACAATGGATACATCCACTAACAGAACATGGCAATAAATAAAACAATCAAACACAATGTTAGATAAAACACTAAAACGCCGATAGACACATATGACCTAGATGTACATGGAAACGCAATGTGTATTCAACGCTCGCACACACGTGAAGACCCGTACAGAAATTTCACCACAGCCCCAATGTGGGTGCAGTTGAGCTATTTTCTCTGTTTCATAAAGGGTCATCAGTAACACGGAGTGAAGGACCATACATCAGGGCGGATAAGCTGTATAAAAGTAAACTCTTGCGATGTTTTGCAGCATTTTAATTCCATGCAAAGTCCCGTAAATTATTATTTTTTTTTCTTTCTTTTTCTTTTTTAACAGCGTCATGAATATGGCCTTTAAGCTAGTGAATAAGTAATAAATTAATTGTGCACAGATGATGTTCCAACTAGCTCGGCCAAGGACAAATGCAAGGAAGAATTTTTTTAAAAATAAGGAAGGGTGTGTATGGCGCAGCGTCGGACTGATAACACTGACAAACAACATTTTTCTTTCTTATATACGAATAAGTGTTCTTAGGTCAGTTTCTTGCGCTGATTTCAAATCTGAAATCCGTTTATCTCTATCACGTCGGGTTCTTAAGATATTTGTGAATAAATATATTTTTGGGAAACCGTTATTTGCTCCGTTTCATTTTTACTATATAACTTATTAAAAATTAATAAAAAGCAACATAATTCTACTTTTTATACTGCTAAAAGATGCATGACATATGTTACGCGATTTTTCAAATAGTTACTGTATTTTGAAATAATTCTGAGCAAAATATGGCTTCTAGAAGTTGTAGAAATTCGGCTGATCTGTTCTGTTACGTGTGCGGATATTTTACCGATCGTGTTGACCAGAAAAACTTTACACCATTACTAAAGAAAGCATATGAACTTTATTTCGATTCGAAAGTTGATGATGCAAATAAATCTTGGAAGCCAAATGCAGTTTGTTCGATACATTGGCAGGTTGGTTACGAAAATCACCGAAGCATAAGTCGATGCCCTTTGGAGTGCCAGTAATATGGCGTGAACATACAAATCACACTACTGATTGTTACTTATGCTTGACAAATATCCATGGTTTCACTTTTAAAACTAGAAAGTCTGTGGTTTATCCAAATATTGAATCGATTTCGAAACCAGTGCCTCATGATCCAATCACGTGTCCGATCCAAGTACCACCAGAACAATATCCGTTGGGCGTAAATGAACCATCAGAAAGTGATAGTTTACCTGCTTTAGAAACTAATTCTGACTCAGATTACATACCGGTGAATGATGGTGTTTACTTAACTCTTTAAGTCCCAATCAACTTTATAAAGGCTCAGGGTTTAGACACATTTGACCCGGGAGCCATTTAAGTGGCTTCCGTATCTTTTGCTCCTATCCATTTTACCTTGGATAAAACAACAAATTTGTTTATGCATATGAACATTTAAAAAAATTATTTCCAAACAAACAACAAAAACGTTTGTTTCGGCCAAACCCACTTTTCTGCTCTCGCTCTTACCAAAGGACAAGCGGAATTACTCGGTTCGCGACTCAGAGAATGGAATCTTTTAGCGCCCAATACTCCGATATCTAAATTTCGTCATAGACACAGAGAACTTGTTCAATACTTTGAGATGGATGATGACATTTGCTATTGCAAAGATGTAAACGGTCATGAGCACATAGCCAACGAATGGCGATTTTTCATCGATTCTTCCAAGACTAGTCTAAAAGCCGTGTTATTGCATAACATAAATTTTTTTTCATCAATTCCAGTCGCCTACTCTGTTCATATGAAAGAAACCTATGACAATATGGCTAAACGTTTGGAAAAAATAAAGTACAATGACTACCAATGGCGGATTTGTGGAGACCTAAAGGTCATTGCAATTCTCACGGGCATGCAGACTGGGTATACTAAATTTTGTTGCTTCCGATGTGAATGGGACAGCCGCAACAGACAGGAACATTATGCAAGAAAGGTGTGGCCTATCCGGGATCATATGCAGCTCGGGCATAACAATGTAATACGCGAGCCATTAGTTAACAAAGACACCTTCATTTTACCACTGTTACATATAAAGTTGGGGCTCATGAAGAATTTTGTAAAAGCGTTAGAATAAACGAGCAAATCTTTCACTTATCTTCGAGAAAAGTTTCCGCAAGTTAGCGATGCAAAGATAAAGGAAGGTATCTTTGTAGGACCTCAGATTAGGAAAGTTATTGCAGACAAACAATTCGAGAACTTGTTACATGGTAGTGAACTTCGCGCATGGATGGCATTCAAATCGATCGTCGATAACTTTCTGGAAAATCACAAATCTGTCGACTATGTTGCATATTGTTAAGCAGTGCATAGATGCATACATAATTATGGGCTGTAACATGTCCCTCAAAATCCATTTGCTCGATTCGCATCTTAACTTTTTCCTTGACAACCTTGGCGAAGTCAGCGATGAACATGGAGAATGATTCCATCAAGATATCGTCGTAATGGAGTCACGTTATCAAGGACGGTGGAGTGTGACCATGCTTGCCGATTATTGTTGGATGCTTCATCGCGATGTACCACATGCCATTCACCGACGAAAGTCGACTGCAAAGAAATTCAAGCCTACATAACTGTTATACTTCTTGTACGAATGATGTTGTAATACTGTATGCGTTTTTAAAAAACTTCAATTGCGTATTTCTAGAGATCCCGACCTGATAGAGAAAAACGGTTTGCAGATTTAAAAACAGCGCATTAAAATTGACCAGAAAAACATAGAAATGTTAGAGAAAGAAAAAAAAAAGGTTTTTTTTGTTAGACAGTGTAATGAATGGCGCCAAGGGGAATACAGGATCATCGGTACCTAATCATGGATTTTACACGGAGAGGTTACTATGCTGCTGTGGGCCCTCAGGCATTGCCCGACATGCCCAAAGCTCTGTCCGCCCCTGGTATTGGGCAAAGTCATCAACGCTGGAAAAAATTCACCGACAATAAATTTGAAGCTAGTTACCTCTGCAAGAAATAAATAATGGAGGAAACCTTGAGTCCTGTGAACAGTAAATAAATAAGTAAATAAATAAATAAAGATAATTAACAGGTACTCGTTGCACATAAAGGATGGCACTAGACAACAGAAAAAAAAATATAAGTGATAGGCTTACCGGGAATTGAACCTAGGACCAACCAAACGGCGCCATCGCCTTGCTGTGATAGCACATCGTGAAAGGACGCTCAGTCAATTTTGCACCCCAAAAAAGGACATTATTGGCTGAGGTCATTCTCATGACACTCACACAACTATGGCATATAGGACCCGTGGACGACCCAGACAGTTTAAAGATGCAATCACTAATATACCTTTCCTTTCAGCAAATATAGACCAAATAAAGGCCGAAATACTTGTGTCCAGTAATGTGTAGTGGAAGACGAATAACACAGAATAGACGGGTAGGTTAAAGTCACGGATGGGTGAACTCTTAAATAAATAATGGAGGAAACCTTGAGCTAGTGTCATCCTTTATGTCCAATGAGTACCTGTTAATTACCTGTATTTATTTATTTACTAATTTAGTTACTGTTCACAGGACTCAAGGCGCCCTATTACTCATAAGGGTCCGACATGCAGCGTGGTGCAACAAGACCATGCCAAAGGATTGGGAGATTACCGATTTTCACAAAGGGTGACAATCGACATATCCCCTTCTCAGTGTCCCTGGTAAAATCTACTCTAGAATCCTAGAGCAGAGACTCCGACACCTAGCCGAGCCACAATTGAATGAGGTCCAGTGTGGATTCCGAGCAAACCGAAGTACTCAAGACCTAATCTTCACACTCAGACAGCTGAGTGAAAAGGCCCTTTAGTATAAGAGTGAGATCCATCTTTGTTTCATATGAAGTGGAAAAGACGTTTGAAAGGGTCCCCTGGAGCAAACTTTGGGACTGTTTGGCAAGGAAGAACATTCCAGCACCTCTGATTCATGCTATACAGAGTTTCTACAAGTCTTGCAGAAATTATGTGAGGACAGCAAACCATAAGTCAGAAGAGTTCAGGACCATCACTGGTGTAAGACAAGGTGATATCCTGTCACCTTATCTTTTCATACTCCTCATGGACGATGTCATCAAGGCATGTAATGAGAGAACAAGAAAGTATTCAGTGGGGTACAGAGACAGGTCTCTATTTCAGAGCTGGCATTTGCTGACGATGTTGCCCTGATTGCTAAATCAGAGGAACATCTCCAATCCAAACTGCAAGTCTGGAAGGAAGAGCTGGAGAAGAGAGGGATGGTCATAAGCAGCACTAAAACAAAATCCATGGTGATATCACAAGAAGAAAGAAGGCATCAGGCTGGAAGAACTGGTCCTGTAGCATGTCGACCCCTCTAAATACCTCTGAGCTGTTATAGACTGGAAGGGAGGCATCAAAGAAGAGTTGGCCACTCAAAAAGCAGCAACTGGGAGACTTTTTCATGCCGTAAATCGAGGATTCCTCAGCAAGAGAGAGGTTGGTAAGAAAACGAAGATGGCTGTTTACCGCTACACCTATGTCCCAGTCTTGATGTATGGATGCGAGTCATGGGCAATGACTACAACCCACAAAAGCCAGATCCAAACCTCAGAAATGAGGTATCTGAGGAAGGTGGTTGAAGAGACATGGTCCGCAACCAGAGGATACGTCAAGGCCTAAAATCCCAACCCCTGCAGACCCAAGTAGGGCAGTCCCAAATAAGATGGTTTGGTCATGTCTGCAGAATGGGAAAAGATCGGCTACCAAGACAAGCATGGGAAACTAAGAGCTAGGGATCCAGAACTCCAGGACGACCCAGAGTCAACTGGGAGGACAACATTAGACAATCTTTGAAGGACCGATGACTAGAATGGATCCAGGCCAGGAGGAAGACTGGATAGCCTGGCGCTCTCTCTTTCAAATCTCTACACCTCAATGGCCTGACAGCACCTCTTACTGACCTCACAAAGAATGGAAAACCTGACAAAGTTATTTGGAATGCAGAGTGTGAACACGCTTACGTCACTCTCAAGAAACAATTGTCCAAATACCCAATTCTAAGGTTACCTGACCTTAAGAAACCTTTCATTTTGCGTGTAGATGCCTCCGGACAAGGAATCGGGTCAACACTGCTTCAGGCAGATGACCTGAATCCGAACCTGTTATTTCCAGTAGCACACGGCAGCTGCAAACTGAATACAACAGAAAGGAATTATTCGATCGTGGAGAGGGAATGTTTAGCACTCGTGAATGGAATCAGGAGACATCATGAATATCTATATGGCGTTTCATTCACAGTGCAAACGGACCATGCACCATTGGCATTCCTAGGAGCCAATAAAGAATTTAACGCGAAGATTATGCGTTGGGCTCTGCTGCTAAGCGTGTACTCGTTCAAAGTACAATACATACCAGGAAAAGAAATGTAGGAGCGGATTTTATGAGTCAAAATTGGAGCATGGAGGAGGAGGATGCTGTCGTGAAGTCTGATTCACAACACGCCATTCATACCACAACGGCACGCCATACTTTATAACAGTGTATGCTAGACGGACCAATGAAATGGCCTCCTTATTCATATTGTTTACAAACGTATTAGGCTAACATGGCCGGCTTCGAATATGCGCAACCTTATTGGAATTGGAAGTGAACTACAGGACTATGAGAGAAGTACCGCATGGAAGAGGTCAGTAATTTAATAATAGGAATGTTACTTTATAAGTAGGTGTAAAGACTTCCATGAAAAGCATTATACGAATGGAGAAATCTCAAGTGGAATGCATCGAGACATTAGGCAAGTCGAGAATTTTGCTGTTTAGGCTTCGCCTATGAAAAGATGGACTTATGTAAAGAAAAAGCAATTATCTAGAAAGATAAAGAATAATCCAGGGCGTATTTTAAGCCTAAGATGAAGGAAATCGATCCAGGAATAAGGAGGATATTTAAATTCCTGGTTTTCAATACATGCACATCTAGACAAAAGTAGGCAGGTATATGAGTATGCAACACACTTCAGCTTCTACTGCTTTCCGTGTCGTCCGGCCATGACCTATATAAAGAATTGCCCTCGTTAGGAAAGAGGCTACACAATTTTCAAACTACAGTAAGAGTGCCAGGCTGTCAGTGAAACTTCCTTTGCCTTCTGCATCTGAGAGCAGACTGTATGACCATTAATAGCTCGACTGTATGTACTTGAGGGTTACATCCTGTAATTAACGTACATCTTAAAGAGCCAGCCACAACTGCAGGCACTAGTGGTGCGAGCACCCTTTGAATCCAGAGGGACAGCCACCCAGTACCTACTGCCTGGAGGAAACCCAGTGGACCGTTTCTTTCCAGAACAGAAGTGTGACAGGCGTCTGTGGTAAAGTGGGATGTTATAAATATTTATAGGGGACTTAGTGTACTGACTGAGATCAGATGTGAAGGTATCTATATCTAATAAGAGTAGTGTATTATAGATAACCTTACTTACTGCCACATATGTATACCTCAGTCAGAATTATTCTGGAATAGTGTGATGACTACGTTATATGTCTAGGGTATGTGTATGATGAAGTGTAAGTCGTAACAACAACAGACAGATAAACAATTTAATTTATTCCACCACACTTGACAACACTGTGACACTCACATACATATAACACTTTAAGAGGATATCTTAAAGGAGTCACTGATAACTTTTCAAATAACAATATGTATTCAGTGCTGTCATGAATGTATATGTGTCCTGATTCAAATACACAAAGGGAACCAGGAATCACAATCAATTTTAATTACAAGTTATATGTACAGAATTTATTAATATGATTCTTGTAGTGACATATATTATTAATGGTATCCTATGTGTGTCAGTTGTGTAGTGGTAATATGAGGTAATACTGGTTTTGTTTTGTTCAAGCTCTGTTGGTATTTGTCATCATGACTTCAATAGTTTGTTTCTATTGGAACTAGTATTGGAGATGTTCTCAGTTCCTGGTATTAAAACAATTAAATTCCCCTCTTAATTTTAGTTTACAATGTCATTTTAAGATGGGGTACATAATGTTGAGCTCCATGGCCACACTCTCTTATCTTGCGTGATGACTGCAGTAAAAAACTCCTCTGCTCGATTACTGTAATGAGTTCTGGAACCTTCTACGTCAGAACTAATTTATACTCCATTTCTACACTGAGCACAATACATCACAAACATTGAGTTCAGAGCGTTAGGCCAACTGTCAGCTTCATCTGAAATACTTTATACCAGTATTTCCCTCCCTAATGGTTACTACGCCTCTGCAATTCCAGCATTATTTCTTTCTAGTTAATAATCTAGGTGTCAATGTACTGTTTGGCCATTCCATGCAGTTTTACTTTCCTCCGACACCTTCTGTTCAGGCTGGAGCACTATAGGCTTTACATCATGTTCGCTACTGAACCACACATATATACAGACATAATTTATCAATTTACATTCAATTTTCATTTAAAAATATTGAATATTTCAAGCTTACCACAATTCATGGAAATAATAATAAACAGTTTCGTTGACTGGCAATGAATATAGCACAACTCCGATCTGCCGATGTCCCAGGCTTTAATTTATAAAAAATATACACTGGTGCTCAACGCACTGCTTCTTAGTAGGTTTATTACAAGATGTGGCAATGAACAGACGCTCTGAATTGAGTATATTCGCAGCTCTACCCAATCACACCACGTCTACACATCTTTTCAAAAAAGTACCCCTTTCTCACGTTTCCCCTGACAACACAAGATAGTATTTATAGTCCGACCAATCGTGTTTAGTCTTTCATTTGTTGCGCTCCAATCAAATAGGAGTTAACATGGTAGGCTATTTCCGTAACGTAATGTTTCTTCAAACACGTTATAAAAAAATTTTATGAGCAGAAATGATTTCATGCTGTCAGGCACCCCTACTATTTTATTTTGGCCATAACTTGGTAATTCCTAGACTATTTGCGAAACGTTTTACATATTCTTTGTCAGCAAACCCTAAGGAATCCAAATATCTCAATCTAAGGGAGCTAGGTGGCTGCGTTCAAAATGTGTATTTTCTACCACCTCCTGTTCACTTCAATCCCCATGTGGTGTCTGGGTACTGTCATGTTTTCAAACGTAAACCGGTATAATGTCATAATTCCCAATAAGCGTTTTTCAGGATTTTAAAACCTAACTCTGGTATGGGTAATGAATTTTATCACTGTCGATTTGAAATAAAGTTAGTGCATGTGGCCTTACACGCGTGATGGCAGCAATTGTGTATCGCGCGACGCGTGTTTAGTGTTGCAGGTGTCCCTGCTTTCTGCCTCTCCCTTCTCTCTATCCTTTAGTCCATCTGTCTTTTAGTTACGCCGTGTATAAAATGGAATGAATGAAATATTAAATTTAGGTCATTGATCAGCTTGCGTATCTCAAGGTTTTTCCAAGAAATACAGTACACGTTTCATTGAAGAAAGCGGGTAATAATACAGTAGGCTTTTACTATCAACGTGAAAGCGTTACAATTTGCAGACGAAGTAGAAAACAAGGGGGATTTCGAGTACAGTCATTGTGACAGCACTGTTCTTTACCATTCTTCTTTCCTTTTATTAAATTTATTTGTTAGGCTTTGCATTTACGTTTTAATTTATATATGGGGATTAGAATAATTCACGACATTCAAACACAAGTAGTAAAGATAAGTAGCCATACAAGGCTACTGTCCAGTGTACAACAGCATTACCAAAAACCAAGAAATTTAAGACATAATGATGACAATTCAGTGTCACCGTGTGGTTGTACAGTGTAAAATACACTGTAGGTTTAAGTCAGTCGAACAGTTATTTGGTGTTAACAAGATGAAAGAGTATATAAAAATGGGTTAGAAAATCAGAATAATTTAAGTGATAGGCTATTCGTTCTTAACATGGGAGATAAAAGAATGAAAATGTAGTGTTTTTTGTAAGGGAGGGAACCTTTTTAGACTTTAAAGTAATCTAAGTATATATCATTAGAGTTTACCAAATTTGCATATCAGACTAGTTTTAGTAAAGACATAGAAGGAAAAATGAAACTAAGGTAAAAAGTACTAAGGGGAATAACAATATTATTAGCGCCCTTTACAGTTAAGAGAACGCAGAGTAGAATAAACCGCACGTGAAAAGTGAGCGAAATGTAAACAGTTATGTAGCACAGTTCACGGAGTTGGACAGCATAGAATTAAGCGTGTAGTTGGCGATAGGTGAGTGAACTGAATAACGGACCAATCGAATTCACCCAAAAACAACTTTGGACCATCAGATAGGAAATTGAAGGACGAAAAGAGATCAGTCCCATCAGAAACTTTGCGGAAGCAAGAAGTGCCAAACTGGACTCAAGAAACGAACTTGTGGGCGACAGTTGTTCGTATCCAGAAACCTATAGCTAGACTTAGAATTTCTTAGCGATAGGAATTCAGGAGAGTAGCTTATCTGTGTTTAAATACTGAGATGAACATATTAGGAATAGAATAAGGGTGAACAGTAGGGATTGTGATAGGTGCTGGACTTCGTTTTAATACGGTAAGATGAACTTTGAACTATTTTTAGACTTTCAGCAACTTTGTCACAGGCTAATGACGCCCATATTTAAGGGAGCGAGCTACAGAAGAGAAATATTCTCGCTTGGAAGATAAAAAAGTGAATGATAGATAACTAGGCCTGCCTCAGCCACCTAGTTATAATTAGGATTGGGCAAGGATCACCACCGGCTCGGTCACAGAATAACCTATTTGGCGCCGTGACCACTCCTCCAACAGCGACAAAATGGCTACACCATTTCAGGATGAAACATGTCAACAGCATCGACAACATTCTCGCCCACACCAACAAAACTACAACAACTCACGACGGAATGGTTATAACAAACACTGGGACACTTTGAACAAGAGAGCACAGAGAATAACATTAAGAAATTTTATCAATGAAATTAAAACCAGACAGTTATGGGAGTTTAAAAACATAACATCAAACAACGGTCAAGTTGGCCTCCTCACAACAGAAGATGGATGGAGAGCACACATCGGGCAAATCAAATCAGGGAAGAAACATCACAGAATACCAACAAGAACAAATACAAAGATATTAACAGAAATGACAACAAGTCCACAAACAGTCCAGAAAAGACAAGTTACAAATGTCGCAGTACAAACAGATGACTTACCTGATTCGAACAACATTGAAATGGTTGATAACTTAGAGAAGCTGACATCTGAAGAAAGAAATAGTGATATAACGGAAGGAGAAGAAATAACTACACTTTGCACAGATTTAGAGAGGAAGTTTGAAGAGTTAGAAAAGAACAACAAACAAGAAGAAGTGAAGAATGACAGTGCAGTTATTAAACCAAGTACATTCTTGTCGATGCTATGGAGCCAAGCACAGATGAAGAAAGATAAACGGTGCAGAAAAGTCCAGCAAACAATTGCTAATATTTCAGAGATAGGGACTGCTGATGAGATGCTGAACAGTCTAGTATCAAAAGGAATAGGTGTTCTAGAAGACATAAAGACATTACTTCTTCAGATGGGAAAGGCAAGTCAAAGTAACAAGAATGTTATTGATAACGTACAACAAAGTAACATTCAAGATCAAGTGCAAGATGAGAAACAAGAAACTGTCAAATGCAAAGATCCAGAAAGAATTGACCTGAATGCGCAAAGTCATGTACCAGCTCCAGAGTTACGCGAAGTTCCCTTAGATAGTGGATATTCAAGAAATAACAGCCTTGATCAACAGAAGAGTCAAGAACAGTTAAAACAAGTTACAGCATCAGCACAGATAGATTCAGAAAATCCACAGAAGAAGCAAGAACAGTTGAAGCAAGTTACAGCAGCAGCACAGATGGACTCAGCAACACAAACAGAGAATAGAGTTGCAGTTTCAGCAACACAAACAAAGAATAAAGCCACAGTTTCAGCAAAACAAACAGATGTTGACTTTAACACTGACATATCATGTAGGCATATATTAACAGCAGTAAGGAGGAATCCTATCAAAACAGGTCCGCAAGAAGAAGAAAGACATAGAGATATAACAGAAGTAGAAGACACTTATTATGATGCACCGTGCGAATTTATTGATAGAAAATTTGAGGAGCTCAGAAATAAAGGTGGTAATAAAAGAGATACGGATCGAAGGGAGTACCGATCCAAGAGCCGAGAAGCTTATAGAAACAGTAATAGAAGTAGAGAAACTACTAAGGATCGAGGGAGATACCGATCTAGTAGTAGAGAGGAGGAGAGAAATAGGCGTATAATTACCGGTCGAGGTATCGACATAGAACCTGAGAGGAACTCAGGGAAAATGAAAGGTGCAACAGTAAAAGAGAAACCGAAATACACAGTTCAAGAAGTAAGGAGCAGAGGGGTTCAGAAAATTCTGGAGTTACACGAGATAGAGAGGCAGAGAAGAGAGGAGGAGAGAAATAGGAGTATAATTAGAGGTCGCGGTAGCGACATAAAACCTGAGAAGAACTCAGGGAGTGCGAGAAAGGAAGATATGGCTGCACTGTGCGAATTTATTGATATGAAATTTGAGGAGCTGAGAGTGGACAATGAAGACAGGAGAAATACGGATCGAGGAGAATATCGATCCAGGAGCCAAGAGGCTAGAAAAGAGGAGATAAGTAGTGGTAGCAGAAGAGAATTAAGAAAGTCAAGAATCCCAGTGAAAAACGGGAAAGAAAGTCATAGAAGCAGAGATGCATTAATTAGTAGCAGGGTCACAGCATCTAGAATACCACGGCGTGCAATAAGGATGCAGCGAGAGAGTTATATAATTAGAGGTCGCGGTAGCGACATAGAACCTGAGAGGAACTCAGGGAGTGCGAGAAGAGAAGAAATGGTAGATAGAGAAAAACCGAGGCAAACGGTTGATGAAGTAAGAAGTGGAGAGGTTGAGAGAAACTCGGGAGATATACGAGATAGAGAGGTAGAGAAGAAACAAAGTGGTAATGAAGTCAGAATAATAGAAGGGACTCAAGATATGGATAAACTGATAGCGTTGGAGGCGCTTAAAAGTAGAGAGGCCATGATGATGAAGTTTTTAGACATGGTGAATAAATAAGGAGAATGGGAGATAGTAATAGGAGGCTATGTGAGTGATGGCATAGCATATTATGAGAGGTAAACAAAATGGCGGCGGCAGCTTAGTCTTGAGAAGATTAAGTATAAGTGGTCTGTACCGCAAACAAAATGGAACTGACTACACAGGACCAATATGGTATTGCAGTAGACGAGACGGTTGATAAAGATGTAAGAGATGCATTTGAGGTCATGAGAGCATGGCGAAATTTATGAAAAAAGTCGTGGTGACGACGGAAATAGTAAGTCGTGGTGACGACGGCAGAAATACTACAGACTTAGATTTTTGATGAAGCACCACAAGAAGACAGCAATTATGGAACGAAATAAAGTATCAACTACAACTATCAGCTACAAGTTAATCCTACCTTATATGATCAAGACGGGACATGGAAGATAATAGACTTTTACAATCAACGGGAAATGACATACAGCGGAGTCCAAGCCTTACAGACGAAACAAAGAAGCAAGAAGCACATGAGTCTACTTGCACTACAAAGACAACACATCAATGTTCGCAATGTTAGTCACATGGTCACAACCATCATTCCCTATTCCTTCGTTAATCCCAACATACTCCCTGCAACACCTGTTGCAACCCCAGTGATCATGTGAAGCGAACATGTGATGACAGAAGACGATCACTCACACCTTCAGAAGTATCAGCCGAATTGGAACTTTACAGAAGGAAACAGAAGCTAACCATAACTACCAGCCACAAGTTGACATCAGCCTAGACGATCAAGTCGGGACATTGAAGATGGGAGACCTTTGCAGTCAACGGGAAATGACATACTACAGCGGAGTCGAAGCCTTACAGAAGAAACAAAGAAGCGAGAATCATATCAGAAGTCTGGCCACACTATACAGAGACAACGCATCAGTGTTTGCAATGTTTTCACATGGTCACAACCATCTTTCCCCTATCCCTGCGTCAAGCCCAATACATTCCCTGTGACACCTGTCGCATCCCCAGTGATCATGTGAAGCGAACATGTGATGACAGAAGAAATGCCAGGCAAGCTCAGATGTATCAAGATGAAGAACAGACATCTACAACCGATGAGAAGAAACAAGTTGCAGAAACGGAGCCTTACAGAAGGAGAACTTAGATCAACAACAACTACCAGCCACAACTACAACCACTAGCGAAGACATTACGGTTGGGAAGAAGAAGATCAGATACCTTACGAGCACTGAAACATAACAAAACCTGTCAGAAGTGAAGCTCTACAGCACAGCATACAAACATTTACCAGACTATCGCTGATACGACTGTAGCACTATCGCAATCAGAATTTCTCAACGTAGAGCAAAGAAAATGTCATTCAAAGAATGGACGACTTTACCAACACCAAACTCAGAATGTAAACAACATCAAGTAAACAAACTATTGTCATACTGACAACCACAACATATTAACTCGTTCGTCCTCATCCTCCTGCAGAGCGACTATAAATAACATCACAACTGATACCAACTTCATCAGTACGACAGTCGTCTCTACAGTAGAGAAAGTTACACTGATGGAGCTTGCAAAAGAGATCTCCAAACTCATACAAACAGTGTAATCGCCGTAAAGTACTTCCCCAGCAAATAGTACTAGTTCACAGCACTTCCCCAGCTATAGTGCTTAATTACGGTACCTCTATCAACGGTATCCAACGATTAGTTAGCTAATCAGATCTATTAGTGCTCAACATAGTGGTTAGTGATAGTTCGAAATACACTTAGACATTTACAAAATACACTAAAGTTGTGAACAGAAGCGTAGAACTTTGCAAAGAAACTTAACTGTGTAGTGCATTAACTTATGAAAGTACATTGATCATATAGAGATGAAGGATAAAGTTTGATTAATCACATGACATATTTCAGTGATAAAGAAAGCTTAGAAACAGACCGTTATAACTGATCAAACTAGTTTATACCAAGATTAGAAAAGACACAGATTTCTATAAAGACAATAACAAGATTCTTCATAGGACAAGGCTTGCCATAACAGATCAGCACTGTTAATTAGCTTATATAGAACAATGTGCATGGTTAACTTATAATGTGTATGTATTTCACATATATTTTGTTTAGGACCAGTTCAAAGAAGGGAAGAGATATGAAAACAGATGTCACAGACCAAGCCATGGTGTTGCAGCAGAAAAAAAAAAGAGAGAAAAACCTACTCCCTCAGAGCTGCGCACATTAGACGGTAGATAAAGGGCCTTATTCCATATGACAGTGTTTATACAGGTGAATTCGAGATGAGATGTTTCCACAATTGATATTAATTACTGGTCGGGTAAGATACAACACAGATGACCCTTACATGGTCATGTCCGCATTGAGTTGAGGCATTTTGGTCTGGAATTTTGGGTAACTCCGACATACAGGGGTACATGTGTATAGTAACAGAATGAGCTTACGGTTTCGACTGATGCATCAAAGGCTAGAATCAGCAGAGCACATCCTGTTCTGACAATAGTGACATAGGTCTTTCGCTATTGCCCCAAGACAGATGGTAGGATTTCGCGTGATTAGTTGCATACATGACTGGTAACTCGACTGATGCATCCAAGGCTAGAATCAGCCGAGCACATCACATCCTGACGGAGTAACACATTTCTTGCTGTCACTTTGGGGATGTTTAGTTAAATGCATGCTTGGTGACGCTATATATTATATTTCTACTACTCTGCCTATCTGACCGTTGCAATGAATACTGACATTGACGGCAGATACTATAGACATATTAAGGACTGACAAACCTCTGTTTCCAGAGGCAGTACCATGTCGCCCCTATATATATGTATATAAATAGAATGTATAATGATAATGTTTGAGAAGTATTAAGTACAATGTTTACTTGTTTTTTCAATACAATGTTAATGAGATGTTAGAATAGACATATATAATCTTAAGAGTGTGACAAACTACAATAACTACACATAGTCTTGGGAAACTTAATAGACTTCTTCCCAAGGTACAAGATATGGCATACTACATGATCAACACTGACATTGGGTAAAATATGTATAGTACCTTAGGTGCATGTTAATTGCTATAATGTACCTATCTCAGGTATAGAGGTGTTCAGGACTAGAAAAAAAGAGAAAGGAGATGAGAAATGATCCAGACTTAGTCATATGGAGTCTTACTCATGGACTTACGCAAATATTACACTGAGGATGAACGTCCATATATATATATCTTTTATAGCACTGGTTATGTAGAGATACAAGGGATAAAACTTGGTTGCATTATTGGGTACTACTTGTTTGAGAGATGATGGTAATGAATTAAGTAAATACAATGTTCATTTATGCCTTTTATATATTCATGTAATGATTTTATGTTGAAGTAGTAATTAATGAGATGCTCTAGTAGGAGCCGCGGTAGCATAGTGGTTAGTGCACTGGCTTCCTAGCGCAGTGGTCTATGGTTCGATCCCCAGATGAGGCGGAAAATTTTTAGGCCACAAACGGCTCCTGGGTTGACCCAGCCCCAAATGGGTACCAGAGCTACTCTGGGAAGGTTAAGGCGGCCGGCGTGATGCCGACCACATCACCCCTCGTGTGCCGATGGTCAAGATAATATGGGCCTAACACCATATTCCCAATATGCCTCAATGGGCGTGTAACGGGTTCCTTTACCTTTACCTAGTTGTAGCATTGATATTAGGTTTATAATGTAGTCTCACTATTACGATTTAATTTGCTTGTATTTCGAGTCGTCTATGGTAATAGTATTAGAGATGTTAGTGGGGTAAATAGATAATAGTTTTTTTTTTGATAGAACACAAATGTTTCCCTGCGGGATACATTTGAACGGCCCCGGGACGTATATGTCACCGTGTGGTTGTACAGTGTAAAATACACTGTAGGTTTAAGTCAGTCGAACAGTTATTTGGTGTTAACAAGATGAAAGAGTATATAAAAATGGGTTAGAAAATCAGAATAATTTAAGTGATAGGCTATTCGTTCTTAACATGGGAGATAAAAGAATGTGTTTTTTGTAAGGGAGGGAACCTTTTTAGACTTTAAAGTAATCTAAGTATATATCATTAGAGTTTACAAAATTTGCATATCAGACTAGTTTTAGTAAAGACATAGAAGGAAAAATGAAACTAAGGTAAAAAGTACTAAGGGGAATAACAATATTATTAGCGCCCTTTACAGTTAAGAGAACGCAGAGTAGAATAAACCGCACGTGAAAAGTGAGCGAAATGTAAACAGTTATGTAGCACAGTTCACGGAGTTGGACAGCATAGAATTAAGCGTGTAGTTGGCGATAGGTGAGTGAACTGAATAACGGACCAATCGAATTCACTCAAAAACAACTTTGGACCATCAGATAGGAAATTGAAGGACGAAAAGAGATCAGTCCCATCAGAAACTTTGCGGAAGCAAGAAGTGCCAAACTGGACTCAAGAAACGAACTTGTGGGCGACAGTTGTTCGTATCCAGAAACCTATAGCTAGACTTAGAATTTCTTAGCGATAGGAATTCAGGAGAGTAGCTTATCTGTGTTTAAATACCGAGATGAACATATTAGGAATAGAATAAGGGTGAACAGTAGGGATTGTGATAGGTGCTGGACTTCGTTTTAATACGGTAAGATGAACTTTGAACTATTTTTTAGACTTTCCGTAACTCTGTCACAGGCTAATGACGCCCATATTTAAGGGAGCGAGCTACAGAAGAGAAATATTCTCGCTTGGAAGATAAAAAAGTGAATGATAGATAACTAGGCCTGCCTCAGCCACCTAGTTATAATTAGGATTGGGCAAGGATCACCACCGGCTCGGTCACATCAGTGCTTCTAGATAGGCAAATTCAGATTCAGTAATTGACTGTAATTCAGTAACTAAAGAACTATCATTGATCCTAAAATACAGACAGTCTACAACCAGAGTGAGTTCAGCTAGGAAAGAAGAACTATCAATATAAATTTTAAAGACTGTAGATATTTGTGAACATTTTACAAGTGATTTTAATAATTTTATGTTGTAATCACATTTTGAGTTCAGTGAAAGATTTTCACAAAGAAAAGAAAACTTGTACAAAATAAATTGTAAATTTTACCAAGAGACTTACTTCGATTATTTAAGTTAAGTTACAGTTCTTGTTGGTTAATAGTTTAGTTTAATACCCCTAACAGAGCTTAACATTGTAAACAGAGGAGGATCTTGAGAGGAGCCTTTAGGAACCTAGGATAATACACTATCATCATACATAGGAACTCATACAGTTTGATCTTACCTTTGATGTCTAAACACCCTTACTCTTTTCAGAGAAGGGGGTATTGCTTATAAGACCAGTCTCTTATCTGGCACTATCCTGGTATCACCTGATACAACTTTGTGTCCAGGATATCTTATATTTTAAACAATATTAACCCCTCTCGTGACAGATGCAACTGAAGATAGCAATCACTCGGAAGCTACGGATGACAGTAGCTCTATTTCCATAAATGAAACATGAAAGATCTTCAAGCCCAGACGAACTGTGACATATAATGTAAATATAGCCTCAGTAATCCTACAGAAATCCGACCACTTTTGCTTCCCCATCTAGTATTTGTAATTTTGCTACGCAAAAAACCACGCAATTCGCTGTCTGTTGACTCATATTTTGAAGCCACGCCTATTTTTCCTGTTTACATGCGCTGATGAGTGTTTACCAACTTTCGCACCCGGCAGTTTTAACAAGGGGAGCGAACCTCGTTTGTTTACCTGAGTTCTCACGCGAGCTGATCTGTCAATCATCGGATAGTGACCGAACGCACGTGGGGAAAAGACCAGATCCTCGGTAGCAAATAAAAGGGGCGATAATAATTCTTCCCGACCACCTTTGTTGTCCGTGCAAAAGCTTTGATCTGCGGAAAAGGACGGAAATCTAAAAAGGGACCCGTTCGCACGGCCCATGTCTTTTGATGTCGTTCGGCATCGCGAGTAGAGCGAACAGGAAAATCCTTTATCTCGGAAACGAAGCTCATTGATTTCCCCTGCTATGCCGAAGGTATGAATTGTGACATCCTTTAGAGATAATTACCCTAAATCTGTATATATATACTGCGTTCTCTCCAAGTCAGTTATCAAGCCTCTCAGAAAATTTTGGATAGTCTGAACGCGTACGCTAGAACCTATGTGAAATAGTGCGTTAATAGCCTCCATGGGGATTTATTCTGTTTCTGGTAATAATATCAGTGGTGCTTAAGTGTTAAATGTGTTAAAGTTTTACCATTTTTATTCACTGTGATTCCCTAGCGTTAACGCTAGTGAAATAGCAAACGCATAGATATCTTCCTACCAGTGGTTCAGTTTAATGTAAAATCTATCAACCATTTTTTTTTCACCAGAAGATACGGTTTAGCTGACTAAGTATAATGCTATGAATGACGGATAAAATGACAAAGTAGAATGCGCATTATATTTCATTGTGTGTAATTTTTTTAATGACTATTGTTAATATCATGTGTCAAAACGATAGACGCCGACAATCAACTAGCTAATAATTACAGGCGATATTTGTTAAGGGCGCGTAGTGATAATTAGACTATAACTGACATTGTGCGCTGATTGTTTTACCGGATCGGGGGAGGGGGGGAAGGCGGCATGCCTAAAACCCAACCCGAACTCGCTAAGCGAAGCGCAATATGATAGACTAAGACACCGTGTGCCTTTTAATTTAATTAGGTGACGGAGAGGATAAGAGATCATACCCTTAAGCTTGATAGTATAGAATATTGACATTTTGGTTAAATGTTTTGTTTTCGTCCTAATATAGTTCTTGGTCTAAACCAGCGGCCAGCGGTTTTCTATTGTGGTCCTTTTCTCAGTTACTGAAGGAGTAATAGTTGTCGTTTCCTTGGCGTTCGTCCCCAGTACAGGTGTGAACAGGAACTGCCAAGGCGACAAACTAACATTTTAACTGTAAATTTGAATTAACTGGACTTACCAAATACCCAGATTGTTTTTCATTCAATTTTAGCAGCCCGCTGTGGCAATATACATAACATTTTTCCCGACCCCCGACAGTCGTTTTCCCAAGTGGATTTTATTCAGGAAAATAAGCTGTTTCATAATCGGCACTCACCCCAGAGAAAGTCGATAGGATTTATCATCATCATCTTAATTAACAGTTTTAGCAACCAGAGTTTTTTTTTAGCTATTGGAAGTACTGACTACTGTCTACTGTGAACACAAGATCGCGGAGGTTTTTTTTTCTACATGAACTATCTGATGTGACATTTTCATATCCAAGAATCAACCACCAAATTAGGCGTCCCCCTTATAAAAGTTAATTATTAGTGGAGGGACTGGGGCTCAATTCGGAGGATAGAACTACTGGATCATGATACATGTGCATGGATGTTTACGTTCAAGAGATTGTTACACCAAGTTTAGGTAAGGCGTGATTGATGTGGCCACGAATGACAGAGTGAATATTTTCCGGTTACGGAAACTGTACCACCCTTTATTTTTCTTTGCAAATACTTGTGTATTTTACTGGATAGCTTAAATAGGAACTGTGTTCTTTTCTTTACTGTCTAGTCTATAACCTAGTGTTAATCTTTGACCTTTTGGGTTATTAACTTCTTTTGGGATCCTTTTTCTCAACAAGGGGGGAGGGCACTTATTGAGTTATTTTCCTATGTCTGTAAACTTGATTATATTGATTTCTATATGTTTGATTTTGTAAAGTTTAAGTGATAATAAACTAAACAAAACTTAATTTAGTGTGTTGGTCAGACCCATATCCATTTACAATAGTTTTCAGGTTTGTGTGTCATGTTGTCACATAATTGTGTGTGTGTGTGAGTAGTAAACGTTTAATTATACTTAAAGGGAGGTTTGACAGATCGTCTTACCCTAAAGATAGTCATATAGATAGGCTGGACTAGAGAAACCACTCAGTCCAGAGACAGATCTT
The DNA here is from genome assembly GCA_024509875.1 of Oreohelix idahoensis. Classification (NCBI taxonomy): domain Eukaryota; kingdom Metazoa; phylum Mollusca; class Gastropoda; order Stylommatophora; family Oreohelicidae; genus Oreohelix; species Oreohelix idahoensis. Next base: position 145,356 of record JAMPIV010012850.1, on the reverse strand, counting down.
CACTTTAATCTATTCACTCGTGGAATCTATTCTAACACCTTTCTTTCCCATTTACCCCACATTCTACTCTACTCAGACGGGACCAAATATCTCTCAAACCTATCTAAAAAAAAAGTATGACACCTGGTTCTAATGTAGTCCTCGGTCCTTCAGAGATTGTCTAATGTTCTTCTCCCAGCGGACTCTGGGTCTCCCTGGAGGTCTGGATTCCTGGCTCTTAGTATTCTATATTTGTCGTGATAGCCGATCTTCTCCCATTCTGCAGACATGGTCAAACCATCTTAATCGGGACTGTTCTACTTGGGTCTGCAGGGGTTGGGCTTTGCGGCCACGACGTATCGTCTGGTTGCGGACCATGTTTCTTCTTGTTACTTCAACCACCTTCCTCAGATACCTCATTTCTGAGGTTTGGAGCTGGTTTTTGTGAGTTGTAGTCATTGTCCATGACTCGCTTCCATACGTCAAGAGAAGCCATAACTGCATGAGCAAATGAATGCTGTGGTGCAGGCTTTTTTAAAGAGACCCTAGCTGCCGGAATGGCCTCACGCTCCATGAAGGTCAAGGTAGTTTCACAGCAAAGACTGCCTTAAGGGAGTGAAGTGTTAGAGACATTATTATACTAGATTCAGCTGTGTGAATTGGGGTGACCAGTTCTTTACCTTTCTGGCTTTACCTTTCATAACTCAAGAGTAGAGTGAGGAATCCATTTATAGCTGGGTAGACTGAAGCATGGCGCTTCCAGGTTTTGAACCTAGAATCAGATGCAAGAGTTCTAACTTCTCTGCCGATCAGACGTTCCCATTGAAGCAAAATTATAAGAAAAAGAAAATAATGGTGATGTTAATAACGATTTGATAATGATTATGATGATGATGATGATGATGATGATGATAGAAGACGCGAATGGAAAAAAAGTAGTTTTTGACATCAAACCTTAGAACCACTGACTGACGAAATGAACAATGCAATAAATCGTTAGGCGAGATTGACAATGCAGAGACTTCCAGAATTTACTCATGAATACAGAAGAGCCACCACATGAGTAAGCTGTTATCTTAATATGTTCAGAAGCTGAGCGTATTACAACTCTGAGCATATTACAACTCTGAGTTCGCACAATACCAATGGTCTAAATACAACGAACGACAAAGTACAGCCCGATACAAGGAGGCACAGCAGAGAACGAACAAACAAACAAAAAAATCAATACCGCATATAGTTTATGAAAGAATAAAAAATCTCTCTTGTTTCATTTTGGATTGTGAGATTTGATGAAACTTCGTTTCGTTCAGCAGGATAAAAACTTACATCTGCTTTAAAATGATGTCAAAGACAAAATAAAGTATCCTAAAGTACCATACGTCAGGCATCATATCGTATTATTGGCGCATGTAACACCATTACTTCTGATATCATTCACCGCGTGCTTGCTGGCTGGGTATAACGTCTGGATTTGTGATCTATGAAAAATGGTGGACACACTGAGCGAAATCTGTGAATGTATGAGCAAGTTTTGTGAATAAAAGATTTTGCGCTGCATTTTTAGTACCCTTTCTATAAAGGTAGAAATGGGAGCCGCGCTGGTGTAATGGCTTCGGCGTTGTACTGGCGACCAGGTGTTCATGGTTCAAACCCGGGCGTCGGCGTTTGAAGAAATGTTTACGGCCGGAAATTTGACTGAATAGCCTGAACGGCTCCTGTGATAAACCCTCTGTGGATGGGAAGGAGCGAAGCTCCTGACCGGGTTGGAAGGAAAGTCCTCAGGTTCCCCAGCCTCGCAATGACATGTCATTGGGCCGAAGGGCTGAAAGCCCAAGTGCCGCTGGTTAAGGAAAAAAAAAAAAAAAAAAAAAAAAAAAAAAAAAAAAAAAAAGGTAGAAATAAGGTTCAATATTTACCATCTACGGTGTCGACTCTACACGCTTGGTATTTTTCGTGGTATGACAAAATGACAAATGTTGAGATGATGTCACGTGCTGGCCTCCAAAGTATGTAGACACTGCTTAGACAGCGCAGGCATGGCCATGTCAGCCGGATTAAAGATGGTCGCACCCCCAAAGATATTTTCTACGGACAACTGGGAGATAGTAAAAGAACGGCTAGGCGACCACAGCTGAGATTAAAAGATGTTTGCAAGAGAGACATGAAAGCACTGGACATAAATCCAGCAACCTTGGAGGGTGACGCTGCCGATCGCAACAAATGGCGATGATCTTTACGGTGTCACCTCAGACTGGGCGAAGAGAAGCTCTCACAGCAATAAGAAAAAAAGCATGCCGAATGGAACACCAGAAAAAAGGCAACTACGGGCTATCACCTCAGGGGTGCATTCATATAGTTAGTTATTACTGAAGGAGGCTACTCTTCAAAGGGTACCGGGTTCGAAACACGGTAGCGCCACGCTCCAGTCTACCCAGCTGTAAATGGGTACTAGACTCTGCTCGTGAATTAAGGAAAGAAAATGCAGCGAGGAAGGAAACTGGTCAGCCCACCTCACGAAGCTAGAGCTAGTATAGTGAAGTCTCTAACACTTCACTCCCCTATAACAGTATCAGACATGGGGCTACGTTTTCTTTTACCTTTCCTAATATAGTAGACTCACGGGACACCTTGTAGCGTGTTTATTAAATGGAACACATCTACAAGCCAGTGTCAGCTGCTGCGTAACTGAACGCAGCTCAGATGCGCGTGTAAGGGCGTTTTACGCATGACAATACATAATCCATTCCCGTTTGATTTGAATAGAAAACGCGACCGTCTGCGTTGGTACTGCATAAGCAGACAGCAAGCCACTGGCAACGGGATTATAATGAATATTTCTTTTTTTTTTTTTTTAATCCTCTTTCGGTTTTTCTGTCTATTCTTCTCTGAAAATCGTGTGTATGTGTCCAAAGTTTTGTGTGTGATCCGAACATCATTATTAAACAAACTGATATCATGGGCGTGTTTTAAATTTAATTTTTTAAAATGTAGTCCCATAGAAGATATTGCCATAGGGAAGTAAAGTGTAGAGACTTCACTATACTTCTTCTTCTTCTGCGTTCGTCCTGAAAAGGACGTTGTTACGTTGTGTCGCCGTTTCCAGCAAAGCTGCGATATCTGCGCCTTTCGGCCCGACACATCCGTTTTCGGCATGACATTTTTGGGACCGGGCTAGCCTTCCCTCTTCGATCCCTACTCTCTCAGCCAACCTGCAGTGATGCAGCCTGTTTTCAGGACCACCACTTGGAGGTGGTGGAGGGTCTTGGTTAGCTCTGGTTCGCTGACCCTGACGCAAGCAGTCAAGCTATGGGTCGCTTGACTGCATACCTCACTTTTGATGCATCTTCCCTATACTAGGTTGAGCTTTATGAGATGCGGTAGTTTTTTTTTTTTTTTTGGAGTGGGGGTCACATATTACTACTTCATCCCTCATCATTTTTCCTTTGTGTTCCTTACAGAGCATGGATCCGCTCCTGCATCAAGCCTGCACCAAGTAGTCACATACTCTTGTAGCGGTAGTGTCTGTGGCACGTGGTTGTACATAATGAGATTGCCAGCCTCCCCTGGCACAACCTTATGTTAAGGTCACCGTGTACTATATGTCTGATTGAGTAGTAGTCCTGTTCTTTCTTTGTTTCTTCTGAGACCCCAGCGAACTAGATGTGACGAAATCAGTCGTGCTTGTTTATAATTCTCATTTACTCCGGCAGAATCGCTCCATTTCTTTTTTTCTCTCTTTCATGGTCCTTTAATTTGGCATGATTTTTGCCCTTTCATTCATTATTTTACTCTCTATGCTGAATGTAGTAGGGAGAAGTCTCTAACACTCCACTCCCCCACGGAAGTATCTGCTATGTGACTATCTTTGTCTTTTACATTTTTACTTTACCACTCCTCAGACGTGTTCACGTTGCGCCAGGTAATTAGACCGGCCAGCCGATTATACGTTATCACATAAGCCGGCTGAACCCTTTGAACGTGACGGTCCAACATTTGACCCCGGGTGGATAGGTCGCTGTGTTTGTTCAAGACGGGAGTGCACGACAGACTTAAAGAGAGGCACATTGTCTGTCGGCGACCTTGTCTGGTGGACAGACGAAAAACACAGGTGATAAATACGTAATTCGCTTCCGCTGGCCCCTGTCTGTATCAAGATTACAGATAACCCGTCTGGGCGGAAGGTATTATCGAGGGATGAGTCACAGATTTGTTTGTATAAAGAGGCCATCAGAAGTATTACGACTTATTAGACAGAGGTCACGCGTGGAATATTAATATGATATTTTAAAACACGCGGGGGATATTTTGAATTAAAACACCCCAACCCAGTACTAGAGAGATTTGATTGGTTTGATTTTAGATGCCGTAATAAACAATGAATTCTATTGGAAAATTCGGCGGAAACACAATCTGTGATTGAGCTGAGAAGTGGGAAATATAATCTAGCAAACTCAGACACGCAGAACAGACAGCTTTGCATCTTCAAACGAGCAACTCCCCAAAAAGCCAGAAAGAGAAGGATCTGACCTAGAATTCCATACTTATAAGTGACAGATGGAAGTATTTGAGATACTTAAGGGACCAGGACTTTAAAATAACAAGACTGGAAACCTAGGAATTGGATCACAAGTCATAGAGGAATTGAACACAAGCTTTCCCAGGCCAAGTGATTTCGCAGAACACCTGCCGTCAGAGGAATTAACTCTAATGTCACAGACCAAGTCATAGAGGAATTAAACACAAGTTTTCCCAGGCCAAGTGATTTCGCAGAACACCCGCCGTCAGAGGAATTAACTCTAATTTCCCAGACCAAAGTGATTTCGAAGCTTCTAATACAGAGCTGCGTCCATCCAAAGCTGTGCAAGGAGATTGTATAACCCAAAAATGTGGGGTAAGTTGTGAACATTTATTTTACATATGTGAAAATTGACAAGTTTCTTACTTAGTGGTTATCATCGAGGCTGGCAACCTCAACATATTAAAAGAGTATTTCCATGAACCACTACAGCAAGTGCTGGTGATTGTTTCTTGCTAGTCATGCGGGAAAACCCGACAGCAGAGGTGACCTCAGACTCCTGCTGGAGCAATAATGAGTGATGACTACATCATATGTGCCTCAAGTGTAGCATATCATTTTGTGAGATTTATGTAACTTGTTAATGTTAATTCAGGCACAAATCATTATTCACGCTGTCCAGACACATTTCCCAGTTAATACACAGAAGAATATTGGTGAATTTTAATCATATGCATTGAGCTACGTCATGTGCTCAAGAATTTAATTCTTCTGAAAGATTAACATTGGGGGGTGGATAACGGAAGAGTGAGCCTGTCAGAGTGCTTCAAACAAATATACTTAGCAGAGGTATTTGTTTCCTATTTTGTCCAATAGTTTGTGGAACGAAGCTATAAGACCTTTCGAGGACGAAGCGGCAAGAATGACATTTCTATGCCCTTAGTTGTGATAGCAGGGAATCAACACTGACCACCTACATAAGACGAGTTAGGCGAAGAAGTGCCCGCATCACCAGAAAAGTGACGATACAACGGCGGCAGGACTCACGTAGACAAGCTAAGTGCTTATTAACAGGCGACAGCAACGGACATTGATAAAACCCCCTATTTAATCTCCGAGGAGAAAATTTGATTCCAATATAAAATTTCACCACATTTTCCATATTTATTTTAACTGTTAAAGACTAATTCCTTATTAAAATTGTTACATGTTGTTTTAACACTAAACAATCATAGTCGCTTCAGTTTATATGTATGACAGCAAACATATGAGCCAGAATATATATATATATATATACCTAGACATATATTTACCTCTAAACAGAGCTATACCATTATAAGAGGAATTCGCTGAATTAACTCAGCTGAGGGCTTGAACGGGCTAAAACCATTGCTTAAATCCATCACAAAAGGCGACGGACAGATATAAGTTAACAATTGTTCAGCCCTATGCAACATTGTTCTTGACTTCAGAATTATCTTGTGAACCTACCTTAAGGTAGAAGTGTCATTATCCTTCTATCTACATCTCTGCCAAGAGTAATCTTGTGCGAAGGCAAACACCTTTGACTACCCAGTTTAGATACTCTTGAGTTTTGGCCACTGTTGGACCACTACTGCAAAGCAGGAGAGACAATCCGTGACACAAGATCTGCTACCCGCCCACTGCTAGTGTCACTTTCGTTTCAACAATCCATCAAGAATTTCTGTTTCTTTTCACCACCTTTTCTCTCTCTCTCTCTCTCTCTCTCTCTCTCTCTCTCTCTCTCTCTCTCTCTCTCTCTCTCTCTCTCTCTCTCTCTCTCTCTCTCTCTCTCTCTTTGCGCATGTCTTTTGTGTTTGGGCATGCGCCCTAATATAACCGACGGACCCTGTTTCTAGGTTGAACTCGTGAAAACGAGGCAACATCTTATTTTGTTCTTTATTTTTTAAAAATCTCTTTCACGAAGTTGTCTTTGACTTCTTCTATTTTCATACCTTTCTACTGATCGTCCTTCTTTCTGTTCAATCAATCTGTCTGTCTGCCTGTCTGTCTGTCTCTCTGTCTGACTGTCTGTCTCTGATCCTCTCTCTTCCACGAAGTTTTCTTTGACTTCTCCCATGTTTTTAAATCTCTCTCCTCTCCTCTCTCTCTCTGTCTCTCTCTGTCTCTCTCTGTCTGTCGGTCGGTCGGTCTGTCTGTCTGTCTGTCTCTCTCTCTCTGCTACGAAGTTTTCTTTGACTTCTCACATGTTCTTTTTTTTCTTTCAATCTTCCCTCCTTCTGTTCTACAAATCTCGCTATCTCTTTCTCTATCTCTCTCTCTCTTTCTCTCTCTCTGTGCCCAATTCTCAATTCTTTTCAAATAAAGTTCGTTCGCTCTCTCTCTCTCTCTCTCTCTCTCTCTCTCTCTCTCTCTCTCTCTCTCTCTCTCTCTCTCTCTCTCTCTGCAATAAACACAGATACTCCCTCTCAGCTCATGAACTACAAGGGATACGTAAAATTTGATCAAACAGCCACTCGTTAACAAATCAATTCGCCGTGTCGAGATACACCACTGATACGAGAATACTTCCGCTCTACTTAGCACTGGAATGATAATTACCTGCGCCAGATATGCATTCCCTCCTGTGTGTGTCATTTTGTTTAATGTACTGTGCGGACAGCTAACAACCGATTAGTTCTTTGTAAACAGAAAAAGAAAAAATATATATATATATCTATAGGTAAAAAGGTAGAAGCTACATCACGTAATGACACAAGAATTACTAAACTAGTGGTAAAAAAGTAGAAGCTACAACACGTAATGCTGCAAGAATTAGTAAAGTAGTGGTAAAAAGGTAGAAGTTACATCACAAGTTGCATCATTAGCACCATCATCATCAGCACCATCATCATCATCAGCACCATCATCATCAGCACCACCACCATCAGCATCATCATCATTAGCACAATCATCATCATCAGCACAATCATCATCATCAGCACCATCATCACCATCACAATCATCATCATCATCACCGTCATCATCATCACCATCATCATCATCATCATCACCATCATCATCAGCACTATCATCATCATCACCAACATCAGCAACATCATTATCATCACCGTCATCATCATCATAATCAGCGCCATCATCATCATCAGCACCATCATCATCATCATCACCATCATCATCAGCATCAGCCTCATCATCACCGTCGTCATCAGCACCATCATCATCAGCACAATAATCATCAGCACAATAATCATCATCAACGCCATCATCATCATTATAAGCACCATCATCATTATAAGCACCATCATCATCATTATAAGCACTATCATCATCATCAGCACCATCATCATCAGCACCATCATTATCATCGTCGTCATCATCATCATCAGCACCATCATCATCATCGTCGTCATCATCATCATCAGAACCATCATCATCAGCACCATCATCATCATCATTGTCGTCATCATCATTTTCCTTTGCGCACCATACAGAGCACGGCACCACCGCTGTGCCGGCATCCTCAATGCCAGAAGCTGGCACCAAGCATTCATAAAGACCTGCAGCAGTGGTATGTATGGCAATAAGTTTGACATGATTAGATTACCAGCTCCAAGCACACCTCATATGAGAGGTGTACGACGTACCTGAGGGTACAGTCGTCCTGTTCTTTCTTGTCTCTTCACAAACCCCAGGTAACTATCCGGAACACCGTACTATATATTTACATGCAAAGATTCTTCACTGCTTATGTGCCCTGTATGTTATTAGCTCTAGCGTAATTTTTATTCTATTTACCTTCGCTGTATCCCTTGTTTAATTTTTCATGTAGCTGATGAATGATATTTCCCGAAACATCCCGCGACATTAACTGTATAATCCCATGGTAAGACTGAAAAAAACAGAACGTAAAATTCACACCACGCAAAGCACACGTGCCGCTCAAACAGTGTTAATAAAGCTACAAGAAGCATGTATTAAAACCACGATTTTAAATCACATTTTTTTTAAATGTAAAACTTTTGCCTCGTTTTGGCGAGGCGCGTCCCGTTCAACCTAGTCGGTTATATTAGGGCACTCAAAAACACAACTCAACTAATAATTCAAAGCCTTAAGAATATTAGCTATAACAAACTCATGCTCTTTCTTTCCTAAACACAACACCGGTTAAGTCAAAATGTCCGAAAAAATTACGATTCGAGATACATCATTACTCGCATTCTTTCATAGATTAAGTTTAAGAAGCGATCCGTGAGCACAAACGGACGTTCTCGCGCGCAAAGGGCAGCACTTTTTACGTCCATTCAGCGGTTCGGGTCGCGTTTGTGTGCTCTGTGGTAGCCAGAAATAAAGCTCTGGGCCAGCTGTTACCGCCGTTCTCCGAGCAAAAAGCTGTATTACTGTCACGAATTTTTCCACCCAAGGAAGTGCACAAGTTAACATGGGAATCACCAAACGGACGAGACAGAAACCAGATAGATCACATAATGATCAATGGCAGATGGAGACATGCACTACAAGACGTGAAAGTAAGAAGAGGCGCAGATATGGGCAGTGATCATCACCTAGTAGTAGCAAGACTGAAAGTGAAACTCAGAGCTGCTGGACCAGTTGCAGTCAAACAGAAAAGATACAACATCACGAAACTGAAGAATCCCCTCACCAGAAAAGCTTTCGTGGTCGACGTAAAGAGAAGATATGAGATTATCAAAAGCTAGGAAAGAACAGAGACCGATGATGTTGACCAGTGATTCAACACCATCTCAACAATATACAAGGAAAGCAGCAAGTCATGCTTGGGATTCCAGGAAAGAAAAAGCCAAGACTGGATAACACCAGATACGCTAAACACCATAGGGAAGAGAAAGGAAATGAAAAGAAAGAAAACAGAAGCTAAGTCTCCCAGGTTAAAGGCAATATATAGTGAACAGTACAGTCAGCTGGACAAGGAAGTTAAACGTCAAACCCGTGCTAACAAAAGGACATTTATGGATGACCTTGCAAGACAGGCAGAAGAGGCAGCACTGAGAAATGAACAAAGCACAGTATAAAAAATAACTAAAATCATCAGTGGAAAACGAGGTGCAAACAATATTACATTAGTAAGAGATGTAGCCGTGTATACCGTGATTTCTTCGGATACAGACTATATCCCACTAAAAAACGGAAAGAGTACAGATTAACGTATAAATTAATATGAGAAACGGAGGATAAAAGAAACTAAATGACATATATTTTATTTAGGCTAGCTTCGCTTCAGTTATGTCATAACTAGTCATGTGATTTCCATAACCAATCCTGGAGCTCAGATTTGTTCCCGGCCAGAATCAGAAAGCAACGCCATTTTTTAGTAGAGCAGTCAGAATAAGAAAGCGAAACCCAACGGACGTGCTAAGTCCAGTGCAGTGTATATTTCTTATGTTGAGGAGATCAACTTCACACTTATATAGCCAAGGTGTATTTTCAACGTGTGGTGTAAATTATTTGTGAATTCCACTACTCTAGTAAGTATTCATTTTCAAAAAATTGAATGCATAACTGTTAGAGCTCACAACTGTAGCAAAGTTGATTTTGCTGGGGAGGTTATGATGGTATCCTAAAAGAATGAAAAGGTGTCTGCTATAACCGTGTGAGGTCAAGCACATGTAGGTCTCTGACTCTATAGATGATGATGATGAATTATATGCAGAGAACCTAACGCTACCTCCCTAGGTCTCACACGGTCAATCTTCTGGCTCTAGCGTATGGTGTATGGTGTACCTAGTGTCTAGGGGAGAATGAATGATGGTACACAACAATCAAACATTTTAAGTTTCTATTAAAGAAGTTAATAACTAGCAGTTAAGTTTTTCTTTGAACAAATATTTACAATTTATTTTGCCTGTCCATTCATAGCTTGTGGACAGGTCTTTGAAAATAAGGACAAGATAGTTTACAGAATAGAACAATTAAAAATGTTGGGACAATCTGCCCAATAACTAAAAGTTATTGTGTAGTTATAAATGTCCTTCCTGTATGAAATATTAAATTAGTTCACTTTAGTTATCTAATTTATAAATGTCCTTCCTGGATGAAATATTACAGAGTTCACTTTAGTTATCTACCGGGAGAGTCACTGTATATGAGGGCTGTAGTTCATCCTACCCCCATAAAATTCCTGTGTAATATTTTGAAACACAAGAAAATGTCAGAGATGTCCCAGATGTTTTACTCTTCACCTGGGAGTCCTTGTTATAAGATAATTCAATGGGTTGGTGCAGAAATTTCAAGTTCAACACTCGCCAAAGCTCCTACTGGATATTCAACAGCATATAAGTCTGGTTGGAGACTGGTTGGCGTTTATAAGCACTCAGCAGGTTTCCTGTCACCAGCCGGCAACAGGAACATAGACCCTCTGCAACAAAAGGACACCCTGGCCTTTTATCTCTGATCATTTATTCTAACACTTAATTTCCTACGTGGGTATGGGGTCAGCCTCGCGTGCCTTACAAATGCACTCGCCCCGAATTGTACAGGACTCCCACCTGGTTGTGACCACACCTCAAGTCCTTATAGTAGATACGCCACTGTACGTTCACATACTTTTCCTCCATACAATAATGTGGAGTAACCACATTTCCTGTGATATGATCTTCTCTTCTTTTCTTTTCACTTATATTTGCTTCAGGCATGTTAAACAGTGTTCATTGAACACAGAGGCTTGCTAAACTATTTTAATACAATAATATGTCAACATAATCATAACAACATACATCAGTTAGACACCGTTTAATGTGAGGACTCAACAATGTCTGCTTCCGACATGTCCTTCACTTTTTCCCCAATAGCAGTATCTAACTTTGTAGTTGGACCAAACATATTAAATTTCATAAAATATCCTTACCACAATCAAGAAATATATAAACAAATGACGCTGATTTGGTGAAGAAATGGCCTCAGCTTCCTCCGAACTGCACAGACTGTGAATTTATTCTTTATTTAAGTTTAAAATTAACACAGCTGTTTTTTCAGCGTATCTGTATACAAATTTTAGTTCAACTGGCAATGAATAGTCAAAGCCTTTTGCTAATATCTACCAGCCTAGCCAATCGTAACGTTCTACTACTTGAATTCAAATGCAGTTTGAATGAAAAACCCAAAATAATTTTGAATAACTGGTGGTCGATTGGCCCGTCTGCTCTAGTCATGCCCAATACAAAAAGATATCACGTTTAGGATTACATTTCTCCTACCGTTCCCCTTTCCCATTCATACTCTGTTCACCCCAAGCGAATTTGAATGTACCTCCCTGCCTCTTTTTCCAGCTCGCGTCCCCCTAACGTTACCAAAAAAAACATGAGCAGGAACGCCAGTGTGTCTGGTCGTGTGTTCTTAGATATTAGTATTTCTTCAATAACTTCTCTAATACTGGGACTATCATATTATTTAAAGTACATTCTTACTCAACTAACTCTACGTCATACTATCATATAATTCTTATGGGGAACTTCATAATGGTTTAAAATTTCCAATTTTTGTCATCGTCGATCGTCAAATAAAATTTTACACAAGTCCGCCATCTTTCCTCTCCTTCATCTTGCGAGCATGTATTTTTCAAATAACTACTTGTTTTAGTTACATCAGAAATGCTACCACTAGGAGGAAATAAAATTGTCTGCGTGGTTATGCCTTGGCTGGCTTTTCCGCAGTGTGAATATATGCGTTGCAGACTGTGTCAGCGAAGCGGGGTGTAGACGGGGCGGGTTTAAGAATTTGCGTTACTAGTTAGCATTGTATCGTGTAATACTACCAAAAAATGTAAGGATTACTACTAATTTTGCTACAAAGTTGACAGAAAGTGTTACTTCAGATAGCTATATTGCGGTATGCTTCCGCCAATAGTTAATTGTAAGGCTAGACTACAAAAAGTATACAGCAGATTGGGCAAAAGTTAAATATTAGTAGTGTTTGTCGAAAACGAAACTAAAGCGTGTCAGACTTTTTCCGTGAAATCGTTCTATAGGCTTAGCACTGTGCAAAAAGCAGCGCTGCTGGCTTCGAAGATGCCAACCGTCAGACACATGCGGGCTAATGTATTTATTATCGTTTTATGCCTAAATCGTACTGAATTGAGCGTTTATTCTCGCATATTTTGCTACACACCTCCCATCCTAAAACATGCATTCATTTGCAGGTTATAATATGCGAGATAACTTAGCTCCATGAAGTCTTACTCGTTTTTCTGATCTTCATCATAAGGATGTCTGCTCAGAAAGTCTGCGCCAACGTTCAAAGGGCCGGGAATGTATTCTATTAAAAATGAGTATGGTTGCAACAAGAGAGACCATCTCAATAATCTAGAATTTTCATGCTTGGCCTGTGACAAGAACACGAGGGGAGAATGGTCCGTTTGGACCACAAATGTCCTGCCATATAAATAAATCTGGAATTTCTTTATAGCCCATATTAAAGCGAGACATTCTTTTTCACTGGTTGAGTAATTTTTTTTCCGCCTTGTTCAATTTGCGGCTAGCATACGCGACTGGGTTCAATTCCCCATCTTGTGAGGAGGACCTTTGCAATAATGTAGCGCCCAGGCCTACATTGCTTGCGTCACTTCTCACAATAAATTCTTTAGTCAAGTCAGGCAATTGCAACACTGGCCTGCTTGTAAGCTTCTCTTTTAACTCCTGGTAAGCCAATTCACACTGTGCTGTCCAAATTATAGTATCAGGTTGACCTTTGCGAGTTAAATCGGTCAAAGGAGCACATATAGAGTTAAAATGTTTGATATACTTTTGGTAAAAACCACACAGAGACACGAAAGATCGCACATCTTTTTTTTGTTTGTGGTCTAGGTGCTCTTTTTAGTTTTTCCAGATTCTTGGGATCAGGGGTCATGCTACCCTGATGTACTGTATGTCCCAAGAATTCCAACTCTTTACAACCAATACAGCATTTTGTTGGCCTAGCGGTTAAGTTAGCCTCTCTGAGTCTATCAAACAGCATATTCAAAGAGGTAACGTGTTCCTCAAATGTTTCCGTAGCAATGAGGATATCATCCATAAAATTCGAAATACATGGATTTTTCAGGGGATCCAGCAATTTTCGCATCATCCTAGAAAACACACTCGGGGCATTTTTCAAACCAAATGGTAACATGTTGAACTCATAATGACCTTCCGAGGTGCTAAAGGCCAAATAAGGTCGAACCTCAGGCTTTACTGGAATCTGGTAATAGCCTTTGCTAAGATCCACCTTAGAAAAATATTTTGCCTTGTTCAGCCTGGCAAAAAGTTGAGTAGTATCAGGTAATGGATCCACCTGACCTTCTGTGACAGCATTCAGTTTCCTGTAATCTATGCACAGTCTATGTTCTCCTGATGGTTTCCGCAACAAAACTACACAGGAACTGTAAGGAGACTCACTGTGAGAAATAATCCCTTCTTTTAACAAATAATCAATCTCCTCTTTCAAAGCTTTTTCCTTAGCGAACGGAATAGAATAAGGCCTCATACAGATGGGTGCTGGGTCTAGTAGTTTCATATCATATGACAACAAATTTGTGTGTCCCGGTTTATCAGTTAACACATCTGTATGTTTCTCAAGGACCTGTTGAACCTTCTCCTTCTGTCCTTTTGTCAGGTGATTACTGATTTTCACCTGTGCAAACGTTTCACTGGTTTTCAGTGGATATTCAACCGAGGAGAGAGGTTCATTTTTCATCTCGGTTGCTATAGACAAGGCCATTAAATGTGATCCCTCCTGGATTTGTCTGTCCAGATATTTCTTCAAAAGGTTCACATGATAGACTTTCTCCTTTCCCTTTTTGTCTATCTTATAATTGGTTCTGGATACCTTTTCCAAAACTGTATATGGCCCTTGCCATCCGATCTGAAGTTTATTGTTGCTGCCTGGCAATAGAAGAAGTACCTTCTCCCCTACAGCAAGTTCTCGATCCTTCGCTTTTTTATTATAATAAGCAGCATGCTTTTTCCTGGCTTGTCTCAAATTTTCATTTGCCAGTTTCCAACTGGTTTTTAAACGAGTGGTCAGTTCGTTCACATATTGGTATGATGAGGTAACAGTCTCCTCTGCCTTCTCATCTGTCCAGGTCCTTAGCAAAGTTACATATGGACTTTTAATTTTTCTGACATAGTATTCATGGCACCTGTCAGGTCCTTTACATTGGAAGCTTTGTTTTGCGGACGTTTCTTTCTTGTGTCACCACACAAGAATCTACCACTACCAATTTGTTTCCTGGGGTTGTCTCCCCTCAGGTTCAAATTCAAATTGAGAGAACTTCGCTCTCTTTTTTCTTCCTCCCGTTTACATAAGTCCGACCGAGGGATCGTCGGCTTATTCTGGGGTATAACAGTTCTTTGTACTCGCTGCATAGTAGCCATTGTAAAACATTTGAGCGAAGACTGTCTGTGAAACGGGGGTTCCCATTCCCCTTCGTCCACTTTATTATAATTATTTTTCTTTCCAGGCCTAAGTTTGCCCCGTGGCGTGTCTAGGTCCTGGTTCCTTTTCCCACGTGTGGGTGTTCCCTCTTTATTTTCTGGTCCCGGTTTGCCATAATGCTTCTCTTGCATTTGGTTCTTATTTTTCCACCCTGTGGAATTTTTCTCGCTGCACTGTTCGCAGTCCTCGACAAATTTTCTTATGTCATCAATTTCTCCGGGCCAGAAATATCCAACAGATGTTCTTTGGCATGTGGTACCCATCTTCTGGTGTTCACCATTTAGAACATGTGTTTGTCTCATAATTTGTGCCCTATATCTCGATGGCACTACTACCTGTCCACACCCGGATAATCCTGCTTTATCCGCCCTGCAAAGCAGTCCATCATCCAAATAGAAATCTCCTTTCCTTGGAGGGGTATGGAGTTTTTGGAGTTTTTCAAAACACGGCTTCAGTGACCTATCTTCAGCCTGTGCCTTTCTCCACTGTTTACGAGACATTGTTTTTGGTGGTTCCTCCTCTTTTTTAGGAGTCGACCTGACCTGGAGCGTGGCCATTACTACAGGTCTCCTTCCACAATTTTCAGTGTTATGGTTGTCCATCCGACAATTTTTACAATACCTCTTTCCTTGGTTAAAAGGTTTTCTTTCATCATTTCTTCTATCATTGAATTGTGAGGGTCTATTCTTAAATTCATTTCGAGGCCTATCAAAATTCTGCCTATTTCTATTATCGAAGTTATTATGGTTTTGAGGGGCCTTACTCTGATCTATTTGTTTCTTCTTCGTGCCAGCTACCTCTGCCTGGGCTGCCTGATACCTCTCAGCGACATTTATTATCTCACCCAGCCTCTCCGCACCCTGTTCCATGAGAAACTTTCTCATGTCTGGAGCCATGGACTCTCTCATCTGTTCAATGAGTATCATCTCTTTGAGATCTTGGGTTTTCCCCAAAGTAGCCCATTTCTCCATATACGTTTCCAACCGGGCGGAGAACTGGTGATAGGTCTCACCCGACAGTAGCCTGGCATTCCTAAACTTCTTTCTATAAAACTCTCCGTTCTTTTCGTATCTTAACAGAAGAGCTTGCTTCAACATGTCATAGTTGTCTTGGTCATCCCTGCTCATTTTGGAAAACACTTCATAAGCTGTTCCCCGAAGTCCCTGAGACAACTTTACCCCCCATCTTTCTCTTTCTAACCCATAAGTAGTAGCTAAAAGTTCAAACCTGCTTAAATATCCTTCTATGTCATCGTCTTTCTCAACAAAATGGTCTACATGAAAACCCATAGCTGAGGTTGAGGCTCCCTGACTAGTAGTGGCATCTGAGGCAAAGGGGCTAGCACCATTTTCAGGAGCATGGCCTTGAAATTCTAACTCCCTTAGTCGTATCTCATGCTCCCTCTGCAATCTCTTCTCCTCCTTTGCTGCTTCCCTTTCGGCAGTCGATCTCTTTTCTTCTGCCTCCCTTTCGGCAGTCAATCTTTTTTCTTCTGCCTCCCTTTGCAGTCGTTTTTTTTTTCTTCTCCTTTTGCAGTCAATCTTTTTTCTTCTGCCTCTATCTGTAACTTCTTAGTCTCAGCCTCCAATGCCCTAGCCTCCTTGTCAGCCTCAATCTGCAAAATCTTAATTTCTTTTTCAGCCTCTAGCTTTCTTTCTGCTTTTTTCTCTGTCTTCCCTATCTTCCCGGGCAATAAATTTATCCCCCTCTGAAGTTACATATTGAACCAACTCTGGTCCATCCATGCCCATCTCTTTAGCAGTCTGTACAGCCGCAGAGCGAAACTTGGCCAGATCTGCCATTCTAATAAGTACAAAATGTTCTAACAAAATCTCTAACTAATTATAAATTTACTTAATTAAATCTGGGCTCTGACACTTTCTTCACTTCCCAAAACTTGGGTAATACTATATGGGGATTCCCTGGGAAAATTAGACTGTTGTTAAAGCTAAACCCCAGACCCCAATGTATGTAGTACTAAGAGAAATTCAGATGCCCGGACAAGCCTACCAATTTATGTAGCAAAGTTGATTTTGCTGGGGAGGTTATGATGGTATCCTAAAAGAATGAAAAGGTGTCTGCTATAACCGTGTGAGGTCAAGCACATGTAGGTCTCTGACTCTATAGATGATGATGATGAATTATGTGCAGAGAACCTAACGCTACCTCCCTAGGTCTCACACGGTCAATCTTCTGGCTCTAGTGTATGGTGTATGGTGTACCTAGTGTCTAGGGGAGAAATGAATGATGGTACACAACAATCAAACACTTTAAGTTTCTATTAAAGAAGTTAATAACTAGCAGTTAAGTTTTTCTTTGAACAAATATTTACAATTTATTTTGCCTGTCCATTCATAGCTTGTGGACAGGTCTTTGAAAATAAGGACAAGATAGTTTACAGAATAGAACAATTAAAAATGTTGGGACAATCTGCCCAATAACTAAAAGTTATTATGTAGTTATAAATGTCCTTCCTGTATGAAATATTAAATTAGTTCACTTTAGTTATCTAATTTATAAATGTCCTTCCTGGATGAAATATTACAGAGTTCACTTTAGTTATCTACCGGGAGAGTCACTGTATATGAGGGCTGTAGTTCATCCTACCCCCATAAAATTCCTGTGTAATATTTTGAAACACAAGAAAATGTCAGAGATGCCCCAGATGTTTTACTCTTCACCTGGGAGTCCTTGTTGTAAGATAATTCAATGGGTAGTGCAGAAATTTCAAGTTCAACACTCGCCAAAGCTCCTACTGGATATTCAACAGCATATAAGTCTGGTTGGAGACTGGTTGGCGTTTATAAGCACTCAGCAGGTTTCCTGTCACCAGCCGGCAACAGGAACATAGACCCTCTGCAACAAAAGGACACCCTGGCCTTTTATCTCTGATCATTTATTCTAACACTTAAATTCCTACGTGGGTATGGGGTCAGCCTCGCGTGCCTTACAAATGCACTCGCCCCGAATTGTACAGGACTCCCACCTGGTTGTGACCACACCTCAAGTCCTTATAGTAGATACGCCACTGTACGTTCACATACTTTTCCTCCATACAATAATGTGGAGTAACCACATTTCCTGTGATATGATCTTCTCTTCTTTTCTTTTCACTTATATTTGCTTCAGGCATGTTAAACAGTGTTCATTGAACACAGAGGCTTGCTAAACTATTTTAATACAATAATATGTTAACATAATCATAACAACATACATCAGTTAGACACCGTTTAATGTGAGGACTCAACAATGTCTGCTTCCGACATGTCCTTCACTTTTTCCCCAATAGCAGTATCTAACTTTTGTAGTTGGACCAAACATATTAAATTTCATAAAATATCCTTACCACAATCAAGAAATATATAAACAAATGACGCTGATTTGGTGAAGAAATGGTCTCAGCTTCCTCCGAACTGCACAGACTGTGAATTTATTCTTTATTTAAGTTTAAAATTAACACAGCTGTTTTTCAGCGTATCTGTATACAAATTTTAGTTCAACTGGCAATGAATAGTCAAAGCCTTTTGCTAATATCTACCAGCCTAGCCAATAGTAACGTTCTACTACTTGAATTCAAATGCAGTTTGAATGAAAAACCCAAAATAATTTTGAATACCTGGTGGTCGATTGGCCCGTCTGCTCTAGTCATGCCCAATACAAAAAGATATCACGTTTAGGATTACATTTCTCCTGCCGTTCCCCTTTCCCATTCATACTCTGTTCACCCCAAGCGAATTTGAATGTACCTCCCTGCCTCTTTTTCCAGCTCGCGTCCCCCTAACGTTACCAAAAAAACATGAGCAGGAACGCCAGTGTGTCTGGTCGTGTGTTCTTAGATATTAGTATTTCTTCAATAACTTCTCTAATACTGGGACTATAATATTATTTAAAGTACATTCTTACTCAACTAACTCTACGTCATACTATCATATAATTCTTATGGGGAACTTCATAATGGTTTAAAATTTCCAATTTGTGTCATCGTCCATCGTCAAATAAAATTTACACAAGTCCGCCATCTTTCCTCTCCTTCATCTTGCGAGCATGTATTTTTCAAATAACTACTTGTTTTAGTTACATCAGAAATGCTACCACTAGGAGGAAATAAAATTGTCTGCGTGGTTATGCCTTGGCTGGCTTTTCCGCAGTGTGAATATATGCGTTGCAGACTGTGTCAGCTAAGCGGGGTGTAGACGGGGCGGGTTTAAGAATTTGCGTTACTAGTTAGCATTGTATCGTGTAATACTACCAAACAATGTAAGGATTACTACTAATTTTGCTACAAAGTTGACAGAAAGTGTTACTTCAGATAGCTATATTGCGGTATGCTTCCGCCAATAGTTAATTGTAAGGCTAGACTACAAAGTGTATACAGCAGATTGGGCAAAAGTTAAATATTAGTAGTGTTTGTCGAAAACGAAACTAAAGCGTGTCAGACTTTTTCCGTGAAATCGTTCTATAGGCTTAGCACTGTGCAAAAAGCAGCGCTGCTGGCTTCGAAGATGCCAACCGTCAGACACATGCGGGCTAATGTATTTATTATCGTTTTATGCCTAAATCGTACTGAATTGAGCGTTTATTCTCGCATATTCTGCTACAACAACCAGAACTGAAACAGAGATGCGCTTGAACATTTGGTTAGAATGAAAACCAAGTCCAATATCTAAACCCTTTGTTGAGAAAGAAGGTTCTTAGGTTGAGAAATATGAAACCTTAGGAATAACAAGAAGTAAAAGAAAACGTGGACCAATAAATGAAACCGAAAGAGATGGGAAAATACCGTCGAACCTAGGAAACGTTAACCTTATAAAGGAACACTGTGGAAAGATAGAGGAGTCTCGCCATTTGCAATTTGAAAATGATACAAAGATACAAAAGGGATTTTGTATCAATGAAATAATAAATTGACATTTTATATTACATGCTTATTACTGTACATGTGAAACTGTACAGAACCTTATTGTGCTTGACTAAACAAATTCCTGTTGAAAGTTATTAAAAGTTTATATCATTGAAAACAAATGCTGTTGAAGAACTAATTGCTAAAGTTGGACATTATGCTGCTAAATCGATCCATCCCAATTTAGTTGCCACATTTTACATCTAAGAGAAGCAAAGTCGAACCTGGAAATACATGATAAATAGGAGAGGAATATAAAACTCTAGCGGACAGGCTAGTCAACTAAACCTACTCTCTGCTCTATGTGGAACTACTGAGATTTAAGAAACACTGAATAAAAATCACAGACCCCACGGTCACATGTATTATATAAGGTGCCTTAGGACCAGTCATCACAGAATACACGAAACCCCACGGGCGGCCACAGAGATAAGCACGGAAATCTCATCACGACAGGAAACAAGATGGGCAGAGCATTTCAGAGGAACTCTGAATAAGGAATCATCAGAGACACAATTGAATGTTCCTGAGGCTGAAAATGATCTAGATGTTAATACAGACATCCCACGAAAAGAAGAAATCATCACAGCAATCAAAGGGTTAAAGAATGGAAAAGCTCCTGGTCATGATAACTTAAATGCAAAGCTATTTAAGACAGACCCAGAGCTAGCAGCAGAACTATTAGAACCACTATTTGCACAAGTCTGGAAAACAGGGACAACACCATCAGAGTGGAACAAAGGAATAATTGTCAAATTGCCCAAGAAGGGAGATCTTGCAGACTGCAATAATTGGAGAGGAATCACTCTTCTCTCAGTTCCCAGCAAAATACTAGGCAGGATAATTATACAGAGAATTTCAAAAGCAGTAGATCACAAACTGAGGAAAGAACAAGCAGGATTTAGAAAGAACAGAAGATGTGTAGATCATATATTTACCCTCAGGAACATTATAGAGCAGTGCTCAGAATGGCAAAGACAGCTGTACATTAATTTCTTGATTTTGAAAAGGCTTTTGACAGTATACATAGGGACAGTTTATGGAAAATACTGAGGGCTTATGGAATTCCAAGCTGCATAGTGTCAATCATAAAAAGCCTTTTTGCCAACTTTACGTGTAGCATTGGGCAGAGCAACCTAACCTTTGAAGTGAAGACAGGAGTACGACAGGGATGCCCCTTATCAACCACTCTATTTTTAACAGTCATAGACTGGGTGATGCGCCAGACAACAGAGGGCAATCCAAGAGGAATAAGATGGACAACATTTTCTACATTGGAAGATCTGGAATATGCAGATGACATTGCACTGCTAGCACATTCACATCAACACATCCAGAAAAAACGGATAGACTTAATATGGATGGACGGACGGACGGACGGACGGACGGACGGACGGACGGACGGACGGACGGACGGACGGACGGACGGACGGACGGACGGACGGACGGACAGACAGACAGACAGACAGACAGACAGACAGACAGACAGACAGACAGACAGATAGATAGATAGATAGATAGATAGATAGATAGATAGATAGATAGATATCTGCTATGGGCCTACCTTTACCTGTACGCTACACACTAGAAATTGAACGAACTAGGAAACCATTTGTATCGAAATCAACATCGTTTGTAACAGGTCTGCATTACATTATATTTTTTAAAATGTATAACAAAAAGCAAAATTTAAAACAATTAAAGGTTATGTGATATTTCTGTTGAGTTTATAATATTACTTTAATTCGTTCACGATAGAGTCGTTAACAATTGCTGATAAAACTAGACTATGGGGATGGAAGTTACAAAATGTATTTTATTCTGACACCATTTATGAAAGTAGCGAGCCTCACCCGTATTTGGTGTGAAACAGTACATGTTTTCAAACCTCCCCTGCCCATATCGTCACATTTCGTCACAAAATTTTAGACCCTCCCTCCCCTTTTTTTTTTCATTGCGTGACATCACATGTGGACTAACTCTTTGTGATTCGTCATTTCATGCTTGAAATGATTATGTTATTCACTAGAAATGATATGTCTACGCTACACACTAGAAACGATGGGTCTACGTTACACACTAGAAATGATGGGTCTACGCTACACACTAGAAATGATGGGTCTACGCTACACACTAGAAACGATGGGTCTACGCTACACACTAGAAACGTTGGGTCTACGCTCACATTAGAAACGATAGTTCTACGCTACACACACTAGATATGATGGGTCTACGCTACACACTAGAAACGATGGGTCTACGCTACACACTAGAAACGATGGGTCTTCGCTACACACTAGAAACGATGGGTCTACGCTACACACTAGAAACGATGGGTCTTCGCTACACACTAGAAACGATGGGTCTTCGCTACACACTAGAAATGATGGGTCTACGCTACACACTAGAAATGATGGGTCTACGCTACACACTAGAAACGATGGGTCTACGCTACACACTAGAAACGTTGGCTCTTTGCTCACATTAGAAACGATAGTTCTACGCTACACACACTAGAAACGATGGGTCTACGCTACACACTAGAAACGATGGGTCTTCGCTACACACTAGAAACGATGGGTGTTCGCTACACACTAGAAATGATGGGTCTACGCTACACACTAGAAATGATGTGTCTACGCTACACACTAGAAACGATGGGTCTACGCTACACACTATAAACGTTGGGTCTACGCTCACATTAGAAACGATAGTTCTACGCTACACACACTAGAAATGATGGGTCTACGCTACACACTAGAAATGGTGGGTCTACGCTACACACTAGAAACGTTGCGTCTACGCTCACATTAGAAACGATAGGTCTACGCTACACACACTAGAAATGATGGGTCTATGCTACACACTAGAAACGATGGGTCTACGCTACACACTAGAAACGTTGGGTCTACGCTCACATTAGAAACGATAGGTCTACGCTACACACTAGAAACGATGGGTCTACGCTACACACTAGAAACGATGGGTCTACGCTACACACTAGAAACGATGGGTCTACGCTACACACTAGAAACGATGGGTCTACGTTACACACTAGAAACGATGGGTCTTCGCTACACACTACAAACGATGGGCCTACGCTACACACTAGAAACGTTGGGTCTACGCTAACATTAGAAAAGATAGGTCTACGCTACACACACTAGAAACGATGGGTCTACGCTATACACTAGAAATGATGGGTCTACGCAACACGCTAGAAACAATGGGTCTATGCTACTGTCGTGAGAAATTCTAATCCACATATATAAATTAAAAAGTAAATGTAAAGCCTAACAAATGACTTCTATAAAAGGAAAGAAGAATGGTAAAGAACAGTGCTGTCACAATGACTGTCCTCGAAATCCCCCTTGTTTTCTCCTTCGTCTGCAAATTGTAACGTTTCACGTTGATAGTAAAAGCCTTCTGCAGCATACACGCGTTTTCCCAACACAATAAAATGTGTACTCCATTTCTAAGAAAAACCTTGAGATACGCAAGATGACCTAGATTTAAAATTCCATTCATGTCATTTTATACACTACGTTACCAAAAAACGAAAGACAGATGGACTAAAGATAGAAAGAAAGGGATCGGCTGAAAGCCGGAACGCAGGCAATACTAACACAGTCTCGCGATACACAATTACTACCATCACGCGTGTAAGGCCACAAGCACTAGCTTTTTTTCAAATCGACAGTGATAAAAAACACTACACACACGAGAGTTAGTTTTTAAAAACTCACAAAACGCTTATTAGGAAACATGACATTATACTGGTTTACGTTTGAAAACATTACAGTACCCAGCCACATCGTATTCGAAGTAAACAGGAGGTAGAAGAAAATGCATATTTTGAACGAAGTCACTTAGCTCCTTTAAATTTGTATATTTGGGTTCCTTAGGACTTGCTGACAAAGAATATGTTAAACGTTACGCAAATAGTCTAGGAATTACCAAATTATAGCCAAAAGAAATAGTGAGGGATGTCAGACAACACCAATATCAGAGTCGCTCAGTGACAGATTTTCACACCACCATGGTACGGGAAATGGGTCTCCATGTTAAATCCGATTTGATTGGAGCGCAAGAAATGTAAGGCTAAACACGATTAGTCGGGCTATAAATACTATCTTTTGTTGTCAGGGGAAACGGGAGTAGGAGTACTTTTTTTTAAACGATTGGGTAAACATGGCACGATTGGTTAGACCCGCGAATATAGTCAATCAGAGGCGTCAGGTCACCACCACATGTTCAAATAAACTTACTACAGAACCAGTGCGTTGAGCGCCAGTGCATATTTTTCTAAATAAAAGCCTGGGACATCGGCAGATCGAAATTGTGCTATATTCATTGCCAGTCAACGTAACTGTGTATTATTCCATGAATTGTGGTAAGCTTGATATATTCAATATCTTTTTAATGAAAATTGAATGTAAATTGATAATTTATGTCTGTATATATGTGTGGTTCAGTAGCGAACATGAGGCAAGGCCTATATAGTGCTCCAACCTGAACAGAAGGTGTCGGAGGAAAGTAAAACTGCATGGAATTGCCAAACAGTACACTGACACCTATCTTATGGACTAGAAAGAAATAATGCTGGAATTGCAGAGGCGTGGTAACCATTAGGGAGGAATATACTGGTGTAAATTATTTCAGATGAAGCTGACAGTTGGCCTACCGCTCTGAACTCAGTGTTTGTTATGTAATGTGTTCAGTCTGTAAATAGATTATAAATTAGTTATGAAGTAGGAGGTACAACCTTCTTGTTTCAGGGACCGTGGTCCTAAAGCTATTGAGCAGCACCTGGTCGGAGCTTTGCTGAACCTAGAGGCTGACAGCATACTCCTGGGTCCAGATAGTGACCAGTGAGGTGTCTCCAGAACACAGGGAGGCTATCGAGCAGAGGAGTCTTTTCCTGCCGCCATCACGAAAGATAAGCCTATGTGGCCCGTGGAGCTCAACATTATGCCCCCCCTCAAAATCTGACTTTATAATAAACCAGAGGGAAAATACAGTGTTTAAATTGATAGGGACTGTGAACTTTTCCCCATACTACTTACAAGATAAACAAACACTTGAAGTCATGATGACAAATAACAACATAGCTTGAAAAAAACAAAACCAGTATTACCTCATATTACCACTACACAACTGACATACATAAGATAATATTAATAAAATATGTCACTACAAGATTCATATTGATAAATCCTGTACATATAAATTGTAATTAAAATTGATTGTGATTCCTGGTTCACTTTGTAGTTGAATCAGGACATATATATTAATGAAAGTACTTAATACATATTGATATTTGAAAATTTACCAGTGACTCATTTAAGATAGTCTTATAGAATGGTACATGTGTGTGAGTGTCACAGTGTTGTCAAGTGTGGTGGAATAAATTAAATTGTTTATCTGTCTGTTGTTGTTGTGACTTACACTTCATCATATACATACCCTAGACATTTAACGTAGTCATCACAATATTCCAGAATAATTCTGACTGAGGCATAATGTGGTAGCAAGTAAGGTTATCTGTAAAACACTACACCTATTAGATACAGATACCTTCACAGCTGACCTCAGTCAGTACACTAAGTCCCCTATAAATATTTATAACATCCCACTTTACCACAGCTACACACTAGAAACGATGGGCCTACGCTACACACTAGAAATGAGGGGTCTACGCAACACACTAGAAACGACGGGTCTACGCTACTTACTAGAAAGGAGAGGTCTGCACAACACATTAGAACTGATGGTCTACACCACATATTAGAACTGATGGGTTTACACTACACAAAATAACTGATGAGCTTAACTCAACCAACACGTGTTTTTTTGTGTGTGCCCAGATGTTAAAAGTATCTACTGCGCCCATATCTTGTGATGAATATAGATTATCAACTTTGATCGCCTCTGCGCCACACTCTTATTTCATAAGGCGGCTGCCATTCGTTTCATCCCGTTCTACAGATATGCTGAAGGGCCGCCTCTGCATAATAATGTTATTAATTGTATAGTTGACAGTTTATCTAAATGATTTTTATTTTACATATATAAATGTCTCTTTCCGACATATTTAGTACTGATAGTCCTACACCATACATTAGAACTGATTGGTTTATATCACACATTAGTATAATGGTCTACACAACACATTATAACTCATAGTCCTAAACCACACATTCAAATGATGGGTCTACACTGCATATTATAACTCATGAACCTACATCAAACAGTAGAACTGATGGTCCGACACCCCACACTAGACCTGATAGGTCTGCACTACATATTAGATCTGATGGGCCTACACCACACATTAGAACTGCTGGAACTACACTAGAAATTAGAACTGATGGGTCTACACCACACATTAGAACTGATGGGTCTACACCACACATTAGACTTGATGGTCCAACACTCATGGATCTTCACCACGCATTATAACTCATGTCGCACACCACACATCAGAACTGAAAAGTCTGCACTACATATTAGAATGACCTGATGGTCCTGCACCGCATATTATAACTCGTTGTCCTACACTACATATTAGAACTGATGGATCTACAACAAACATTAAAACTGATGGTCCTACACTACCCATTAGAACTGATGGGTCTACCCCACACATGAAATCTGATGATCCTACACCACACATTAGAACTGCTGGTTCACCATACGCTGCTAAAACGCTTTAGAATTTATGAACCTATACATAACATTTCCAACATACTAGAACTAAATTTCCTATATTAGATATCAATATTAATGGGAAATTATAGACTATTATTAACCATGAGAAACACACCAGATATTATAGTGCTATACGTAGCCAAATAAAAAATAAAAAAAATTGTGAACTCACACATTGCGTTTTAAAATAATACAAGAAAGAGTACATCGTGAATAATTATACCTGTGTGTGTCTTTGTGTGTGTGTGTGTGTCTGTCTGTTTGTCTGTCAGCGTATGTCCGTCTGTCTGTCTGTTTTCGTGTGTCTGCTCGTGTGTTTCTGTCTGTGTATGTCTGTCTGTGCCTGTGTGTCTCTCTGTGCCTGTGTGTCTCTCTGTGCCTACGTGTCTCTCTATGCCTGTGTGTCTCTGTGTCTGTCTGTCTGTGCATGTCTGTCTGTGCATGTCTGTCTGTGCCTGTCTGTCTGTGGGTGTCTGTCTGTGGGTGTCTGTCTGTGCCTGTCTGTCTGTCTGTGGGTGTCTGTCTGTGCCTGTATGTCTGTCTGTGGGTGTTTGTCTGTGTGTGTCTGTCTGTGCATATGTGTCTGTCTGTGGGTGTCTGTCTGTGTGTGTTTGTCTGTGCCTGTCTGTCTGTCTGTGGGTGTCTGTCTGTGTGTGTCTGTCTGTGCCTGTCTGTTTGTTGGTGTCTGTCTGTGTGTGTCTGTCTGTGCCTGTGAGTCTGTCTGTGCCTGTGTGTCTCTCTGTGCCTGTGTGTCTCTCTGTGCCTGTCTGTCTCTCTGTGGTTGTCTGTCTGTGTGTGTCTGT
This sequence comes from Oreohelix idahoensis, assembly GCA_024509875.1. Lineage (NCBI taxonomy): Eukaryota > Metazoa > Mollusca > Gastropoda > Stylommatophora > Oreohelicidae > Oreohelix > Oreohelix idahoensis. The sequence continues at coordinate 118,016 of JAMPIV010012850.1, read as the reverse complement.
GCTTGTCTGTCTGTCTGTGGGTGTCTGTCTGTGTGTGTCTGTCTGTGCCTGTGTGTCTGTCTGTGCCTGTGTGTCTCTCTGTGTGTCTCTCTGTGCCTGTCTGTCTGTGTGTGTCTGTCTGTCTATCTGCGTGCGTGCGTGGATGTGTGGGTGTTTGTCAGTGTGTGTCTGTGTGTTTCTGTGAGTGTGTCTGCTTATGTACTTGTGCGTATGTGAGTGTGTTTGTTTGACCGCCAGATTTGCGATTGCTTAATGAATTAATTCAGAATTTTTTTGTCATGGACCACTTTGATTGCCGGAAAGAAGGCTATTAACTCTTCTGATTGTCGAAAGAAGCATATTAAACCATTTGATTGTAGGTTGAAGGCTATTAATTAACCCTTTTAATTGTCAGATAAAGGCTATTAACCACTTTTATTGTCGGATGAAGACTATTAACCCATTTGATTGTCGGTTGAATGTTATTAACCCCTTTGATTGTCGGATGAAGGCTATTAACCACATTGATTGTCGAATGAAGGCTATTAACTCTGTGGTAAACTTCTAAATACAATATCTAAATTAGAATATAACAGTATAGTGCATAAAGTCAAAGATAGGATAGTACTACAAATTTTCAGTGTTGGCGTCGCCTACGCCTTCAGCTTATTATTTGATAACACATTAGCCGAACAAAAAGGGTACCCAAATTTTCAAATTCGTCCTTGACGACAAACGTAACACTTCCCTAGGTCAACTAAGTCTTTGCCTAAAATACATTGTGGACGGGAGGGGCACGGATAGATAACCCAGCGCAAATCACGTCTCACATTGTTTCTAAAAATAAAACCAACTTGCTAGTATTGCCCTAGGCGGTTTTCAAAAATACGATGTAACGTTAGAAAATGTGGACACTACGATCAGGAAAACACGCTTAGCTCTTATTGCGAATGACATAAACTCTCGTATTTAGCTTGAAAGTACATGGAAAAAGAATTGAACAGGAGGTAGTTTAAAAAAAACCACTAACATAGAAAAAAAGATAGAATTTTGAACCAAGCCACTTAGCCCCATAAAAATCATATATTCGTGTACCTGAAGACTTGCTAACCAAGAATATGTAGTTAGTTATCTAAATAGTCCATTAGATAATCAAATAATGGTAATAATACATAGAGAATCGAAGATACTGTCAGGTCAAGTCATATATAGATTGGATAGCATATTTTTTCGGGAAAAAATTAGGTCAAAGAAATGCTAAGATAGTACGATAAAGTGGATTGGATGAAATTTGAAGGAAGCCGTAATATTATTGGCTGACCTAATATACAAATCTAGTTGGTAGTATAGTGGTTTGAGATATTTTTTTTTTTAATTCATTAAAAAAAAAGAGATGCTTGATCTCATTGGCCAAAGCTTTTTACATGATAGGAATAGTAGGATGCTCGCTGCCATTTTTTCAAAATATTCAGAGGAGCTAGAAGCGATGAGCAGACTTGTGCTTTTTATTAATAATACTACCATCTGAAAGCAGTCTGAACAGAGGCAGTGACGAAAGTGTGCTATAATCGATTGCCTAATTCATCGTTACTTGTTTATATTTCCTTGATATGTGGGGTTCCTGCTGGCACTTGTCTGGTGCTAGTACTCACTCATTGAAGAAGTCTGCACGATTTCAAAGAGTCTCTGGCACCTGCTTGTATTAAAGAAGTTCAAGTCCAGAGGAGACTGAAGTGTTTGGCCAAACCGACTACAACTGCGGCTTATTCCAGGAAACAGATAAGTGCAATATCTGGCCTGGGACAACTTATCACAAAAGAAATAACAATCTCCTGTGTAGACAAAGCGTTACTCCAAAGAATAAAATAAACAATCATAGTGAAACAAAAGACAGTGGGATGATGACAATCCTCAACCTGCTTCCCTGTACTAGTATTTAAAAAGAGTAAATAACATCAGAGTGAACATTTGTAACAATGTACTATGGACATATTGTCTGTTGTGTGTAAATATCTTTATATATATTTGTAAATATATCTATCCATCTTAATTGATTCTCATTGACTGTAGTCCTGACCAAAACAACTTTAGGCTCAGGACCAATAAAGTTTAACAAAAGATATATTTAAATATAAAATTTAACAGCTGGAGGTAGCTGAGTTTATCATAGTACTTAGTATATGTTTGTATATGTTTTTGTATTGAGATTCTTTACAACACTCTTACAATACCTTAGACACTTTATGTAGATTTCAGTCACGCTAGTCAAAAAAAGAATATAATTTAGAGTGAGATCGTAATGTGGTAACAAGGAAGGTACTCTGTAATACAGTTGTTCATTGTTTACCTCAGAGACCTTCACAGTTGACCTCACTCAAGTACAACTATATGCACACCATTCTTCTTAACATTAAAAAACACCACAAACTCCTTTGATTGTCGGTTGAATGCTATTCACCCCTTTGATTGTCAGATGAAAGCTATTAATCCCTTTGATTGTTGGTTGAAGGCTATTAACCCCTTTGATTATCGGTTGAAGGCTATTAACCATTTCGTTGTATAATGAAGGCTATTAACCCCTTTGATTGTCAGATGAAAGCTATTAATCCCTTTGATTGTTGGTTGAAGGCTATTAACCCCTTTGATTATCGGTTGAAGGCTATTAACCATTTCGTTGTATAATGAAGGCTATTAACCCGCTTTGATTGTCGGAAGAATGCTATTAGCCCCTTTGATTGCCAGATGAAGGCTATTAACCCCTTTGATTGTCGGAAGAAGGTTATTAACCCCTTTGATTGTCGGAAGAAGGGTATTAACCCATCTGATTGTCTAATGAAGGGTCCGAACTCCTTCCTTGGAAAACAAACTGCATAAAACCATAATTACAATTTTTCATTTTAGGTCATGTACATGGTTTTCCTAGAATCTATCCACAGATTTAAGAAACCATGACCTATTTTGGCGTTAGTCAGGTGTAACACAAAATTCAAATGCATAAAGCCACATCATCCTTCAAACCTAGTGAACCAGCTTGAAATTCATTCACAGAAATTAAAATTAGAATTTCGATGAAGATGGAGAATATGTCCTATACATGCACAGAAAACTGGCATGTTATCAAGAGTATCTCGCCCGAACCCTGGAGATTCACAAACTGATGCAACTGAAAAGAGAGAGAGAGAGAGAGAGAGAGAGAGAGAGAGAGAGAGAGAGAGAGAGAGAGAGAGAGAGAGAGAGAGAGAGAGATTTTAACCAGAAAAAAAGGAGAGACAGAAATACATATTAAAAAAGGAGATGACATATTTCTCTCCCTCACTCATATCTCCTTTTTTTCTTTGTTTTTATAATTATTTCTCTCTCTCCATTTCTAGTTAAAATCTCTCTCTCTCTCTCTCTCTCTCTCTCTCTCTCTCTCTCTCTCTCTCTCTCTCTCTCTCTCTCTCTCTTTGTCTTGTTTTTTAAATATTTGTGTTAATTTTTTTATCTCCTTTTTTTTTAAACCTGGTCCTTATAGTTTGGCCTGAGTTTTTCGTTTTTTTTTTCCGGAACTTAATATTTTTCTCTGTGCTTCTGGTAGCGGCGTCAGCCATTGTGGTTCACCCACGTGATTCTCATCAGGTGTTCTCACTTTTATTTTTCGTATTTACTTAATTTTTTTTTTTTTTTTACATGGTTCCTTTGTCCTTTCCATTCTGTTTTGTTCGTCTGTCCCTGACGACGTCATTGATGCCGCGATGTAAGTTTCTTTTTCCTCGTCTTTTGTCCCAGTAAGACTTATTACTTTTTTCCCCCCTTCACTTCTTGTTATTTGTCTTGTTGTTTCCATTAGTTTCAAACCGGCGATCTTGCCATACTGCTGTTTCCCTTCTTTTATGAGCAAACATCCAATTATGAACATCTGTAACTTCTTAAATATTCGCCCATGTATATGTCTTCCCTTACATGTTCTCTCTACAAGCCGTTGAGCTGGTCTGGATTCTATTCTTATCACCTAAATCCTTCCACGTGCATAGTTTCCTCATGGCTTACTTGAAAAAACGTGGTGCATATAAATTTTGTTGGCTCACAAAATGTGTGCCATAACTCTTTCAAGTTCGTATAATCTTTATTGTCTCCCTTACGTCTATATCTATCACCGTATCACCAGCACACCTGCAAAAGTCAATGTATTTTATTTGTAAAACTTCCCTTGCCCCGTGTAGTGTCCCGGGGGTGGGGGGTCGCTGAACAGACAAAAAAATAATATGACTACTGCAACATCAAGCATGTCGTACAAGGCAACAAATAGGAGGATGTACTTGGGGCTAGCAACATCTTAATGTAAACAATTGCCACAAAAACAACTTGTAGCAAGAGCGTGTCAATGATTGATGCCGGCTTCCTGTCACGGGACCAGCTAGAGTGCTGACTCTCTGTTCCGTAAAGTGCGCGAAGAAAGATGATGATGATGATGATATTGAAGATGATATTGATGATGATGATGACATTGATGATGATAATGATATTGATGATAATGATATTGATGATGGTGATATTGATGATGGTGATATTGATGATAATGATATTGATGATAATGATATTGATGATGGTGATATTGATGATAATAATGAAGATGATATTGATGATGATACTGGTGGTGATAATATTGATGATGGTGATGATATTGATGATGATTATAATAATATTGATGATATTGATGATGATTATATTAATAATGATATTGATGAGGATACCGATGATGATGATTACACTGATGATGATGATATTGATGATTGTGATATTGCTGATGATGATATTGCCGATGATGATATTCATAATGATATTGATGATGATACTGATATTGAATATGATGATATTGATGAAGATAATAATGATAACGATGATGATTATATTAATGATGATGATATTGATGATGATATTGATGACAAACGACAATGATGATGACGATATTGATGATGATTATATTGGTTACGATGATGATGATGATGATATTGATAATGATGATAATTTTGATTATAATGATATTGATAATGATCATATTAATGATGATTTTGATGAGGATATTGATGATGATATTGATGATGATGATGATAATAATGTTGATTATAATGATATTGATAATGATCATATTAATGATGATTTTGATGAGGATATTGATGATGATTATACTGATGATGGTGATGTTGATGATGATGATATTACCGATGATAATACTGATGACGATGACACTGATGATGATATTGACGATGAAATTGATGATGAAATTGCTGATGATGATACTGATGATGGTGATTTCATTAAAGCTGTTGATACTGATGATGATGATATTGATGATGAGGATATTGATGTGCTGATATTGATGGGGATGATATTGATGATAATATTGATAATGATGATAAGGATGGTGTTGGTATTGATGATGATGATGTTAATAATGATTATGATATTGATGAAATTGATGATGATGATTATACTGTTGATGATTTGTGACAAAATGTCTGATCTTTTGTGTGATCTCTCACACCATCAGCCCTACGGCAGTATCCTTTCTTTTTCTTCATTTTTCTCACTCATCGCTTTTATTTGGCATTAATCATGACTTCTCATTTGTATTTTCACTATTTTGCTCTGTGCTGGACATAGCATGGTGAAGTCTCTAACACGCCACTCCCATATGGCAGTATTTGCTACGGGAGTAATTCTTATCTTATTGTGTCGCATTCACGTTTCACGAAGACGCGTTAAGTTACACCAGGTTATTAGACGGTCAGCGATAGTATTTTATCACAATATCTCTCACACTAGTGGCGTAGGAACTTCAGTACAGTAGAACTCCATTTATCCGAACCCCATGGGACCGAGCATCGTTCGGATAATCAAATGTTCGGATAATTGGATTACGTAATGTATCGAGTACATGTACACATATTTCTAAAAATAATTAACCATCACAAGGAAAATACACTATAAAACATATTTACTTGTACTGTAATAATAATACCCACACTGTATTAGATTACTGTATCACCAAAATCTGTCATTACACTGCAGTGTATTAATTTTTTTTTTTTTAAGAAAGAGAAATGTTTTCAAAATAACATTCCATCGATTCAAAACCAGGCGCAACTTACGTATACATGTACTTGCACAGATGTAACCCACTATTTAAAATAATGAGGAATCCTCTTTTGCACCAAACTGGATAGTCTCCTTTTGGCTGCTAAGTCCCGCATTCTCTTCAACAGCAGAATCTGTGTAGGACAGCTGTCATCTTCTTGCTCGTACCAAGCCATCGCTGATTCTAGTGCTATAAAGGCCTCTTCGGGACTTGGTCGACGTTTTGGGTTTTCTTCATAACCTACAAGTACATCATGTACTTCTGAGGAGTCTTCGTCATCGGTCACTACATGTATTTGGTTTTCTTTTTGCACAAAAGACAAAATTTCTTCGTCATTCAAAAACTGAAAACCAGAATCATTATCATCTTCTAGCCACATGTGGGCATCATCTTTGTCACAGTCCGAAAATCCGGGCATTGAAACAGTTCCACAACTTCATTTATACAATCATCATTTGTGTCCACAGCAGTAGTTTTTCATTTCCTCCTTTTTTCCCAAGCAATCTATTCCAAGCCTTGTTGAGATTATCTTGTGACAGGGTGGTCCAAGCATCAGCTAACATATAGCAGCAGTCTTTGAGATTAAAGCTTTTTGGAAAACGCCACCACACTTTCTTCATCTTCAGCCAACAATAAACAACGCATGACTTCCTTCTTGTACATCTTTTTTAATCTTTGCTATAACACCCGGATTCATTGGTTGAATCAGTGCTGTTACATTGGGAGGCAGAAAAATTACTTTAAAATTTGCATCAACTGCATTCAATGTATCCGTCTCTGGATGAGATGGTGCATTGTCCAGTAGAAGAATTACTTTTCCAGTTTTCTTTTCTTGTTCTCTCAACCTCTTCACATTTGGGATGAACTGATTTGTATACCAATCAAGAAATATTTCACTATTCATCCAAGCACTCTTCTGTGCTTTGTAGCACAATGGGAGCGCGGCTACCAAAATTGTCACTCTCTCTTTGCACTTTTTAAACCCAGGTGCAGCTGCTTCGCGCTGAGATGCAAGTGATTTTTGAGGCAATGATTTCCAGTATAAGCCAGTCTCATCGGCATTATACACATCATCGAGTGAATAACCTTCTTCTTCCAAAAAAGCCAAGAATGTTTCTTTAAAATTTTCAGCGGCAGTTGCATCGCTAGATAAAGATTCCCCTTGAATCTCCAGTTCTCGTATGCCATGACGATCATGACGAGATTTAAAGTCAGGAGGACCGTCAAGTTGATTGTTGAACTGAAGTGCCTTTTCACACAATAGAGAGCCAGAGATAGGTTTCGATTTGCTTCTTCTTTGCAGACACCATATATACAAAGCCTCTTCCAATTTCAAATATTTCGCATTTCTCATGGTTTTACGTTTCTTCGATCCATTTTCACTCTCCAATTTCGATGCAAAACTCATAATTTTATCCTTTTTACTTTTGATGTCAGAGACGGTAGCTTTCCCAACATTGAAAATCCTCGCAAGTGAAGACACAGTTTCACCTTTTCCTAGTCTCTTGATAATTGCTGTTTTCGTTTCAAATGAGAAAACATTGCGGTTCCTTTTATATGCTTTAGGCCTACTGGAAGATGCCATATCGCACAGAGAAATACTTGTACACCAAAATTATTCTGCTGTAGTAGCAGACACAATTATTTTAAGTTGAACTGTCTGTTTAGCCAGTGTTCTGCCTAGAACGCACACGTACACTGGATTGGTAAACCAGATATTAACTGACTTTATGATCTAACTGACTTCCTGTACGTAAGCGACCGACCATTAGCCCATCCAATCCTCTACAAATTGTTCGCACACATTTGAAGCTTGCCGCATGAAAAGATTCAGAAATGTAGTCTAACGTGACTGGTGGCGATTGATTTTTTTTTTCTGGAAAAAGTTTTCGGATAATTGGATGTTCGGATAATTGGGGTTCGGATAAATGAAGTTCTACTGTACTTAAGTCTGATGTCTTGTAACCACGAACTGTGACAAATTAGAAAGAAACAAATGCCTCAGTACATTTGTTCTCCGCAAACTAACAGGCCCATTTTCATGCGCTCCACCCACGAATGTTAACCTCTCAGAAGAATTAAATTCCCGACCACACAATGTAACTCAGGGAATATGATGAAAATTCACCAATATCCTTCTGGGTGTCAACTGGGAAATTGCGTCTGGAGTGCGTGAATAATGATCTGCCTGAATTACAATTACAGTTGACATTTAAAAATCCGGCAACCTCCGGACCTGAGGAGTGCCGGATTGTTGAAAATGCCGGATTTTTTCTGGTTATATATGCTGTACATATTTAACAGAAAATGACTATCTGTACAATTCTTTAAAGAAAGAAAATTAAAAACTAAATGATCTGCGATCGACAACGCACGATGTTTACGTTTTACACCACTTCTTTTATTTGCTGAATCCATAATGGGGCTATACAGCAGCAAATAAATGATAAAATGAGAAGGAATGAGCAGGAATGCCTGTTAACACGAACAAGCAAGACCCAACAGCTGCATCAAAACATAAACGGCTCCAGAAAACAGTGGCGCGCCAACGCGGTAAATTAAAAAATGCGCTCCGAAATCCATGCCGGAAATCTGAAGGAACCGGATTATCGATGGCCGGATTTTTGAATGTCAACTGTAAAACAAAGTATATAAATCTCACAACATGATTCCATACACTTTAGGCACATGTGATGTAACCATCACTCATTACTCATCCTTACACTCGTCTGAGTTCTGGGGTCATCTCTGCTGTCGGGTTTCGCGCACGACTAGTCAGAAACAATCACCAGCTCTTGCAGTAGTGGTTCATGCATATACTATTTTCATATGTTGAGGTTGCCAGCCTCATATATAACCATTTAGCAACGTAACAGCGCCATCTCGTCATTGCCATTTTGTGTGTCGTTCTCTACCTTTTTTCTACAACATAGCGATTAGGCAGCCATTTTAGTGTTATTCAGTCAGGATCTAAAAATAGAACATTAGTCATATCGCTTACGGATAGCAGCCAATCAGAGAAGAGAAGCATCCAGGCTAGCGCGTCAGTTTAAATTCTTCATCATTCTGAGCGCCTGTCGCGGAGAGAGAACAAGCTATTGAGAAATACTGAAGTCTAGTTCAAGCAAGAACTTGCCTTAAATTTGTGAGTAGATATAATATTATTCTCCAACATTCTAAAGTCTTTTTAGTGTTAGAAAGGATATAGGATTACCATCTTTGTGCCGTAGTATTTTAAATAATTATATACTTAATTCAATGTTATTTATATTTCGCGTGCGATTGGTTTCAGATCTAAATTTATTCAGACATGGCGTGGCTGGAGCAGATGGTCCATGTTCAGGAAATATAACACGTGGCCGGTACTAGAACTGACATGTTCGGTTATTACATTTGTGTAAATGATATTAATGGTTAAGTATTTCCATATTGTTTGGGGTTAAGGAAACCTTCAATGATCTTATGTAAATCCGACGCGTCGGTTTGAACAATATTTAATTGTGGCGCGATTTAGATTGTTATATTTATTAACTACAGTGCTGATGCCGAAATAGTTTATTTTAGTGTGGTGAGTGTTGCAATTTATTAATATATTACAGCTTACTAGAATAAAGTCCTGTGTTTCTTCAGTAATGTTAGACTGATAATGTGGTGTAAGTTTTAGTAAGATCGGCTATAGCTAATTGGTGTTAGCTTTCTTAGATTCATAGTCCTTTATACAGTGTAAAATCTCTATTGGTTTTCTGTACTGCTTTAAATAGCTTTGCTAAGCCATTATTTCTATAATATTTAGTATTATAATGTAAGGTTACTATAGAATGTACAACCACGCAGCTTAGCTGCGTGGCTGTTTTGCTGTCCTCGCAAGTGGCTGTTTGCTGTCATGTATTTAGTTCTAGTCGCTTGTAAATATGATACCCCTACTTTTGGTACGTGGAGCACATTTGAGACATAAACGTTCCTGTTTGCTCCTTGCGACATCACTGCGGCTGAATCCAACAGAAGCATGCACGAAGCATTTATATGCTATGGCAGTGGTTTGTTTCTGTAACAATGTGTTTTATATGATGAGTTCCCAATCTCATCAGTCGGCATATACGACATGCTTCAGAGTGCAGGGACGGATATTGAGATGGATCAGTTGCGAGGTGGTGGTTTATGCTCATTAATGAGAGTATTCGTTGTACATATCGTTTAACATTATTTTATGCACATTTCATTATTATTTATTTATTGTTATGTGTCGGATAATTTATGAGAGCACGTGGGTCCATTTGGGAACACATTATGTCGCTTCTCGCTCCTTATGGAGCATATGGCCACCAGTGTGGCTGGCCTCCGCATGGAGACCGCACAAAGCATTCAGATGCTCTTGCAGTAGTGGTTTCGGTAGCAATCTGTGTTACATGGTGAGATTGCCAGCCTCATGCACAACACTATACTAGTCTGATTAGACGACATGCATGGGCTGAGTGTGTGTGCATGATAGTTGAACGTTTCAGGTAGCGTGGAAGAAGGACAGTTTGACAGGTTTCTCATTATTTAACTATTATTATTCTTCTTCTTCTTCGTTCGCCCTGAAAAGGACGTGGTTGCGTTGTGCCTGTTTACGCCGTAGCTGTGATATCTGCAACTTTCGGTCGACACATCCTACTTCTGCACGGCATTTTTTAGGACCGGGTTTGCCTTCCCATTGCGATACTAGTCGGCGCATTGTTTGCGTTTGAGATTAGCAATTGAGCACTGGCTGGGTGTTTTGTTTGTTTAATGTTTGTTCATTAGTTTGCTTTGTGGGTTAGGGTCACTGACAGAGTTGTATGAATAAATACAGCCCCTGCCTTAGAATCAGAGTTTTATTGTTGATCGGGTCGGTTGCGAGTGTGCAAGAAAGTGATCACATATCACAACAGCATCATCATCATCTCGCCCACCCTACCACAGCAAGAAACCTGTAAAGTTTACATTAGTAAATAAATTGTTTACACTTACCCCAAAATTTTGGGACTACACACTTCTCCTGGCGCAGATTATAATGGACCCACATCCCTGCATTTAGATGCTGTTCGAATCACTTAAGTCTGAGAAATTCCTCTTATGACGGGTGAAACACTTGGTCTGGAAATCTATAATTCCTCTTATGACGGGTGAAACACTTGGTCTGGAAAGCTATAATTCCTCTTATGATGGGTGAAACACTTGGTCTGGAAAGCTATAATTCCTCTTATGACGGGTGAAACACTTGGTCTGGAAATCTATAATTCCTCTTATGACTCCTTGTGATAAAATTCCCAAGTTTCCAGTCTTGTATTAAAATTGCGGGTTTACTTGTACTTCCAAAGTTGCCCAATACTCGATCTGGTACTTATAGTTGTGGAATGGTAAGTCATATCCTCTTTCCTCTGGCTTGTAGGAGGCGTTTAGTTGTCACGGCGATGCAGTCTGTCTGTGTGCTGTGACTCCGAGTTTGTTAGATTATATCTCACAATCCTTAGTTTCAAATCCCAGCTATGTTTCCGCCAAAAGTTCCAATCAAATCATAGTACATTCTGGCAAACCAATCCAATCTATGTAGCACTGTTTTGGTGGGGAAGTTTATCATTACTCATCCCACGCGTATTTGAAAATATTAAATTTAATATACAAGCGTGGCCTCTTACACAGTGATGTCATATCGTTACCTAAGACTTCCGGCGTACCTCTATTTATCACTTTTATCTGCGTGCTTCTGGTAGACAGATGTATGGTCAGACCGTATGGTCTTCTTTCATCGTACCACAAACCGGCTTGTGTCAACATGATCAACAGCTTTCCAATGGGGTGAAATGTTTGACCACCCTGTTTCCACAGGCGGTCAGATAGATTATGCGATAAAATATTACCACTGGCCGGGTCACCAAACTGGCGAATCGTAACAACAGTCTGGGAGTGGAGTGTGAAACAATAAGATACGCATTACTCCCGTAGCAAATACTGCCATAGGGGAGTGGCGTGTTAGAGAATTCACCATGCTATGTTCAGCATAGAGCAAAATAGTGAAAATAAGGAATGAAAAGGCATGATTTATGCCACATAACTAGCGAATAATGAAGAAATATGAAGAAAAGAAGTTTACTGCCGGAGGGCTGAAGGGGTGAGAGATCACACAAAAGGACACGTACAGACGTGTCGTCACATGCGTGATGATGATGTATGTATAGTGGGATTCGTATCTCTATCTCAACAGTAGGCAGTTAGGTGTTGATGATGAATTACTCCAAAACAATCTTGACAACTATAACCTCACAAAACAGACAGATGATTTGATGGGTTAACATCTTGTGTATTTACTTCACTCAGACAGCAGTGAATAATAAAGTGACGTTTATTCACAGCGTCGGCGTCTGTGGCCTAATGGATATGAACGCAGTTTCATAATCCAGATATACCAGGTTCGAAACCTGCTGCAGGCGGTTTGGTAGCAGATCGCTTTGTATGGATTTTTAACAATGGTATAAGCGCCGTACCGTTCAGAAAGCAATGGCAAACTACTGAATGAAAACATTGCCTAGAAAAATCAAAAACTGCCAATAAAAGCTGGGGTTGATTGCCACGTCCTGTAAAGGATAAGCAACTAACTTTTTTTTTTATTCACAGCTTGGACAGCAACCGTTGAAATACAATAGCATGCCCAACCTTCCACTGAGGCGGGGTCATGATATTACAGTACAAAGTTCATAGGCAACTCTTTTCAATCTTCTTTCATGCATCATCCTTACTACATATGCTGACACTGCTTCTGTCATTTCTATGTACGCTGGAGGTCAATGTGATAGAACTTGAGAATCACTGTCATTTTTCTACCGTCTTGTCCTAACAGTCATCTTAGTAACTTGTTGTTTATTATTCTGGTTCCATAACATCTCTGTTTGCTTCTAACTCCGTGAAAAACGAGAATCTGGTGAAACTAATTTGATGTATCTTCTGATAAAGACTGGTCTAATCACCTGGGCTGTTTATTTCTATCAAATGTCACTTGTTTCACACTTCTACTAGCTACTATCGATTGTTCTCTGCTGCCTATAGTTCTGCACTAGTCTGCACAGTTTATACTATTCGCTAGTCTTGACATAACTGTTGTCTGTCGTCTTGGGATGAACAACATACTTCTTGAAAACTGGCGACACTGTCTCTCTTGTCACTGAATAACACAAATGTCTCTAACATCTACAAATAGTGGTGTTGGTGTTCTGAGCGACATGGAGGCTAGACAAATATTTTAACATTTCCGTGAACACAGAAGCAACCACTCCGTGGTATATTGTCCGAATGTACCACAAAACTGCGCTCACCACAAAAATCTTTAATACAAAGCAGAAACTTTGCTTCCTACGCTAAGCGCGTTCTATCTGTGACTGCCCAAAGTAAATCCGTCGATTTTCCATTACAATTATTATTCGATGTTTCTCGATTAAGACAGTTCACACTTTCTCGTGCGTGCAATTTCTACTGCGTAGTTAACTCAAACTCACCGCTTAAAATCCCTCAAGGGTCGTAAAAATGAGTAGTTGCCCTTTGACAAATAAGACTACAAGTCATAGCCTCTTCTCCCCCTCATCATCATCAGCTGCCATCTCCACAACGAAGGTTGGCTGTAATGGATCTCCAACGTCTTCTGTCTCTTGTCTTGGTGGTGCACTCTGATAGACTCTTTCCTGTCCATCTCTTGATGTTATCTTCCCACTTATAGCGCTGTCTTCCCCTTGCACGTTTGCCTTCACCTCTCCCTTCTATTATGGTCTTCTGCAAGGTGTTATGCCTTTTTATGTGGCCAAAGTATTTTAGCTGCCGAACTTTGATCTCCCTCATTAGTTCTCTTGTCATACCTAGATTTTCTAGGACCTCCTTATTTGTTTTCTTCTCTTTCCATGAGATATGCCCCATTCTTCTATATATCCACATTTCAAGAGCCTCAATTCTTTCTTCCAAATGCTTATTCATCGTCCATGTTTCTACACCATACAGAAATGCAGAATATATATAACACTTTATGATTCTCAGTTTTAATTTGAGATAACTGTTTAGATGTCAGTATATGTTTCATGTTGTTGAATGTAGCTTTGGCCATTCCTATTCTCTTCTTGATTTCTGTTTCACATCTGCCATCTTCTGTTATTATATGACAAAGATATAAGTAGCTCTTGACTTGTTCCAGGATTTTCCAATTTACGCTTATCTTTGATGTGGGCTTATTGTCTGATTTGCTAATTATCATAGTTTTTGTTTTCTCAATATTAATGTCGAGTCCATTTTCATGACTTAACTGTTCACTAGCTTCACTAGTTCTTGTAACTCTTGTTTACTTTCAGCTAACAAACACGGTATCATCTGCATATTTAAGGTTGGGTTTATTGACCTTCCACTGATGTTAAGTCCTAGTATTTCCTGTCTCTGTTTGAAAATTTTTTCGGTGTATAGATTAAATAGGCAGGGGGACAGCACACAACCTTGTCTGACACCTCTTTTTATGTCTATGTATGATGAATAATTCCTTCCAGATCTTACCGTGGCAGTTTGCTACCAATAAAGGTTACTGAGTAATTCTTACGTCTTTTCTATCAACACCTATGTCTTCGAGGCATTCAATTATTTTCTCATGATGGACTCTGTCAAAAGCCTTCTTATAGTCAATGAAGCACATGTACATACTTTTTTTGGACCTCTGTATATTTTTCTGCTAATATTCTTAGGCAAAATATTGCCTCTCTTGTTCCACTGTTCCGTCTAAAACCAAACTGTTCTTCTTGGATTTCGCTGTCTACCTTACTTTTTATTCTTTCCTGTATGATTTTGAGCAGTATCTTAATTTCATGACTCATCAGGCTGATTGTTCTCCCCATAAGTTACTTTAATGGCTTTTTTGCACATTTTTAAACCCATAATTTCCGACACCCGACAACCTATAAATCAAACCCACAACCTTTTCTTAAGGGGCATAATTAAAGATTTACCTCCCTTTGTCCAAAATCAACAATTCACAATTTTATCTCCCATTTAGTAAGGTCACCACCATTATGCTAATTTTCTAAACTGGATGTCCGTACTTAATGTTTTTTTATATACTGACCTCAAACTCCCAGTTACAATGATAAAGCCAAGTACTACGATTCTTGTTTTCGCCGGCTTCTATTAAACAGCCCGAACTCCAGCGCCCTAATATCTGGCCTTTGGCTAGGATCATGTGTCTAGACACGGGGACCGGTACAGTGACATTCATGTGTCATTAGATCTCTTGTGTGAGAACACAGAAG
This sequence comes from Oreohelix idahoensis, assembly GCA_024509875.1. Lineage (NCBI taxonomy): Eukaryota > Metazoa > Mollusca > Gastropoda > Stylommatophora > Oreohelicidae > Oreohelix > Oreohelix idahoensis. The sequence continues at coordinate 102,632 of JAMPIV010012850.1, read as the reverse complement.
ATCACTACAGTGACACATGATGTCATTGGGTCTTCTTGTGTTGGGACATGGGTCTTGACCAGGGCCGGGTTTGGGCGGGGATAATGCGACCTCATGCGAGGTAAAAAAAAAAAAAAAAAGAAAAAAAAAAAATCTATTAAACAGCCCGAACTCCAGCGCCCTAATATCTGGCCTTTGGCTAGGATCATGTGTCTAGACACAGGGACCGGTACAGTGACATTCATGTGTCATTAGGTCTCTTGTGTGAGAACACAGAAGATCACTACAGTGACACAGTTTGTCATTGGGTCTTCTTGTGTTGGGACATGTGGTCTTGACCAGGGCCGGGTTTGGGCGGGGACAATGCGACCTCATGCGAGGAAAAAATATGCGACCTCAAGGGAGGAAAAAAAAAAAAAAAAAAAAAGACATTCATGTGTCATTAGGTCTCTTGTGTGAGAACACAGAGGATCACTACAGTGACACAGTTTGTCATTGGGTCTTGTTGTGTTAGGACATGTGGTCTTGACCAGGGCCGGGTTTGGGCGGGGCTAATGCGACCTCATGCGAGGAAAAAATATGCGACCTCAAGCGAGGAAAAAAAATAAAAAATAAAAAATCTATTAAACAGCCAGAACTCCAGCGCCCTAATATCTGGCCTTTGGCTAGGATCATGTGTCTAGACACAGGGACCGGTACAGTGACATTCATGTGTCATTAGGTCCTTTGTGTGAGAACACAGAGGATCACTACAGTGACACATGATGTCATTGGGTCTTCTTGTGTTGGGACATGGGTCTTGACCAGGGCCGGGTTGAGCGTGTGCCATGCAACCTCATGCGAGGCAAAAAAAGCGACCTCATGCGAGGAAAAAAATATGCGACCTCATGCGAGGAAAAAAAAATAAAAAAAAGACATTCATGTGTCATTAGGTCCTTTGTGTGAGAACACAGAAGATCACTACGGTGACACATGTTGTCATTGGGTCTTCTTGTGTTGGGACATGTGGTCTTGACCAGAGCCGGATTTGGGGTGGGTGCCAATGTTGTGTGAGAACACAGAGGATCACTACAGTGACACAGTTTGTCATTGGGTCTTCTAGTGTTGGGACATGTGGTCTTGACCAGAGCCGGGTTTGGGGTGGGTGCCAATGCGACCTCATGCGAGGAAAAAATATGCGACCTCATGCGAAAAAAAAAAAAATCTATTAAACAGCCCAGAGCACACATTTGACGTGCTCGCCCTCCAAACCGCAAATGTCTGGTCACTAGTTCATACATAAACACATTTTATCATACGCACCCTGACCTATATCAACTACCCAGGAGCTTAACCTTTCACGTCGGATAAAAACCACAAAAGTTCATCATAGTTCACTCATAAACAACCTACTTCAAGTAGAAACCACATCAAAATTAATTTTAGATCATCTCTTGCTCACATCTACACAACAACACAAACAAGCAACTTAGCTCTCATTGCAGAATATGGTCTTAGCGCTGATATTAAAAATAAACCACTTCACAGCAACCTAAGATACACCGTAAATTAGTACAGCTTTGTAATTTTTTAACAATTAAATAGAAGTTTTGCTGCGTTTAGGGGAGAACGCGCTCCGTTCAACCAAGACACAAAGTCCGTCGGTTATATTAGGGTGCATGTCCAAATTAGAAAGACCTTATGGTCGTGTATTTGTATCCCTATATAACGTAATCATCAAAGTCGTGAGAAACTAACACTTTTATCAAACAAATTACTCATTCTTCAACGGGTTAAGGGGGGCTGAGAATGAGACATCCGCAGGTGTGTAAGCAAAGATGTATATAAAACTAACACACAGTGGAAAAAAAGTTTCTTTGAAACCACAATACATTTATCACGTAAAAATCTGAACAAACAAACGAAGATCAGAAACGCAACAAGAATGCGGAAGTCAGAGGCGGAACCCAGAGGCGGACATGGAGAGACTGTGAAATCTCGTGGAGGGAAACAAAAGCTAAACACGTATGGTAAAACGCGAATTCAATTGCACTGCTCCGAATTGAGACCAGAGGAATCAAATAAAAATGAATCAAAGAACTCACTGCGTGCATAAACTGTAAATCCAGTGTTCCTGGCTCTACTGTGTGTAGCCGACCAGCATCGTAAGCATTTGACTGCTCTTATATCTTTCTTTTCCCTTTCTTTTTCATTTCTGTTCAAGTGTGTTCTTCATCTTTATATTTTACAAAGTCTCTCCTAATCCTTCTTCTTTCAAATCCCAAAGGAGCAAAGCCGTTCAACACACTTATGTCAAGTCTTACTTCCCGTGCCATGAGCACAAAGCCGTTCAACACACTTATGTCAAGTCTTACTTCCCGTGCCATGAGCACAAAGCTGTTCAACACACTTATGTCAAGTCTTACTTCCCGTGCCATGAGAACAAAGCCGTTCAACACACTTACGTCAAGTCTTACTTCCCGGGCCATGAGCACAAAGCCGTTCCATCCCCTTTATGTCTGTCTCCATCTTTCTTTTCCACGTGTTCTTTGGTCTTCCTTTACTTCTTTCATCCTGGGAATTCCAGAACAGGGATTGTCTTGTAACGCCATCAACAGATTTTCTCAGTATTTCATATCCAGTATCTTCTTATTTCTTGCTCCACAGGCACTTGTCCAGATCTTGTCATTAGTTCCACAAAGAGTTGATTCTTCTTGGTTGAACTTTATCTTCAACTCATGAGGATTTAAATTTGGTTGAGCTGGAAACCTCAATTCTTTTGGTCACGGTCATCTATAAAATATGTATAGAAATGACCATAGTCCAGTTCCCACGAAACATTTCCTACCTATGAATCATAAAAGTGTACCTATAGTAGATACAGCCGTAGGGGAGGGAAGTAGCGGGATTTGAACATACTTCGTTCAGTATATATGAGGTGGGGTGGCCAGTTAATTTCTCGCTGTCAACACCCATCTTTTAGAGCTTGGCCTCTTTATCTTTCTGCTTAGCCAGGCATTGAACAATAAAGTCAACGGTTAAACCATCTTGATTAATTGTTTGTTCAGCGGACTTTTTTTTACACCAGAGTGTCAGCTGTTGTGTTTTGTAAGATACGAAATTAAGATATCTGGCACAGACATTCGCATTTCGTAGCTGTTTCGCTCAGGTGAAAAGTAGGAGACAAAGTCATGTGTAGGAATAGTTTAAGATGGTCATGTAAAAGATAATTAATGTCTCATCTGGCGAAATGCCACTCCCAAAGTTGTCTTGATTACAACAAGATTGAAGTATTAGGACAGCGGGAGATATGATATCATTATTTCCAGCAAGATCCCTTGTCTGAATACACAGACATGAGAAGAAGATATTACAAGTCTGAAGAATTAGCGCAAGGCATATAATATAATTGTTTCCGGCAAAGGTAACAATTAGTTACACTACCATATAATTATGACGAGGTTTAGGTGGAAGATTTACGAAAATAAGACCCCTTACCTTGTAATTGGTTTTAACAAAAATAAACTAGCAAAATATTAATAATACTTTGCTGAATAACCTTCGATAAATATCATTCAAAATTATAGACAACAATTTAATGTAAGACATCTAAGAAATCAAGAACAAGAGACAAATTTGCGGTCACAATATCCAACTTTGCTGAATAACCTTCGATAAATATCTTTCAAAAATATACATCTCCACAGAAGTGGGCGGGGGTTACACAACTTACAACAAACTTAGCAAACGCAGTTGTTTCACTTTCCATCCTAGAAATCCACCCCCTCAAAATGGGAGCACCGTCCTCACATTTTCATCACAGCTAAGATTAATCTTGAGCGAAGGTTGCTACTTTTGGAAACATATTTTACTCCACCTATCGCGCCAGCATTGGACCACTACAACCGATCAAGGAAGACAAGCTGCGATAATCCATGTATTCTATGCAAAATCCGGATATAAAAGTATGTAACTTCTTTGATGTAGTTTTCTTGTTCTCCGTATTTCACAGCTATACAAAACTGCCTTGACCTTTGCGCTGAAGATTCTTAGATTTTGAGTTAGATTTCATTTCTTTTGATGCCCATATATCTCATAATGCAGTTAAAAAAAGCATTTTACCTTCTGTATCTTTATTGTGATGCCACTGTCTCTTCCTCCACTTTTATATTGATATGATATTGAAAAAAATCAAAGCAACGATAACTAACAGTCAATGATTCATATTGTTGCTGCGGTTGGCTCGACAATGTGGTTTATCGTTTGGCGGTGTAATTATGTCAATGATTTAGTGCTGCAGTTGACGTGTTTGCTTTCTGCTATTTGCAATGTGTATAACTGCGCAAGTTTATTTTAGGCGACTAATATTAGATTGTGTATGGGGCTAGTACCCTCATCATGTAAAACAAATTTAAGCAGAAGCTACCACTGCGGGAGCATTTAAGACACCCAGCTGCAATGTTGGCCCCGTGCTCCACATGGAGCGATAAGATAAATGATGATGTTGGGGCTAGTAACGTCATCATATAAAACACACTGCTATAGACTTTGCACTTCAAGTGTAAGTATATGAATGCTTGAGGCATGTTTCGTGCAAGAGGACTAGTTGTAGTAGTGGCTCCGAGTTCCTTAAAGAACGAAGAGGGAATGATGATGATGATGACGGCGAAAATGATGATGACGATGATGACGACGATGATGATGACAATGATGATGATGATAATGATGACGATGATGATGATGATGATTATAATGATGACGATGATGATGATGATAATGATGACGACGATGATGATGACGACGATGATGATGACGACGATGATGATGATGATGATGATGATGACAATGATGATGATGATGACGACGACGATGATGACGATGATGATGATGATCATGATGACAATGATGACGATGATGATAATGATGACGACGACGATGATGATGGCGACGATGATGACGACGACGATGACGACGACGATGATGATGATGACGATGATGATAATGATGACGACGATGATGATGATGACGACGATGATCATGACGACGATGATGATGATGATGACAATGATGATGATAACGATGATGTTGATAACGACGATGATGAAGATGATAATAACGATGATGTTGATAACGATGATGATGATTGAGGTGGATTTGGTGTTATGGATGTTATTTTTTAAGATTATTTGTCTACCAAGTGAGGTCAGCTGTGTAGGTCCCTGAATTAGTAGTTGAAGGTTAAGTATTTACAGGGAACCTATCTGCTACCACCCTATGATCTCACTTGGCTCTAAATTTTTACTTATTAGTTATGTGACTACGTCTAGGTGTCTAGGGTAAAGAAAGTATATGATGTAGTGTAAGTCAAATTAAAACAAATACATTTAAAATTCTAACACACACACACACACACACACACACACATATATATATATATATATATATATATATATATATATATATATATATATATATATATATGTATATATATATATATATATATATAATGGTGGGGTTGGGATGTTGTCATCATCCCCTTTCTTTCTTTTATTCTCTTGTGAATGTTTATGTATAGTTTATTAATTTATGTTGTCGTTGGTAAAATACGGGGATGAACTCTTGAGTGCCAACACAAGGGCACTTATCTTTATAGTGATAATAGTACGATGCTGCCACTCTCCTGTATTTCAAGGGTTGAATCATGGTAGACAGCGTGTACCAGCAAAATTCACTTTAATGACCAATCTGACGCAGTCCCTGATGTATTGTGATAGACAGCGTGTATCAGCAAAAATTCTCACTTGCTCTCATGAAGATACATTCATCAGGGGTTCTGGCACTAACTTTAGTACCAGAACAAAAAACCCTGAAACAATGTTATGATTCTTTATAACACATATACAATCTCATTCCACCAGTAACACATGATATAATTCAATAAAAGAAAAGGGTCAGATCTCTCTGACCACCCCATTTCAACCATTTCCATCTGAGATCACAACTCATACCAGTGCTCCTAGTCTTCTCCCTAATGGCTACAACGCATCTGACACTGCAACAATGATTCTCTCCCATAGAATAATGTGGGTTAGCTTTCCCATTGGAAACTGTGGAAATCATTTTAAGTTATACAATTCCTGTCAGTTTTACTGCGTGTAAGCAACACCACAGGCCCTGCATAAGTCTGCTGGGGACCTCTGTACTTAGTCGTAACCTTCCCACTGAAGCAGTATCTCATACCCCAATTTTTTTGTAATATCAATATTAATAAATTCGTTCTTACCACAATTCAATGAAATATCACAAACATACGTTGACTGACATCAGCATTAATATATCTTTAAGTTTAGCTTTGCCTTTGTCCAGACTGCCAAGGTTTGTTACTTCTTAGCACTAATGTTCTCAACGTAGCTTGCTGATTAATATTTTGTGTCAAATGGCAACAAGCCCTGAAAGCTTTTTGCCAATATCCCTAGACCGGCCCAATCACAGCGAGGGTCTAGCTATTCAATTCAAATTTGAAAAAAACAAAACAAAACTCCAAACATATTAGGAGTGAGTCTGCGAAAATATATTTATCTTTTTCCCTAACCAATACCCTCCCTCTTATACTCTTATACCAACCAATAGGATTTGAATCACTCCCATACCTCTTTTTTACACTTGCGTCCCCAACTAACGTTATGGATAAACGAGCAAGAACAACAGTCCGTCCGTCTTACCGTTCGAAGACATATAGTATTATTTCAATATCTAGGTTAATAATTGGACTATGATGTTTATTAAGACATATTATTGCTCAGGAGACACTAAGCTATCTTTACATATGATTTTTAGGGCCATATTCATTGTCGTTTGGATTTTCAGTTTTGTCACTGTTACTCGTCAATTTTATCTTTTTCCATAAGTCGGCCATCATCCTCCTTCTCTATCATTTTTTTCAAAATAAAGCAACTTGTTTGGGTTACGTCAGAAATACACTACTAGGCGCGAATTGAGAGCTGACTGTGTGTGTGTGTATACCATCTGGCGGGTCCAACAGCGTGTATATATGCATGGAACGGCGTGTCGAGCGAAGAGGGGTTATGCAAGGCGGCGTTAATCTTTGCGTTAATACTTGCCGCAGTTTCGTGCCGCAGATCGGGAAATTGTCCGGATTGCTACAATTAGTGGCGTTAAAGTTAAAATATTACGTTAAAACTTGCCGCAGTTTTCGTGTCGCAGGTCGGCAAAATGTTAATTGTAAGTCTTAAGGACGAAACTAGGAAAGCGTGTTAGATTTTACGGCGGGATCATTTTCTAAGCATTACCACGGCACAAAATTCAGCGCTTTACTGGCGTAGAAGACGACGCGAGGCAAACACAACCGGGCGGGTTTATTTATTATTATAGGACTAAAATCTTACTGAATTTAGCGATTATTTCACAGATTTCGCCACAATGATGATGATAACGATGATGATGATAATGACGATCCCGATAATAACGATGGTGATAATGACGATGATGATGATGACAACTATGGACGTGTGATGTAAACATAAATGTATTTCCAAGGCAATTGTTTAGCATATAAAGAAAATAAGAAGACAGGTGGAAGGAACACTAAAGCAGAAGTAAACATCAAGAAAACATCAAGAAAACATCAAGAAAACATCAAGAGAAAGAGATTGAGCAAAAACAGGCAGACAAAGAAAGAATAACGGCAATGAAAAATACGAGTCAAAGACAATGAAGCAGCGAGGCCATTAGCAGCTGTAAGCTTAATAAGTAAGACTAAAATGAACCTAGCTGCGTGTGAAAATAAGACATTGACCATTTGGCTCGCATATTGAAAGCCTCCACTCACGCCTCGTTTGATTTGACAGTTTTGTTATTACTAGATGACGCTTTGCTTATAATAAGCGTGACTTGTGCGCGGCGGTTTCATTTTTATTTCTGCTTGCTTTGGAAGTAAATGTAACCTCGTAGCAGTTAATGTCGTAGAAGAATGAAGGAGTAGAGACTTCGCTATACTAGGTCAAGCTTTAAGAGGTGGGTGTAAGCAAATCCCTTCCCTCTGTCTCTACCTTTCCTACCTCAATAGCAAAGTCAAGTACCCATTTACAGCCGGGTAGACGGTGGAGGCCGAGATGCAAAGAATGAACCAGGGTTGGGGCACTACGAAGGATCGCCACCGACCAAACGAAGTGGAGTCAATATGTTGCTGCCCTACAAGACGCCACCAGGTGTGATGGCCACTGACTGCTTTGACGGTTGGCGGCTATGGATCACAGAAGAAGAAGACGAGCGTAACTATATCAGGTTTCGAACCCGATAACCTTGCCGCGAAAGGCGAGATCTCTAACCCCTCTGCCAATTATCGTATGCACATTTAATATTGTTCATATACTGGTTTGGTGCCCCAGTGAGGTTCCCGGGGTAACAAGGTAAAGATAGTCTCATAGCATTTACTGCGGTAGGGGAGTGAAGTGTTAGAGACTTCACCATACTAGGTCCAGCATCGAGAGGGTGGGATGACCAGTTCCCTTCCTCGCTGCCTTTTCCTTCCCTAACTCAAAGTCAGGTACCCATTTACAGCTGGGTAGACTGGAGCCTGTCGGTAACGTGATTCGAACCCTGCACCGTTGCCGCGAGAGACCAGCGCTCTAACCACTCTGCCAATCGGACGCTCCTAATGGTTATACATGAAACAAATGTCAAAACAATGAACGATAGCCAGGGCTGGGGAGTCGGAGTAGTGGAGCCGGTCATTTATATGTGGAGTCGAAAAAAATATCCGGACTCAGCATTTTATGCCATATAATATATAGTGAACAGTGCAGTCAGCTGGACAAGGAAGTAAAACATCAAACCCATGCTAACAAAAGGACATTTCTGAATGACCTTGCAAGACAGGCAGAAGAGGCAGCACGGAGAAATGAACAAAGCACAGTTTATAAAATAACTAAAACTATCAGTGGAAAACAAGGTGCAAACAATATAACGTTAGTAAGAGACAAGCAAGGAAATCTCATCACCACGGCACAGAGGCAGGAAACAAGATGGGCAGAGCACTTCAGAGAAACACTGAATAAGGAACCACTAGAGACAGCTGAATGTTCCTGTGGCTGAAAGTGAATTAGACGTACATACAGACATTATACGAAAAGAAGAAATCATCACAGCTATCAAAGGGTTAAATAATGGAAAAGCACCTGGTCACGACAATCTAAATGCTGAGTTATTCAAGGCAGACCCTGAACTAGCAGAAGAACTATTAGAACGACTATTTGCACAAGTCTGGGAAACAGAGACAACAACAACAGAGTGGAGTAAAGGAATAATTGTCAAATTGCCCAAGAAGGGCTACCTTGCAGACTGCAACAACTGTAGAGGAATTACTCTCCTCTTAGTTCCCAGTCAAATACTAGGCAGGATAATTATACAGAGAATTTCAAAAGCAGTTGACCATAAACTGAGGAAAGAACAAGCGGGTTTTAGAAAGAACAGAAGATGTGCAGATCATATATTCACCCTCAGGACATTATAGAGTAGTGCTCAGAATGGCAGAGACAGCTATACATTAAACTTTGTTGATTTTGAAAAGGCTTTTGACAGCATACACAGGGACAGCCTATGGAAAATACTGACGGCTTATGGAATTCGCAGCTGCATTGTTTCCATCGTATAAAGCCTCTATTCTAACTTTACATGCAGTGTTGGATTGAGTAATCTAACTTTCGAAGTGAAAACTAGAGTACAACAGGGATGCCCCTTATCAACAACATTATTTTTGACAGCCATAGATTGGGTGATGCGCCAGACAACAGAGGGCAGTCCAAGGGGAATTAGATGGACAGCGTTTTTTAATATGAAACAAATATAAAGGTATGTTATCAGGCACTCGCAGGAAATAAAGAAGTAGAACACCAGACAACAGAAAAACAACAGACATGAGTGGCTTACCCAGGATTTGAACACTGGACCTTCCGTGCGACAACCCCGCCTAGCCATGCAAGCGAATCACACTATCCGCTCTGCCATCTACGCATCATCAAAAAATGATGTTTCAATGGCAGATCAATAGTGCGAACCACAATACACGACACCAGAAGTCCTCCATGGGCAGTTCAGCCTATTAATGACGCAATCACTTCTGTTGTATTTCTATCAAGCAGTATAGGCCGAATCCAACAAGACCCTTAGGACCTTAATACTGTGTCCAGTAAATGATAGTAGACTAGAACAGTGAGAACAGGATAGTGGGTAGGTTTGGTATTGTACAAACATTTATTACAAATAAGGGAGGGAAACCTGAGGCCTGTAAACAGTAAATTAATATGAAACAAATATAAAGGTATGTTATCAGGCACTCGCAGGAAATAAAGAAGTAGAACACCAGACAACAGAAAAACAACAGACATGAGTGGCTTACCCAGGATTTGAACACTGGACCTTCCGTGCGACAACCCCGCCTAGCCATGCAAGCGAATCACACTATCCGCTCTGCCATCTACGATATAGTGTGATTCGCTTGCATGGCTAGGCGGGGTTGTCGCACGGAAGGTCCAGTGTTCAAATCCTGGGTAAGCCACTCATGTCTGTTGTTTTTCTGTTGTCTGGTGTTCTACTTCTTTATTTCCTGCGAGTGCCTGATAACATACCTTTATATTTGTTTCATATTAATTTACTGTTTACAGGCCTCAGGTTTCCACCCTTATTTGTAATAAATGTTTGTACAATACCAAACCTACCCACTATCCTGTTCTCACTGTTCTAGTCTACTATCATTTACTGGACACAGTATTAAGGTCCTAAGGGTCTTGTTGGATTCGGCCTATACTGCTTGATAGAAATACAACAGAAGTGATTGCGTCATTAATAGGCTGAACTGCCCATGGAGGACTTCTGGTGTCGTGTATTGTGGTTCGCACTATTGACCTGCCATTGAAACATCATTTTTTGATGATGCGTAGATGGCAGAGCGGATAGTGTGATTCGCTTGCATGGCTAGGCGGGGTTGTCGCACGGAAGGTCCAGTGTTTCAAATCCTGGGTAAGCCACTCATGTCTGTTGTTTTTCTGTTGTCTGGTGTTCTACTTCTTTATTTCCTGCGAGTGCCTGATAACATACCTTTATATTTGTTTCATATTAATTTACTGTTTACAGGCCTCAGGTTTCCCTCCCTTATTTGTAATAAATGTTTGTACAATACCAAACCTACCCACTATCCTGTTCTCACTGTTCTAGTCTACTATCATTTACTGGACACAGTATTAAGGTCCTAAGGGTCTTGTTGGATTCGGCCTATACTGCTTGATAGAAATACAACAGAAGTGATTGCGTCATTAATAGGCTGAACTGCCCATGGAGGACTTCTGGTGTCGTGTATTGTGGTTCGCACTATTGACCTGCCATTGAAACATCATTTTTTGATGATGCGTAGATGGCAGAGCGGATAGTGTGATTCGCTTGCATGGCTAGGCGGGGTTGTCGCACGGAAGGTCCAGTGTTCAAATCCTGGGTAAGCCACTCATGTCTGTTGTTTTTCTGTTGTCTGGTGTTCTACTTCTTTATTTCCTGCGAGTGCCTGATAACATACCTTTATATTTGTTTCATATTAATTTACTGTTTACAGGCCTCAGGTTTCCCTCCCTTATTTGTAATAAATGTTTGGACAGCGTTTTCTACACTGGAAGACCTGGAATATGCAGATGATATTGCACTACTCGCGCATCAACACATCCAAGAAAAAACCGATAGACTGAATAAGCATGGCCAGCATGTTGGTCTGAACATCAATCTGAAGAAGACAGAGGTCATGACACTAAATGTGGACAATCCTGAGCCAATAACAATACGGAACCAGAAGTTAGAACAGGCAGACACATTTACTTACCTAGGATGCATAGTAACATCTGACGGCGGAACAAGCAAGGACATTAACTACAGAATGAATAGAGCGAGAACAGCCTTTGTTAGTCTCAACAGCATTTGGAAGTCTTCCCAGTACAGCACAAACACCAAATTAAGACTGTATGAGAACTGTGTACTTTCTGTGCTTCTCTATGGTGCGGAATGCTGGAGAGTAACAGAGAAGGAAATGTCGAAACTGCCCTCCTTCTACACAATCTGCCGAAGGAAAATTCTCCGAATCTTGTGGCCGAATACCATCAGCAGCCACGAACTACTTATTCGGAGTAACCAGGAGGACATGCACACCATCATAGCTGGCAGACGCTGGAGTTGGGTTGGCCACACCCTCAGAAGGGACCCTGATACCATCACAAGAACAGCTATGCTGTGGACCCCCGAGGGAAAGCGAAAGAGAGGCCGACCAAAAACAACTTGGCGGAGAACTGTGGATGCCGAGATGCAAAGAATGAACCAGAGTTGGGGCACTGTACGAAGGATGGCCGCCGACCGAGCAAAGTGGAATCAATTTGTTGCTGCCCTACAAGACGCCACTAGGCGTGATGGCCACTGACTGCTTTTACGGTTGGCGGCTTGTGATGGTATTGCCTCCCCTGCTTTGCAGTAGTGGTCCAACAGTGGCCAAAACTCAAGAGTATCTAATATGGGCTTCAAAGGTGTCTACCTTCGCACAAGATTACTCTTGGCAGAAATGTAAATAGAAGAAATAAAAGGCTTCTATCTCCAGGTAGTCTTCACAAGATATTCAGATAAGCTAAAACAATGCTGCTTTTGCTGAGCACGTTAAATCTAGAATCTGCCGACTACTTTTGTGAAGAATTAAGACCATATCCATTTCAGCTCGTTCAAGCCCCCTCCCCTGATTTACTCATTAGAATTCTTACTATTCTGGTATAGCTCTGCTTAGAGTGTGTTTAGTAAATTGACAGAGATAAACATGCAGTATATGTAAAGGGATTAAATCGAAGTTACATTTGTAACATTGCAAATAACACAATTTAATAATCACTTTAGGTTTTAAAAAGGCTGAAGAATTGAATAATATTTTAGGAAAAGGTTTTCATCACTGTTGTGGTGGGGGATTTAACTGAATAAAAGATGTCACTTTTGGCAGCGGATATTTTGCACTTAGCTGCCAATGGTAGTTTTTTCTCCCGCTGGGTTGGTTCTTGGTAGACTGTTTCGCTGATTACGCTCGTCGCTGGGCAATGTTAAAGGTGCCGCACGTTCCCAGAACGTCAAGGAGTAACGGCAAAGTTGGTCCTTCGTCTTAAGGCCCAGGCCACTGTTCCTTTATTATTCCAGAGATAGTATCCGTCAGCTGGTACCACCACCAATAACTATGGTAAAAGAATAAAAACGAAACGCTCTCCCGAGCATTGCATTTTCCAACCCATAGTTACGGGTTCCTATCTTACCATACCACCATCCCATTTAGCTTACAATTTACCCTCGATGAGAATTAAATTTAATCCCTCGGGATAAAACTTTCCTTACATTTAAATTGAATAGCTTTCATAGTTACTTTATATTTAAATAAAAAGGTTAATAGTACAGATAGAATATGTTTACATTTCCACTGATTTGAAAAGTGTTTACAATATAAATTTTCATTTATGTTTACACTGATTGAAAAGTTTGACACTTCCAGTAATTTTGAAAGTGAATATGTTAACATCGACATTTACACTGGTTTGAAAATATAAGTATTATACTTAGAATGTACATCATTTCTTTCATCTTTTCCTCCCGGCTCTATACGGAAACTGGGACTCTTTATGCGTTTAGTTCTCTTAAAGAAACTAGCACTAAAGCAATCGCCAGCCAGTGCAGTGGTGGTTCATGAAATCATGATTCTATACGCTGAGGTTGCCAGCCTCAAATGACTTGGACAACCTCGAGCGATTTTCACACATTAAAATTCAAATGGCAATACACCTATATATGTTAGTTCACATGTTAGTAATAAAATATAGAACGTAAAATGACAAATTACGCCAATCCTGGCTCACAGACTTTTTGGACTGATGAATAAAAGAGACTTGAATCGGTCTGTTACACGCGTCTGGGGTGTCGTTGTTTTAACAATAGATTCCCTCTCTGACTCTGTGTGTGGTCCTTCAGTTCCCTCAGTTCCCTCAGTATCGGTTTCCTTGTTTAAAATTATAGAGATTTACTGGGCTTTTTTTGGTTGTTGTTGTAAGTTCTGATAAATACTCAAATAAAAGGTGTCCTGTATGTTAAGAAGGAATTCTGAATTCTAGGCTTCACTCTGGCAAAGTCTGTAGTCTTGGCAAGCGATTTCTCACAGTAGTTTTGACTGACTGAAGCGTCAGGTTATATTCACTGCTTTCACACGCATTCGTTGTTATGGCGCACAACTGATCAGCCAATCTGATTTGCGTATTTTGCATGACTCATCTAGTGCAAAATTTCAAACATTACTTTTCTAAAAATGGGCTGTAAACATCCGATTGCCCTGTGTACAAACTTACACACGAATCGGTAACCTCACCCGACAATGTGTTCCAAAAGTAACAATTCATTACTTTATCAGAAAGTAATCTCCTATCTGTGTCTGTCCGTCAGTTGTCTCCCCGTACTCTGGCCTTTTATCAGCGCTTAGCAAACACACAGGCGATTTTCGTGGGGCTAATCATTCGTAGCCAAGATTTGGTACAACAGAATTTTATCATCCTGCCTGTCGTTAATATTATTTCTGCCGCTCCTTGCAAAGCTTAGCGAAGGGACAGGAAACAAATAGACGTAATAACCTATCCCTGAGAGAAGGAAAATACATAATATCTGCTACACATTGCAGAGAAAGAAAAAGAAAGTACGACAATTGAAAGCACGCAATAAAAATCAGTACCACAAATGTACCGATACAGCCGGAGTGAAACAGAGATCGAGAGGGGTCGCCCCATTCTGTCACACGGCTGTGGATCAAAGAAGAAGATGAAGACTCGATCTTACAAGGAAGGATCATTTTTCGGCTCAACATTTACCACTCAACAATCACTTGAACAGAATCCAACCACAACACACTTCAGAGAGCCAGCTATGTAACTACCCCGACGAAACTGTTGACCACAACCTCTTTGTGTGCCCAGCACTCAGTGATGTTAGGAAAATGCTCCTTCTTCCGAGGCCAGATACGTGGAACACCTTGTACGGAGAAACAATACAAATTGCGAAAACATGCAGATATCACTACATGGCATTGGGCCGAAGGGCGAGAGACCAAGCGCAGCTGGATCAATACCAACAACATGCCATATGACTAGTAAAAATTGTGGTCGGAGTCGGGTGTCGGACTTCTAAAATTGCAGGAGCTGGGAGTTGGAAAATTGTTGGTCCGACTCCACAACCCTGGCAATAACTGCCATTTGAGTAAGACGTTACATGATTTATTTACTTTTAATTTCCAAAAACAAAATTATTAAATTAAAAATAATCTCTAAAATGGCTAATAAACTAACATTACTAAAGTGAGCACAAATTGTTACCTACTATGAAACAATGATGTTGAACAATCCGGATATGTTTACGCAATATCAAACCTACCCTCTGTCCTATATTCTCATTATTCTATCATTTACTAGACACAGTATTAAGGTCTCTGTCTTGTGTAATCTTCTTCTTCTTCTTCGTACACTCTCAGACGTCCATTTGAATGTTCTCAAAGAAAGCAGTTGTCAGTTTGAGGCTATTTGAATCCCCGTAAAGCTTTTCCACGAAAGGAGCTGGCGTCGGCCATATGCACTTTCTCTGTACCACATATAAGGGGCAACTTTGAAGCAGATGATAGCAGTCATTTTATCAGTGCCACAGTTACACTGATCGGTAGTTCGTATCTTTAGCTTGTTGAATAGATGGTATCTCAATCTGTTGTGGTCAGTGCGGAGTCTGAAGATTACCACTTGTTCTCTTCTGTGGAGCTGGTAGTAAGCATCATTCTGTGCGTGCCCTGGATGTTCAACATTCCATTTGTTTCTGTATCTGATTCTGATAAAACTCTTTGCCTCCTCAAAAGTTATGCTTGCATCAGGCTGAGGTAGATGTGAACCTTCTTTTGCCATTCTGTCAGCCTCTTCATTGCCGGTGATGTTACAATGAGATGGGATCCATTGGATCACAACACCTTTGAATCGTTGACAAAGTTTGTGGAGCACTATTCTGAGATCATCCAGGTCTGTATTATTTTGGCTTTTCAACGTTGCTTGCCATTAATTCGGCTGGATCGTCATAGGCACATATCCGGAGTTACTGTTGAAAATCGCGCTAATGACCTCTGCCCTCGAAGCACTATTTTTGTGGTGCCCAGTTGGTAGGGAGGATAGTGTGATTCGCTTCCGTAGCTAGCTGGTGGTGCCGTTCGGAAGGTCCTGGGCTCGATTATCCCTTAAGCTTCTCACTTCTGTTGTTTTTCTGTTGTCTAGTTTTCTACTTCTTTATTTCTCACGAGTGCCTGAAACATACCTTTATGTGTGTAATATTTATTTATTTACTGAACAATCTAGATTTGACGCTGAGCTGTAATGCTCATGTGTGACATCATTTTATGTAATACAATGACAGGTAATTTTCATTATTTTAACGTTTTGTGTCATATAAATTAGTTGGATAGGAATGTGGAAATAATCTAAAAATAGGAAGTGATTTTTCTATAATTCTGTATATGTAGATTGTGATGGTATATGTGACTGTGTGTAGGTACGTGCGCGGTGCGTGTACAGCTCAACGCTAACAAAATTAGCGTGTTAGGAAAATCAATTCTAATGATGACCGGTTCAATGGAGCGGCGCCCGTATGAGCTAAACACTGGTGTCATCTGGTGCAGGGTTTCTTAAACTGTGGTCCACGGACTTCACCGGGGGGAGGGGGGGGGGGGGGGTCCACTAAAATATTCCAGGAGATACGTGTACGTGACCTAAAGATTTGAATTTTACTTTCATGAAAATGTTTACTTGGAAAATTATCATAGATTTTTGCATGAAAATAAATATTTTCTTTTCGTAGATCATAGATTGTTTTTGTATTTCAGTTTGACTATACGTAAGCTTACCGATCTTTCTTTGTAATAAAATGTATTATTTTTATGAAAAAGTTTTAACCGTGCCTCTGTGAACATCCCCCCCCCTGCCCCCCCCCCTCCCAAGAAGGGATCCATAGCCTTCTATGGACAATCAGGGATCAGAGTGGCTAAGAGGTTTGGCGTCCGCCTCGAATTCTAGAGGTACCGGGTTCGATTCCCAGTAGAGGGAATATAATTTATGGAATTTTTGTTGTCAGAACCAGTGGTTCTAATGATATCATACTCTTCCCCCCCCTCCTGGTCTCATGGGTAGGGAGATCGGATGTCTAGCATTCTCGGATATGGGGGGAAAAAGTAGGAGGTCCCGTGTGCAAGTTGCGCACGTTAAACATCCCACGGCATTAGGAAATCGTAAAGAGAAGGCCATAAGGCCGCTGCCCTACCAAAATTTAAAAATTAGAAACCTACCCACCAAATATATTTATAGAATGTGTGATTCCTAAATACACACATTGAGATTCTCGCCGGCGTTACGGAGTTCATGCACTGTGCTGAGATCCTCTTTGTGTAATCTAAGGGAGGAGATCAGAGCACTGATGGAGTTGTCCGTGTGCAATGAAGATAGTCCTTAAAACCAAACCTCTGGACAATCAAACAGGTCCGTAGTATTGACTGAAAAATCAAAGGGGTCCGTAGCATTGACCGAACAATCGAAGGGTCCGTAGCACTGATCGAACAAGCAACGAAGTCCGCAGCATTCACCAAACAATCAAGGAGGTCCGTAGCATACACCGAACAATTAAAGATGTCCGTAGCATTCACTGGACAATCAGAGAGGCCCATGGGACATGAAAGGTTAAGAATCCATGATATACTGAAAAACGTCTGTTAAGCCAAAGACAGTTCCAAAGACCGGATTAGAAATCCTCTCGTTTCAAGCTTCATTTGCCAGGTCCCGTGTACACAGAAGAAAAGCTTTTAAGCTGGCATTAGGAAGCTGTCATGGATCAGAGAGTTTACTTTCTAGTCGTCTACGTCATACAAAAATCACGTGCCATTATCTGATCAAGGTGGAGATGGATGAAGTCACGCCAGTACTGACACAGGTTTGGCGAGCCTCAGGTCCGGAAGACAGGTGTGTGATCATAAAACCTCTGGTTTCACTGCCACACGTTTCATTCTTTAAAAAAAAAATTAAATGAAAAGTAATGGGCGTCGGAGATAGCCACTTTGAGAATAATAGTTGAACAAAGTCTGGAATGGAATTCACTACTATACATCGGATTTGTGGACTACGAAAAGGCATTTGACAGTGTAGACAGAGAATCACTTTGGAAATTGATGAGGCATTATGGAGTTCCCCTGAAGATCATTAATTTAATAAAGAAAATATATGAAGACATGACATGCAGAGTTCTTCATGAAGGACAGCTTACAGAACCGTTTGGGATAAGAACAGGAGTGCGACAGGGATGCCTCTTGTCTCCATTTCTTTTCTTACTAGCAATAGACTGGGTTACGAGAACATCGACAACACACAACATAAATGGAATCCAGTGGACTCTGACTAAGCAGTTGGATGATCTGGATTTTGCTGATGACTTAGCTCTTCTGTCCCATAACCGTAATCAGATGCAGGACAAATTGAAAACACTCAATGAGAGGTCACAGCAATTGGATCTGAAAATACACAGGGAAAAGACAAAGATAATGAGAATAAATGCAGGTAATGATAACAGGGTTGAACTTGAAGATACACCAATACAAGATGTAGAATCGTACACATATCTTGGTAGCAATATAGACAAAGTTGGAGGGACAGACAGTGATATCAAAATAAGAATACAAAAAGCAAGAGGAGCTTTCATTGCATTGGGAAATATATGGAGATCAAGAGAAATCGGATCCAACACGAAAATAAGAACCTTCAACTCAAATGTGAAGTCAGTCCTATTGTATGGCTCTGAGACATGGAGAACAACAAAGACAACTACCAAAAAGCTACAGACTTTCATAAATGGGTGCTTGCGTAGAATAGAGGGATTAAAATGGTATGACAAGGTTACCAACGTGGAACTGATGACAAGAACTAGACAAGTGCCAGTGGAACAAGAGATGAGAAGAAGACGATGGAGATGGATAGGACACACACTGAGGAAACCTGTTGATAGCATTACAAGGCAGTCCTTGTTCTGGAACCCCCAGGGCAAGAGAAGCAGAGGTAGACCAAGAAGCACACGGAGAAGAGAGCTGGAAACAGAGGTGAAAATGATAAGGAGAACGTGGAAAGAACTTGAGATGATGGCACGTGACAGGAGGAGTTGGCATGTGTTTGTTGAAGGCCTATGCTCCTTTGGGAGTGGAGGGTTATGAATGAATGAATGGCGTCGGAGCGTCGGATAGGCAAAGCGGTTAGAGTGCTTTTCTCTCGCGCCACAGTTATCGGTTGCCGAATCGAAACCTGGCAGTGTCGCCCTCCAGTCTACCTAGGCGTAAATAGGGACCTCACTCTGCTCTTGAGTTAGGGGCAGGCAAAGGCAGCAAAGAAGAGAAACACGTCACCTCGCCTCATAAAGCTGGTCTCTAACACTTCACTCCCGTATGGTTGTTTCTAGGGACTACCATTTGTAATGGGAGGGAGAGTAGATTAACATTAACTGAGTTTGCTTTGCCTTCGCTCATACGACATCTACGTAGACAGACCTACCATGTTAAAGCTTGATGCTCCATCAGCTTCATTTCTGTTCTGTGTACTTTCGAAGTTTCATGGAAAAGCGATTGTAGGAAGAGCTGATAAATGGTGAAGAAATGTGAAGTCTAAAGCCGTGAGAGGTGGATTTTTTTTATTTATTAAGATGTTTACTAATTTTCTTTGTAGCACTCCCTTTCAACCATCTACCATATACCGAGAGGTGGACGGAGGCCCACCGAGAGCTCAGTCAAAAGTACATATATATGATATAGTAATTATGAACAATGGAGGGGAGAAAGAGGGTATAGACGTGAACAAACAGAACACTTCATGTCAGGACTCAGCAAATGAGAGAACGCAGGTGGACGACAATATTTCAAACAGCTTCGGCAACGGATCAGACCTCAGCCATCGCATACCACTTACCGATTCCGTCGGGTATCAAACACATGTTTGGGACCGAAGACGCAGCAAACGAGATGAATGCAGTCAGCGACTCATAGCTTGACTGCTTGCGTCAGGGTCAGCGAACCAGTGCTGACCAAGACCCTACTCCACCTCCAAGTGGTGGTCCTGGAAACAGGCTGCATCACTGCAGTCTGGCTGAGAGAGTAGGGATCGAAGAGGGAAGGCAAACCAGGTCCCAAAAAATGCTGTGCTGAAGTCGGATGTGTCGGCCAAAAGGCGCAAATATCGCAGCTCCGCTGTAAACGGACACAACGCAACCAACGTCCTTTTCAGGACTAACGAGGGAGAAGAAGAACATATGTTTATGTGAATCCGTTATGGCGCGTTGCAGAAGTTCTGTTCTACTAGCATTACGAGGTATCGGACTGCATGTCCAATGTATCGTTAGATGGGTATGAATGAAAAAATCGAAAAAAGGTGATTCGTCTTACGAGGACAAAAGACAAAGAAAATAGCCAACGTTGCGGCCACACGGCCTTCGTTAGGGAATGGAAAGTAAGTGAAAGTTAAATAAGACACGTAAGAATCTAAATAAAAATAAATATAATAACTGTGTACTTCCCTAAAGGCAGCTAAGATCTACTACGCCCGGCGAAAGGAGAGCTTGCCGTGAGAAGATGAAATGGCTGGCACTTCCAGATGTAAACAGTAGAGGATATGAAGCTAAGAAACGAAACTGAACAAGAAACTACCCAAATGAAGTAATAATGAGTCCTGGAGATAAAAGAGGACAGAATGCGTTAGAAATAAACAAAACATAAAATATAAACAATAACAAATAAGTAAATTGATTCTCTTTAAACAAAAATGGGAGGCGATCGACGGAGAAATAGAATAGGAGTGGAAAAGGTCACCTCAGATAAACTGTAGGGTGTTATCACCGCATGGTTTGAGACACCCCATACGGTCTGTCGTGTTTTGGTCTGTCTTACACCACGGTCATATTTACCGCTCACAATAATAGGATTAAACGGTCCGATATAACAGCCAATGAGAACGCTAGTTTTTCTGGTATGTATAAGGAAACCTTGTATGCTTAACATAGAGGCCTATTTTGTGCAACTGAAAATAAGAAGATATTTAATTTCTCAAAGACTAAAGAGATTTAAACGAAAGTTATAGCTAGTTTAAACAACGGGGATATTACTTAAGAGGTATGTGTAAAGACGTCCTCAAATAATATGTTATTCTAAGAGAAAAATCGTTTAAATTGACATTTATACATCAGGGTAGTCCCCAATTTAGTTAGTTAAAGGCTGCATAGATTTAAATGCATTTTGCTAACTAACCAAATTTTAGCTAGACTGATAGAGATAAATTACCAGTATAATACTAACTTTAAACGAGTAAAATCGATCCACAATTAAGAAAGATAATAGATTTTAAAATTTATACACATTTAACGCGAAGACAAAAAGACTCATTGTTTTGGGATTCCTAAACACCGCTTTTGCCCCAACCATCCGCGAGGTATGCTGAGACCCTATATAAGACCTTGAACTTGGGCTGAATTGAGGCCACAACATTTTTCAAAATACAGTACTAACAGAAGGAAGCGGCAAACGCTTGCTGTCAAATATTTTGCAGCTGTTTCTACGTAGCAGACCTAGATACCCATTTGCAGCCTGTTATAGCTATTGTATTCTACCTGAGGGTAAGAGAAATATATATATATATATGTGTATAATTATGTACTTTTCCTGTGTATAATCCACTTGTGTGTTCGCTAGTGTGTTATATGTGTTAAGAAAAAAAATTACAGGACGAGTGTGCTGCCGGCTTGAAAGCAAGCATGTGTTAACTATTAGGGACGAAAGCCAGCATTGGAAATGTGTAGGATAATTGGGAATTATGGCAGAATCTACGACTGTAAATTTAATAATGTATTTGATGGAATATTTCGTAAATGAACGTCACACTGTACAAGAACATAAGAAAGGATGTCAGGAATTGTTTACATGTATTAATAAAGGTGTTACTTCATAATTTGTACTTAACCAAATCATTGTAAGGAAGCATATGATGGACAATTGGATCAACTTATGATTTATAAGGAAAATGTAATCACATCGAACTGGCTGTGGGTGGTATTGAAGTAAAGTGTTATGTGCAACTGTTAGCACATTGTCTGCGTTTGTTTGTAATATTCATTGTGTGTTTGTGTGTGTGGATAAAATAGTGCTGGACCATACAAGGTTTGGGATCATTTGTATTTTCCAGGTTTTATCCTGTAATGACTATCAGTCTTCGAGACATTCAATACTGAAGAACTCTGTGGGTGCGAGACGTTCTCAATATTCTTAGAGCGAGTCACCAGATTGGTTCCCAGCCTGGAGATCCAGACACTGTATACTTCAAACTATACAAGATAAGTGGACATATAACTCCACTGGTCGGCACATCCAGCCTTATTTTGTTAAGAATTAAACCACACAATAAACAAACACGTGCATGATGACTAATGAAGGATTTAATGAACTTCTACCTACTTTACAGTCCAGTGAAACTAACAACTGTATATATATATATATATATATATATATATATATATATATATATATATATATATATATATATATATATATATATATATATATATATATATATATATATATATATATATAAGAACATAAGTGACATTTTAAATATAACTTTTATATTTAACTAATGTGGAAATGAAAATTCCTTACTTATTTATTTCCATTTTGTAAAAAACATTTGAATTTTATTATCATTGTCCTAACCGAAAAGAGAAACGGTATAGGATCAATAAATTGTAAATATTTACATTCAGTCTTACTTAATTATTCAAGTTGAGTTAGATTCTGTTTGTATGTATATTACATATCTATTAAATTAATTAATCCTCTAGACAATTAGCCATAATACAATAAACATAAATATAATAACCATTATTCAGGGTGGGATCTGGAGAGGTAGCACTTAGACCTTAAGTAACATTCACTATCATCATACTTGAAGGTTTATACAGCTTTACCCTACCTTGATTGTCGATACACCCTTACTATTTTCAGAAAAGAGGGTATTTCTTATAAGACCAGTCTCGTTTCTGGCGCTATACTGGTATCCTTTGATACATCTTTTTGTCTGGGATATCATACATTTTAATAACATCTGAACCTCTCACGACACGTGGATGAGACGATCTAACACACATTGTGGATTCTCTCTGCTAGACGACCTGTGTTCTTCTTCTTCGTTCACTTTCAGACGTCGACTTGAAAATGTTCAAAGAAATCAGTGGTCAGCTTAAGGTTGTTGTTATCTCCGTAGTCTTTCCAGAAAAAGACCCACAACATTGGAGATAAAAAGATAAAGATAGACTAACTAGAGATAAAGATATAATGACAGACAAATTTGGAGATAAAAGACAAATATAATTAGAGATAGAGAGAAAAGCACAGACAACATCGGAAATGAACAGAAAAAGACAAACAGAGATAAAGAGGGCAACTCGTGACCGGGTTAAACGAGGATTTTCCACCTCTGTGGTTTGTATTCTAAAAATATGAACAGGACAAAGCAAACTGTTATGATAGTTCATTTTGTTTAACAAGGAAAGCTATGGACGTATGTTTCAATAATTATATTTATCGATCGCCACAACGGAACGTTTTCTTTGAATAAAGACCAACGATTGTAATATACAAGGTAATTGAAAATGTTATATACATTAAGTCTTTAACATTCAGCTGCACAACGAGAATAGGAATTCAGCAAACGAATGGCAGGTTTTCCTGTCGCTCAAGGTCTTTCCGTCTTTCTCATCATTTTAATTTCCGTCTCCAGAACTCTTCTCCGTGTGTGTGTGTGTGTTTTTTTTTTTTTGGATCTACCTCTGCTTGTGTTGATTCCAGAACAAGAACTACCTGGTAATGCTACCGACAGGTTTTCTCGGTGTGTGTCCTATCCATGGCCAGCGTCCTTCTTCTCATGTCTTGTTCAACTGGCAGTTGCCTGGTTCTTGTCATTAGTTCTACATTGGTCACCTTGTCATTCTAGGTCAATCCTTCTATTCTACGCAAGCACCCATTTATGAAAGTCTGTACATTTTTCATTGTTTGTCCCCACGCTATTTCTCAGAGCCGTACAATAGGACTGACTCGACATCTGAGTTAAAGGCTTTTATTTTTGTGTTGAACTTGATGTCTCTTGATCTCCATTTGTTTCCCAATGTAATGAAAGCTCCTCTTGCTTTTTTGTATTATTATTTTGATATGATTGTCTGTCTGCACACTGCTGCCAAGATATGTGTATGATTCAACATTTTGTAGTGGTGTTTCTTCAAGTTCAACCTTGTTTTCATAGCCCAATGTACTGCTAGTAAGAAAAGAAACTGAGACAAGAGGCATCCCTGTCGCACCGCATTTCTTATCCCAAAGGGTTCCCAAATTAGTCACTTCCCCTCATAATAATACTTTATGTTGAAGTTTTGTTTGGGCTCATAATTTCTACAGGATAGGGGGGAGGGGGGGGGGGGGGGCGGGGCTGTCCCACGCCCAACACTCCGTAGTCACTTTTTAAGACATGCATGGTAGTTTACAGTGGGGTTATTCTTCGCTTCCTTTCAAGCTCCGGTAACACACAGGTACACATTTTACATGAGGCCTAAAGAAATAATAAAGAAATAAAAAAATAAGTCCCTGACAATCAAAAATATTGATAAGTCAATCCCTATTTATTAAAATGTATTTCTTCACTTCCATCCAATTAATTTACTTGACATAAAGTTCAAAATACAGAAAATTAACTTCCATTTATGAAATAAGTGCTACGTTATTATTAATATTACACTGTCAATGTGAGATTTGGCCTGTTTAGCACATAACATAATAGCGAAGAGCAATCCTCATTCTCAATTTATTAACCATCGTAGAAACATTTTTTTCCGGTTCCGCGAATAAAAATAAAAATATAATCTATCGGTCAAATTTCAAACGAAAGTTACTGTTTATTGTTTTGAAATTGTTTTATATAAACTCAATAAATAGAAGTGAGTATACAACAATTTAAAAAAAAGTGGGGAGTGACCTTTCGAACATACTGTGTATCCTACCTAATAAATAATGTATAGTGGTCATCGAATTATCTTTCACAAGATTTTGCAACTTTGGTGTCGTCCACATATGACGTCACGCAGTGAGGGGAAGTGCGTCAATAAATATTAGACAAACATAAAGGTATGTTTTCAGGCACTCGTAAGAAATAAAGAAGTAGAACAATAGACAACAGAAAAACAACAGACGTGAGTGGCTTACCCAGGACTCGAACCCAGGACCTTCCGTGCGACAACCCCGCCTAGCTATGCAAGCGAATCACACTATCCTCCCTGCCATTTAGGCATCGCCAAAAAATGATGCTTCGATGATGGGTCATTAAAGCGACCCGCAACACATAACACCTGTAATTTACCATGGGCAGTAAAATGTGACGAAATGTGACGATAGGGGAAGGGGTTTTAAAAAAACGTGACGTCACTCACAAAATACGAGTGGGGATCGATTCTTTTTCAATAAATAATGAAGGAACAAAAAAGATTTTGTAACCTCCATCTTCATTTTCTACTTTTACCTGCAATAGGTAACAACTACCTCGTGGGACGACTTATATTAATATTATAATCTCAGCTGAGATATCACATAATTGTTTTAACCTTTAACTGGTTTAAATTGTTTTCATCACTGATGCACTATCATTAATTGCAACGAAATATATTTAGTTATATATTTTTTTGGGGTTTCTTTTTTAAAAATGTTGTTGTTGTTGTTGTTTAACTAGGGCTGCTAAGCTTCTCGCTCTTTTGAGGCCAATACCAAGTTGAAGACTCCTTGATATTTTCTACGCTGTAGATCTAGGCTTTTGTTGTGATTTTTCTGCCATTCCAAAACGTGTTGAGTTGAAGTCAGGAGCTCCAGTTTCTCCAGCTTAGTTTGCATTTAAAGGATCATCACATCTGGTCTTAAAGCTAGGAAGGAATAAGAAACCTGTGGCATACTGTGCTTTCCCCGCCATCTAAGGGGGTTCTCCAACTATGCAAAGCTAAAATACTGTGCTCTTGTTCTGTGCTCTCCCAAGGATGGGTCACATCCTACACTGAACGAACGAACGAACTAAATCTTTATTTCATCAGGGTAAAGAAATAGGCATAAAATGATGATCACATTAGTAGTTTAGTAATTATCCTTTAAATAATTTTAGTATGCAAGTTATTGATGACGTCATTTTCACATAGCCTCTTATCGACATGTTTTAATAAAGACTTCTAGACAGTTACAGGAAATGATACGAGACCTGAAACCTCTAAACAGAATTAAAAATACCCTCGAATAAAAGGTTATACCATTCGCTATCATAGAAACTTGTGTAGTAACTTGTGACGTAAATGTGACATCGACATAACTAGTGGAATATCCATCTTAACTAATGGCTTCACCAATGAAATAGTTTATCTCAAACATATCCGTTTTGACTGACAAATCAAAGTAACTTTCCCCCAACAGTCTTAGGAACCAATTTGTATATATTGATGGCCCTAAACCATTAGCAAAGAGATTCCAGATAGTCCAACCAAGAGTCCAAGAGCCTAAGTTCCTAGCAGAAGATTTGCACGCCTGAATCCCTGGTAAAGAGATGAAGCTTAAGTTCCTAGCAGATTTGCTGACCGCCACTATATATTGGCAAGAACTGAATAAACTCCAGAAATAGTTGAACAATGGCTAACCTGACCCCTAGCCCTATGACAACATATACTTCAGGTTGGTAAAGGTCTCGACTTAGCATTAAGACTTACGCATAGTAGACAGGAGAAATAGATGTACATAAGCTCATCAAAATGCACTAACATAGAATTCCATATGAGATGACTTCGTATGGGAAATGAATGCATCGTTCGGATAATCAAATGGGATCATTTGTAATTGTATCGTTATACATGTGAATGATATTTCAAAATAAAACTTATAATTAAAATCACAAGGAAATTGCACATAAAACATATTTTGATGGTATTGTCTGATTGAGATATTACCACACTGTATTAGATCAGCTGTGAAGGCTCCAAAATAAGTGTAGCATGCGAATTGTCAGAAGGCCCTTCTTGTACTACTACGACCTCAACCTATCTTTTTTTACTAAGAGAATGTTTTCTACGTTAAAATTCTAGGGTATGATATGTATACATGTGTTGTGGTATTTGCATACACCACACAGATATTTAATAAGTCTAATAATACTAACAAAACTGTTATAAACACACTGAACTAACTCAAGTTGTGTAAAATTTCAACAGCAGATAGAAAAATTTTCTTTAAATTTATTTGTTCTGAACCAAGGTTTTCTGATTTTTCATCATCGGCCAGAACATATGAAAGGTTTTGCAATTATGAAAGAAATGCATGAATATGACATAATAAATGCAAGGTGTGTACATATGATGTTACTAGACTAGTTAATATTACTACTGTTTATAGTTGTAATCTATTTGGGAGAACACTTAATGGATGTGCTGTTGGGGTGGCCTCATCACTCCCTGTCTATGGCGACTACACATTTGTCCAGTTATTTGATGGAAATTTTTTCCTGGGTGTGTTAGAAAATAAGTTGAGTTGGTGAATTCTCAGCAGACCAGACGCTCACGTAGCTTGAAGGTGTAGCTCTGGTGCTGAGATCTGGTGGCCCCACCTCTCCGTGCTTGGGGGCAATATCAGGCTGCTCTGCCAAAATATAAACTGCACGGGTCCACTCTTGTATTAGTTAACTCATCATTTGACACCACATTGGTGCCAAATAAAAACTCACAGCTCTGCAATAAAGTATTGGTCATGTGTCAGCATTCCATCCTCTAACCCATTTCTGGTTGACACAACACAGAAAAATACTTTACACAACAAATGTAACACCACATAGACGGGTCAGATCTTTTTGACCATACAACACATCTTTTCCAATTTGGTTTCACATAGGATAAGTTCTCCCAGACTACATATTCTGAAATATGTTCATTAGCTTCCTGCCATAGAATAGGATAGGTGATATGTTTCACTGATCTCAATACTTGATCTGTCCTTCATAATCCTTACTGGAGTTTATGTATTTTATTTGTCTCTAGACCCTGAACTGGGGCGGGGGGTCTAGAGCGAATCCTTACTTGTTGTAAGGGATAGATTTTGATATGGCAGTATCAAATCACTCGAAACATTAAACACATATTAAAATATACAAAGAAATACTTTCAGTCTTACCAGAATTATGAATATAGAACACAGTTAATTGCTAGCAAAACTCAGCTGAGCTGCTGGCTTTAGTATGGCGTCCCTCTAAAGATATCAATTTGCTTCTGGGAATACACCACTATATTATTTACTGTGTCTACTAGGACAACTTATGACGAATGGCAAAAATGCGCGTCTGAGCGCCGATAATATATTCATCTATCGCCATCACCGCCTTTTCTTTTCAAATTCAAACCTCCTACCAAAAAGTCATTTCAGTCCCTGGCTACCTCAAAGTCAAGTATGCCTTATCGTCTGTTGGTCCGTCCGTCTCTACTTGCGTTTCACAAAAAAAACACACTTTGTTTTCTTTGAACCAACTCTGCCTTCCCTCTACACAATTTTGCAAATCTTTAAATGTTCATTTTTAGCCACAATTCTTCAGCCCATCCCCTATCCAATTTCATACCAAACTAATTTTAGCGCTTTGAGTCTCAAGTCTGCAGTTTTTGAAAATTCAGGGACATTTTTGTTTCAACAGAAAATCGCTGCATATGAACAACACAGTCTTTTGTCAATATCTTTCTTATTATCTATCCTTCTGTATAAATGAAAGCATATTATTTCACTGCTCAAGATGGGCCATCCGGCCAGCTAGGTTTTATATTCCTAACAGCATTATTAAGAAAAAGTTACTTTTCAAGGTTAGTTGGTTTTGTAATGCGTTCGTCACTGCATTCAAATAAACGGACTAAGTTATCGCAAAAGCGTCCAAGAAATGACTGTTGCGTATAATAGCTAAGGTCCCTTTTGTCGATTTCTTTACCTTGTGTCAACTTGGGGACGTGAATTTTTTTTTTTCCTTGCCCCACCAATTTGCGTCCTTTTAGCCTTGCTAGTTTCAAGCACGTTTCAGTCATATTTTTTCCTCTGATCTCCGTTCTCATCCCGCTCCAAGGGTAAACGTTTTGCCTTCACGTCTAACAATTTAAATTCCATGGCGGGTGGTGACCCGCGGCGTGGGCGATCATGTATTCTAGTAGCTTACGCATTAGTTTTTACCCCTACGTTATATCATTGGAGATATTTTAACGTTGTATCACGGTTAATTTTATGACACAAATGCTGATGGAAATTGTTGAGTTTTCACTTGCTTATTGTTTAGGAATTCTAGGAACAATGGAAAGTACTGCCTTTTATATTACATGTGATACTTCCAACTTTCAAAATCTAAAATCGAACCTGGAACCCGTACCATTGATCAAGTTAAATAATATCTCTGGAGGAGCATCCAGTAAACTCAAACTTGATACAGCGAACTCGAACTTGAATATATTTATACAGTGAACTCGAACTTGAATATATTTATATAGTAAACTCAAACTTGACATTTATAGGTTCTGTAACTTGAAAGATAGAATACCGTCGGAATGCTTCCTTTACTGTCCTTTAATTCTGTCAACGGAGAATAGCTCCTTAATTAACTGGTCACAATTAATATATTGGCACAATACCAGCTTCTTAGTTTGTGTGTCAATGTAACACGCATTCTCACTATAACAAATACATCTATCAAACTGTTCTGACCTACTTTAATATTTTTCCGACGGAATATTCATTTATATAAGAGAATGTTAAAATAAATAAAATAGAACCCCAAATCAGTTTTACCCCAAAATACTATCTATGTGAATACGGACACATAGGGATAGTTTATGGTGCCTTAGGACCAGGATTTTGATTGGAAGAAAAGGCAAGGAAAAAAAAATCATTATGGCTCAACTAAATCAGACCATGGAAAATTATGCAGATGAAATACTGAGACAACAAAATCAACAGGCTATGCTAATGCAACAAGCACAAATGGCTCCACAACAAGTTCCGCTTCCGCCAGAGCAAGGAGATATAAATTTGATGGTGTTACAAAACATGACTGACACGTTACAACATGTAGATCAACATGCTAAATTTAGAACCATCAAAAACTTCATAACTCCATTTAGTGGCGACCCCATGAAATTTCGACAATGGATGGTGGATATGGATAAGTTTGCTTACCTTATTGACGCCACAACAGATTTGGAGAAAAAGAAAATAGTGTTTTTATCATCGGAAGGATTGATAACCGATTTTGTGAGAAGAAGAGCGAAGGCCTACCCAAGTGAAACCTTTGAGGAATTGAAAAGAGTGCTAGTGTCGCGATATTCTAACATAACGGACGCCGAGCACGCTTGGACTCTTTTGAGAATGATAAGGCAAGAGAAAATGGAATCGGTGCAGATGTATGGCGACCGACTCTTAAATTTAGCTGAAGATGCTTTCGTGGGAGGTAGCATACCAACAACCGAGCTCGAAAAACACTTAGTGGGAATTTTTGTCGATGGCCTCTATTCGGATTCACTGAAGATGCACATGTTAAGAAAAGATCCTCAGTCAATTACACTGGCTATCCAGATAGCAGTTAATGAGGAAAATGTCAAAAAAAGATTCCAGCAGAGGATTGGAAGATTGCCATTGCTAAACCATGAATGCCGGCATCCTCAACCTGAACCATTCTACCAACGTATGCAAAATGAACCGCTATTTCAGCATCAACAATATGAACCATCGCCTCATCAACCTATGGAAGTAGACCATGCTAGACCTCGTTGGAATCGAAATCAAGAATATCACAGAAGATCAAATAACACACACAGAGAACTAAGACATTCCTTACCACAACTAAATGAAAGAGAGCATAAGGTACACAATATAGAACCCTTGATGCAACCACCAACCTGCTACATATATAATCAATGTATTGCTAAAAGTTATTTTCCTTCGGCCTTTAAGATTGCCAAAGTATATCCTCTCTTCAAACCTGGCTCGTCAGATAACAGTAATCTTGGTAACTATAGACCAATTTCTCTTTTATCATCGCTTTCTAAACCACTCGAAAAACACATACATAAAGCAACTACATTACCTAGTTAGCAATGACTTGCTAATTGACAGTCAGTCAGGGTTTCGACAAAAGCATTCATGCCACACAGCTCTAACTAAGATGATAGACAACTTGCACCTAAACATAAATAACGATAACATATGTGGAGCAATCTTTGTAGACTTTAGGAAAGCATTTGATATGTTAGATCACGCTGTTTTAATAAGGAAATTAGTAACAATGACAGTTAACTTTAAACTAGTGACATTACTTAAATCATTCCTGTCCGACAGACAGCAAGTAGTGTGGTACAATAACTCCTTGTCAAGCCCAACTATTATTGACACTGGTGTTCCTCAGGGTTCTATTCTCGGCCCTCTACTTTTTTCCATTTACATAAATGACCTTCCACTACACATCGAGCACTCATCCTGCGACCTATTTGCCGATGACTGTACCATTTATACTAGTGATAAAAGTTGCAACACGCTAGAAATATTATTACAAAGCGACACAGACAATCTTATTAAGTGGAGGAATGAAAACTGCATGCAAATAAATATCACTAAAACAAAATGTATGATAATATCAACTAGACAAAAATTACAAAACTCGCCGAAAACAACACTTCAGCTCTACATTGGAACCTCTTTAATTGAAAATGTAAATGAATATAAAACACTAGGACTCATAATTGACCAACATTTAAGTTGGAATTCGCATGTACAAGCACTGACCAAACAAACGGCACAAAAAGTTTACCAGTTAGCTAAAATCAAACATTTCCTAGATGAGGAGACACGAAAAATGTTCTATACATCCCAGATACAAACACATCTAGACTATTGTTCCACAATTTGGGATGGCTGCACCATGTCCAACACTAAAAGACTCTATTCATTACAAAAACGTGCAGTGCGCCTAATTTCAGACAAAAACCTCACACAGTGTGTAGACGCACATACATATCTTAACATATTACCACTAAGAAAGCGCCTTCTCTTCAACAAAGCCAAATTTATTCACAAAATCCTGTCACAGAATGCTCCAACGTATCTGTGGCCTATTTTCAAATACAGCGGAAGACTCAGTCAACGCTTAAATAAATTACACATGCCCAAGCCTAGGCTCGACTTATTCAAGAAAAGTTTAGCTTTTTCTGCTGCTCATCTGTGGAATACTCTTCCACACGACTTAAAAAATACTCTTAGTCCATATTCATTCAATCACAGACTTTTCAAATACATCATGAGTGCAGATTATATGCCACCCTAATTTCGTTATGTTCTTAAATAATTACATAACATCATATCTAGGTTTTAAAGTTAATTTTGTCCTGTTTAGTATAAATTATGATACGCATCTGTAAATCTGTGTAACTGTTATTGTACTGTTACAATGTTGGGATTTTATTTTATTGTACTTTTTTGTTATTTTATTATTTAAGTAACATTTAGGATACGTGTGAGAATAAATGGATTAACTATGGAAGAAGAGAGAAAGGAAGGGCAGAATATTAGACGGGCCTGCGTGCCCAATTCTAAACCCTTTGAAAATAAAGTTCGTTCTATCTATCTATCTATCTATCTATCTATCTATCTATCTATCTATCTATCTATCTATCTATCTATCTATCTATCTATCTATCTATCTATCTATCTATCTATCTATCTATCTATCTATCTATCTATCTATCTATCATCTATCTATCTATCTATCTATCTATCTATCTATCTATCTATCTATCTATCTATCTATCTATCTATCTATCTATCTATCTATCTATCTATCTATCTATCTATCTATCTATCTATCTATCTATCTATCTATCTATCTATCTATCTATCTATCTATCTATCTATCTATCTATCTATCTATCTATCTATCTATCTATCTATCTATCTATCTATCTATCTTAGGGTTCCCATAATGTTTTGTTTAAAAACCGGGACATTTCCAAATTTTTACCTAAAAAACCCGGGACATTTTGTAAAAAAACGGGACATGTTAAAAATTAAGATAAAAGCACAAATAAATCTATTATATATTATATGTTGCACTTAAAATAAGATACTGGTATAAAAATACACACATTAACTAACACAACTTCCACTTTAAAAAAGAATTCTAAATTACAAACATACTTAATTAGAAAAATCGCACTTTTACAAAATACACAATAGTCAAGTTTATATTTCAGATTCATTAGAATAGTTATCAGATTTATGGGCTTGTTCAAGAAGTTTTTTTTCTTCTGATATTTGGACATAGAACTCAGCACAAGAGAAATCCTTAAAATGGGTCTTTATAATGGTTAAAGTTTTCACTGTCTCAATTTTAAGTCTGTTTTTTTCGTCTGTCCAAAGCGCATTTATTAATGAAAAACACGTGCCAAACAAAAACTAACTAGGCATTTCAGATTCTCAGCATTTATATCCTGCTTTGTAAAATGAGCGAACATCTCACACCATTTTTCACTGACACTTTGATCCTTCAGTTCACTCCACACATCAAATTTGCTTTCACAATATTTTTTCACACATGCAAACTCATCAAAAAAGTCCTCTTCATTCACAGTAAAATTTGGTGACACTGTCTTCATGAATATGTAGCTTTCTTGGATGTTCTTCCAAGTCACAGACTCCTTTCCCTTCAAATCGATCCAATCCATAGACTGAAGAGGCGTAAGAAATGGTGTACACCACTCCTGAATATATTCAATGCAGGTGTCATAGAAATCTACTGCATAGCTTTGAAACTTTTCGACTGTTATGTGTCCTTCTTTTTCTAATTCTTGCAACTGATTTCTCACAGTAGTGGTAAGAAATTTTCTGCCTTCCTGTAGTTTAATTTTTCCACCAGTTTGTTTACTTCATCCTTCACTTCAATTACTGTTGTTCTTGCTTTTCAGCACATTTGATGGTATCAGAAAAGGTTTTTAACTGGCTGGCAATGAAATGCAGGAGTGTAATTGAAAGTGGATTTTCAAAGAAATTTTTGAGACTGGTAGGACATTTGTGAATGGAAAGGAAATATGACTTCAATGCAGGGAAAATGTCAATAACTTTCTGGACTGCAGGCAAAAGAAAGAGAGCCATCTTGTCTTGCTGTTACCCAAAACAGTTTTATATTATGTATTGGTGAATTCGCAACATGATTTGAGTTCCTCAACTCGTACACAATAAATGTGGTAATGCTGGTAAATCTTGTTAATTATTAACTGAAGATCAATAGGTAAGCAATCCGCAGCAATCTGCACAGCATTATGTATCACATGTGCAGGACAACCAATACCAATTAAATTGTTCAGTGTTTTCTTGCATTTTGAAGTACAGATTATTCTGTCCCTTTCTCTTCTTTCCACCAAAGTTTGTATTTGTATTATCTGCTGATATAGCAATAACCTTTTTAAGGAGATCTGACTTCTGTAACACTTCCAACACATAAGAAATAACAGTTCTGAAGTTTCACAGTCTAAATTAACTAACTCCAACACCTTCCCTTTTACACCATTTGTTGCATGATAATATCTCACGACCAGAGGCACTAACTTCTTGTCCAAGTGGTTTGATGAGTCGATTAATACTGATATGAAACGAGCTTCTTTTAGCTCTTCATCAATCTGCTTTGTCGCAAATGGCGCAATAACATTGATGATTATTGCCTTGCACTTTGTTTGCGAATATCTGAATTTATCGTTGAAATGTTTTTTTCACGATGGCTGTTGTGCAGTCCATGGACTTAAAGCTGTGGTTATGCACCGCCGTGTGATAAGCGAAGGTTGCTTCCTGTGCTGCCAATTATAACTGTTTTTCCATTTCCTTTTCACTCTGGGTTTTCGCATTTAAGAAATGGCTTATACTGCTGTTGGAAGCCTTACTTTCAACAGCACCTTTATGTTTTTTACGTTTTCACGTGGTTGACTACGTCTTACCGACCACCATGTGAAATGCAAAATTTAAAGCTGCATAAAGTACATTCCACATTTTCATCTACACCTTTAATGAAGGGAAATTCTCTTGTATGTTATCATTTATACTGCATTTACGTTTCGGCATTATGCGGATGAAAAACGATAAAAAATACTGTATAATAATGCTAATACGCATTAAATCATTTGGTAGATGCTTACTGAACACTGTTTTGGTCGACTTTCGAATTTTTGTTCGAGATTCAAACCGAGGGTCCACTGTAACCGGAAATTGATAAAGTAACACTACTAAAACACGGAATAAAATCCGTTACCCAAAGATTTTTTTTTCAGGAAGGACCCTTAAAAAGCGGGACATTTGGAATAAATTCGGGACACCGGGACATTTTATGAAAAAAACGGGACTGTCCCGGGAAAAACGGGACGAATGGGAACCCTAATCTATCTATCTATCTATCTATCTATCTATCTATCTATCTATCTATCTATCTATCTATCTATCTATCTATCTATCTATCTATCTATCTATCTATCTATCTATCTATCTATCTATCTATCTATCT
This sequence comes from Oreohelix idahoensis, assembly GCA_024509875.1. Taxonomy (NCBI): domain Eukaryota; kingdom Metazoa; phylum Mollusca; class Gastropoda; order Stylommatophora; family Oreohelicidae; genus Oreohelix; species Oreohelix idahoensis. The sequence continues at coordinate 66,912 of JAMPIV010012850.1, read as the reverse complement.
ATCTATCTATCTATCTATCTATCTCTCTCTCTCTCTCTCTCTCTCTCTCTCTCTCTCTCTATCTATCTATCTATCTATCTATCTATCTATCTATCTATCTATCTATCTATCTATCTATCTATCTATCTATCTATCTATCTATCTATCTATCTATCTATCTATCTATCTATTAATGTTTATTTTTATTTTTATTTATTTTATTTTTACATTCATTATTATTATTATTATTCTTTTTTAATGTTAAAAACGTACTTTAATTATGATGGTTATTGCAAATGTAATATTACTTTTATAATGATAAATGCCTTAATTATGCTTATAGTAAATGTGAGGATGAAAGGATATAGTATATATGATGAGAGAGAGAGGAAGGGCAGAATGTCAGACGGGCCTGCGTGCCCAATTCTTAACCCTTTGAAAATAAAGTTCGTTCGTTCGTTCGTTCGTTCGTTCGATCCGTGGGTCATGTTTCAAGGACCTGTAGAAAACCCCAGTACCAAAGTGTGAGTTCAAGAAACAACTATCTACCCCAAAACAATTATAACGGTGAATATCAACGCCAAGTCCACTATCTAGAAAACCACCCAAGAAGACCCCAACAAAATAGAAACAACTTTTCCCAAGCAACAAGAAGGTCGGGAAACGGGACGGCCCCACATTAGCAGAGATCGGATGTGACGGCCGAAAAAAAGAGATCTCTAAATGATAAAATGAAAGACAGAAACGAACAAGCGAATCTCAACATTTGTCCAGACCCCAGTTCATGTATAATATAAATAGGAAAACAACAATTTAGAGCGTTAATAGACACAGGAGCAACTGTAAGTCTTATCCGGGAGAAGCTGTATTATCAAATTCAACAGATGGCAAATTATTCCAGAAGAACAGTACAAATGAAATCAGTAACAGGTCAAGCACTAAAAGCAGTGGGAACGGCTTATTTGACATTTAAAATGGGAAGAGAAATTTTACGCAATAACTTCATTATAACGAGAGGATTATCAAGAAACTTCATAATAGGAAGAGACTTCCTCATCAAAAATAATGTGAGGATATACTTTGATTTAAAACAACTAAAAGTAAACAACACGTATGTACCATTTCAGGACGATATTCATATCGCAATATTAGTTCGAACTACGGCACCGATTACTCTGAAACCAAATTCAGTAACTCTGACCAAGGCTAAAATAAAAAGATCTTCATACTTTTACATAGGACAGACTCTATACATATCGCAAATTGAAAATGAAAGAAAAAGAGGAGATCCACGCATAGAAGTACAAGATGGCATCGTGGAAATAAATATACGAAGAGATTTTCCAATAATGGTACTAAATACGTCATTACCACCACCACTATTCCCAGAGGTACAGTAATAATAAACGGAAAAGAAAGATGTATTGAACAAATTATTCAAGGCCAAGAGCTTCTATCCAAAATCCCAGATAAACAAATTAAAATCTTTATCCCATCCCCATCCTTACAAAACTGTAGATCCTATAGAGTCAACAAGAAGAAACATTCCAAATACAAGAGAGTCAACGAAAAACAATTCTCTGGACCGAATGAGCATAAATAACAGAAAGAAATATGTAAAACCTGACTTATTATTCGCTGACGATTGGGATAGAGAAATCATACAAGGAAGGTATGAAAGAAAAAATAAATACCATACTTCATGGAACAGAGAGAATACTGTGGGAACAGTTACTTCTTATGCATACCCAAGAAACCGGACATATTCAAGGAATCGCCAGTTCTATGATAAATTGCCAAAAGACTCAAAGAGTAGGAACACCGACAAACAGACACAGAAAAGAGAATACCGCTTTTGTCCGCCAGAAAGAAAAATAACGAAAAATTTTCATTCAGATAGAACGAAAGAATTGCTAGCAACATTACAGACAAAAGATGAACTAAAACCCAGACTTGAAAAATTCATAACAAAACATCAAGATGTATTTGCGATATCTGACATAGAGTTAGAAAGGACTACAACCGTTACCATGGAAATAGAAACTACAACTGAAGAACCCATAACCCTCAAACCGTACCACACCCCACTAAAGAATCGGGAGATAGTGGAGAAAGCCATTGGCGACATGCTAGCAGCTGGGATAATCGAAAGATCCAGATCCTCATGGTCTTCACCCATTGTGATAGTAACAAAGAAAGACGGTAGCTCTCGCTTTTGCTGTGACTACAGAGCATTAAATAAAATCACCCAAACGATATCGTACCCTCTACCTAGAATTGATGATATTTTGGCCACCTTGGGTAACTCAGACTGGTATACCTCACTAGATGCACGCTCCGGATTTTGGACAATACCATTGTCTGAAGATGCAAAGAAGAAATCTACTTTCTGTACCCATATGGGCTCATATAGTTGGAATGTAATGCCCTTTGGACTGAAAAGTAGCCCGGCTACTTACGTAAGTTTAATGGATGAAGTGCTGCAAGGACTGAACTCATTTGCATCAGCATATATAGATGATGTCTTGATCCACACAAAAGGAACAATGGAAGAACATCTGAAATATGTCGAGACTGTTTTCGACAGAATGAGATTGCACAAAGTAAAGTTGAAACTCAGCAAATGTCGTTTTCTACAGAAGGAAATAAAATATTTGGGCTTTATTGTCAACTCCAACGGAATCAGACCGGACAGTGAAAAGATTGACGCTATCCAAAAGATCCCTCCACCTACCACAGTACGTCAATTAAGAGGATTCTTTGGGTGTTGTGCTTATTATCGAAAGCACATTATCAATTTTTCTAAAGTAGCTGAACCATTACTGAACCTAACCAGAAAGTATGCCAAATTCCGCTGGACTGAAGATTGCCAAAAAGCATTTGAGTACCTGAAGACAGCCTTAACCACCGTACCTTTTCTAGCCCATCCAGACTTGAACAAGCCCATGATTATATACACGGACGCATCAAACACAGCAGTAGGCGCGTGCCTTGTACAAGACAGATCACCAGACGAACCGCAAGTGATACAAAATGTTCCAAACGAAAAACCGATAGCCTTCCTTTTCCACACATTAAGCCGAACACAGAGGAGATGGACTACAACAGAGAAGGAAGCCTATGCAATCCATTACGCCCTCCAGAAATTCGATTTTTATATCCGTGGAACCCAGGTTATCATCAGAACAGATCACCAACCACTTGTAAGCTGGCTGACTAAGACTGCAGAGCAACCCAAGAAACTCCAGACCTGGGCGATAAATCTCCAAAGTTACAACACAACCATTGAGTATATTCCTGGAAAATTGAATACGTGCGCTGATCGTTTGTCCCGAATTCCATATTCCGACACAAATGAACCAGACTCCCCACTCCTTGAATCTACATCGGACATCGACGATAACACAAAGGAAATGCATGCCATAGACTCTCAAAACTCAAGACAAAACGATGAAGAGGTGACAACCCAAGAACCTGAACTACAACATGGAACCACATTTGACTTACCATCAGACAACCAAGGAACAGAAATGTTTGAACAGAATATCGATTTTAAGAAAGAACAATTGAAAGATGAAATATTAGTTAAGATCATTACACAGATTCGTACAAATCCAAAAGAGAAGAAAGACTACATCATCCTTTCGGAAGATAATATCTTATATCATATTGGTTCTAGAGACAATGGTACTCTACAAAAAAAGTATACCCAAATCGCTAGTTCCGAAAGTATTACAACAGTTTCATGACGAAAACGGGCATTTTGGAAGAGACAAGACTCTAGATGTGATCCTAAAACGTTATTACTGGCCCACGATGATTAAAGATATCATAGAGTATGTTGGGACATGTAGGGTTTGCAAGCTAAGAAATATGAGAACTATTCGAGCCCCTATCCAAGAAATGTCTTTTCCGCACTACCTAATGGAAGTTCTTACCACAACGAAAGCTCACGTATCCCAGATGCGTCTTGACGATCACAGACCACTCACTGTCACGAAAAAACAAGCTGATAGACCCACGAGATTGTCTACCCTAGCGAAACTCCCTCATCTTCCACTGATGATGAATTACCCAACTCAGATTCCTCCTCCCATGACTCCGATATCCCTTCACAGAATTTGGATACGTTCGTCAAACGTATTAGAGATAACAGAGATTCATCTTCTAGTGAAAACAATATCCCTCTGCAGGAGCTAAGACAACGCCTTATTCAACGTCAAGACAGAGAGGTCATGCGTCTTCCAGCGAAAAGAATATGCCTTTGCGAGAATTACAACGTCCTATACAACAGCAAGGGAGCGTTCCAGATGTTGCAACATTTCGAAATCCTGAACCCACCGATCGACATGATTACCAATCATCTCAAATGGCTCCATTGTATATTGAAGAAACACAAGATATTTTTCACCCAGACACAGATTCGATGACCAGTGCATCGAACTCTACTTTGTGCGGTATGGACGAATCAAGAAGGACACCTGATAAACGGAAATACGAGTCTTCCTCTTCAGATTCCACCCCTCTAGCCAAACTACCGAGATTGCCGCAAGAGCACATTTTTTATCAAACTTACAAAGCAAAGACGTCGTACAAATCCCCAACGCTTCTCACACGATGTCGACATGGTTAACGACGATACTTCACTCCTTACCCCTACAGTTAATATTTCACCAAATGTTTCACCTCACATGGATAAATGCATGCTTTTGTCCTAAAGGATGTCGTTATTAGCTAACAAGCTGTAACTGGAATTTTGCGGAAATGTTTCCACACTTCCTGCTCGTTGGTCTTTACATAAACCTTTGCGTTGCTACGGAAACCTTATTACTTCGTGATTCAACTATATACGAGTTTGCAAAGGAAGTATCTGACTCTTCGTCGTCAAGAACAATCAAAGTCACGATTTGCATAAAATGACATTTCTGAATTGATGAAGCCAAATGCGGTAGTACCTCTATTGACTTACCACATATCCCTCGTCTAGATTTATATCAAGGGAGGATGTCCATTAGCGACCTTCACGTCTTCTCTTTACTCCACCAGACGCCAGAGAGCAAACAGCCCGTTCATTGAGATGTTCTAGCTTCTATTCTGGACTACCACCGACGAGTTCTTTTTATTATTCTCGATTCTCAGTACAAACACTGTCGAGTCACCAACATATTATACGACACGTTGTGAATAGGTCGTACTGGTTTTAATAGTACTTATTCCGCGGTACAATACATGTAAACAGATCAAACCCATAGTGTCTTGAACATTAGTATTCACACCTTAGCGACTATACATGACTTTACATCTGAGTTTGATCAATATTATCATATGACGATTGAATAGTTTAAATGATTAGACATTTTCAAATTTTTTGTTTATAGTTCAAGATTTTCCTGACAAGTGTTATATTTTTCTTCCATTTCATTTGATCCTCCCAGCATCAGATGACATGTATTAACGATTTTCCCCGCATTTGTGTTGAGTACCCCCTTTTTCCCCCACATACACGTTTCGATGATTAGAAATTTTGTTTTGTTATATTCAAATTGTTGCGGACATTTTTGATGTTTGGACGTCTTCATTTAGATTGACCGGTATGCATACATTCATCTTATATTGACCGCGCGTTTTCATGATATCACTTATGTTCCCTCTTATGTACTATAGAGATGTATACCTTTGACTTATTTGATTCGCAAGTTTTTGGGTTGATAGGTAGATAGAGCTAGGAAAATGTCTCTCTTTGAGATACATTTTTGTAGCATGGGAACGTATATGTAACCGGAATGATGATCACATTAGTAGTTTAGTAATTATCCTTTAAATAATTTTAGTACGCAAGTTATTGATGACGTCATTTTCACATAGCCTCTTATCGACAATTTTTAATAAAGACTTCCAGACAAATACAGGAAATAATACGAGACCTAAAACCTCTAAACATAATTAAAAATACCCTCGAATAAAAGGTTATACCATCTGCTATCAAAGAAACTTGTGTAGTAACTGTGACGTAAATATAACATAGACATAACTAGTGGAAAATCCATCTTAACTAATGGCTTCGCCAATGAAATAGATTATCTCAAACATATCCGTTTGACTGACAAATCAAAGTAACTTCCCCCCCAACAGTCTTAGGAACCAGTTTGTATTTATTGACGGCCCAAAACCCTTAGCAGAAGAGCCGAAGCCCAAGTTCCTAGCCGAAGAGTTGCACGCCCGAATCCCTGGCAAAGAGATGAAGCCTAAGTTCCTAGTAGATTTGCTGACCGCCACTATATATTGGCAAAAACTGAATAGACTCCAGTAATAGTTGAACAGTGGCTAACCCAACCCCTCTGACAACATAATACTTCAGGTTGGTAAAGGTCTCGACTTAGCATTAAGACTTATGCATATAAGACAGTAGAAATAGATGTACCTAAGCTCATCAAAATGCACAACATGAATTATATGAGATGACTTCGTATGTGGAAATGAATGCTACTGAACTGAGAATGGGATCATCTTGTAATTTACCGTTATACATCTGAATGAAGCCAAAATAAAACTTCATATAAAATGTCGGACTTTGCTTCAAATGCTGATGGAAATTGTTGAGTTTTCACTTGGCTATTGTTTAGGAATTCTAGGAACAATGGAAAGTAATGCCTTTTATATTACATGTGATACTTCCAACTTTCAAAATCTAAAATCGAACCTGAAACCCGTACCATTGATCAAGTTAAATAATATCTCTGGAGGAGCATCCAGTAAACTCAAACTTGATACAGCGAACTCGAACTTGAATATATTTATACAGTGAACTCGAACTTGAATATATTCAAGTTCGAGTTCGCTGTATCAAGTTTGAGTTTACTGGATGCTCCTCTAGAGATATTATTTAACTTGATCAATGGTACGGGTTCCAGGTTCGATTTTAGATTTTGAAAGTTGGAAGTATCACATGTAATATAAAAGGCAGTACTTTCCATTGTTCCTAGAATTCCTGAACAATAAGCAAGTCAAAACGCAACAATTTCCATCAGCATTTGAAGCAAAGTCCGACATTTTATATGAAGTTTTATTTTGGCTTCATTCAGATGTATAACGGTAAATTACAAGATGATCCCATTCTCAGTTCAGTAGCATTCATTTCCACATACGAAGTCATCTCATATAATTCATGTTGTGCATTTTTATGAGCTTAGGTACATCTATTTCTCCTGTCTAATATGCATAAGTCTTAATGCTAAGTCGAGACCTTTACCAACCTGAAGTATTATGTTGTCATGGGGCTAGTGGTCGGGTTAGCCATTGTTCAACTATTTCTGGAGTCTATTCAGTTTTTGCCAATATATAGTGGCGGTCAGCAAATCTGCTAGGAACTTAGGCTTCATCTGTTTGCCAGGGATTCGGGCGTGCAACTCTTCGGCTAGGAACTTGGGCTTCGACTCTTCTGCTAAGGGTTTTGGGCCGTCAATAAATACAAACTGGTTCCTAAGACTGTTGGGGGGAAGTTACTTTGATTTGTCAGTCAAACGGATATGTTTGAGATAATCTATTTCATTGGCGAAGCCATTAGTTAAGATGGATATTCCACTAATTATGTCTATGTCATATTTACATCACAGTTACTACACAAGTTTCTTTGATAGCAGATGGTATAACCTTTTATTCGAGGGTATTTTTAATTCTGTTTAGAGGTTTCAGGTCTCGTATTATTTCTTGTAACTGTCTGGAAGTCTTTATTAAAAATTGTCGATAAGAGGCTATGTGAAAATGACGTCATCATTAACTTGCGTACTAAAATTATTTAAGGGATAATTACTAAACTACTAATGTGATCATCATTCCGGTTACAAGCGCTTAGTATGCAATGCTGGGTTCTCAACAAGTTTCACCACAGGGGAAATCCCTGGAAGTGTGTGGATGATTTCAAGAGTCAATGAGGGGGTAATTAGTCTCACAGACAGAGGTTCACTTCCACATTTGTATACAACAGCACTGTACTTATCTGATGGGCATAAAAGGATGACTAAAGATATGCCTCGATGCATTTTTTAAATATAAAATCAGATTAAATAAACTGTACTATTGATTGAAATCAGATTTAAAAAATAAAAAAAAAACCATAAAAGCAACAAGTTATGATTATCACGACATTAGTCCAATAAAATCAAAGACACAAAATGCTAGCTAGTTGAAAGACAGTATTCGGGTTGGTCTGAATGTTCACCAAAAAAAAAAAAAATGCGCGTGCATTTAGCTGGGTGGGACATAGGTTGAGCGCTGTCTCGTGTTGGGAAGCGGCATATGACAGGGAAGATCTTTATAAAATGCTGATTAATTAAACAATATTTTACTTAAAAGATTGTGTTTTTGTTTCTCTACACAACGAACTGGAAAAAATGTGTATTTAAAAAAAGGGGGGGGGGGGAATGTTAAGATTTGTGACGTCACATAAAGGGGGGAGGGGACCTGGGTTTTAGTTAAGAAATGTCACGGGGGAGCGACGGGTGGTGTGTTAAAATAAATGGCCAAAATTGCGTGACGTCATATGTGGGCGGCTGCTTTCCTCTATAGTGTGTTACCATTTTCTCTGTCAACAACTCTTTCTACTTTGCTGTCGCGCTCCGGATGATCGGCCTGTCTACTATACAGAGACTGAAGATCCACGGAAATTCGCCACTTATGAAGCTTCTTTGCCTATCCCTCCTCGTTAATCTGTATCCCACCCCCACTTTTTTTGCCATCTACGGAGATGTAGAGACGTAGAGGATGGCATTAAAGAAACTCAGTGAAAGTAATCTTACTGTAATCTGTCATCTTTCGTGTGTCCTCGTACTGTACATTGTTCTCTCCCTCCCCTCCATCTCCATCCTTCTTCCTCACTCCGTCTGCCTCCCTCTCTGCATTCCTCTCTGCCTCTCTCCCCTTTCTTCGACTCCCCCCCTCTCTCTCTCTTACCTGCTTTTATTTTGTTTTTGGCATCGTGACGTGTGTCTTAATGCACGCTTTTATCTGATGTCCTTCAGGCGATTCCATTTCAGTAACAGGTATAAAAATATTTCAAAGCAATGCAGAAGCTTCCCCGTCCTCCTTCCCCGTTTGGCTGTATCTTCATTTACGACTCTCTCTCTCTCTCTCTCTCTCTCTCTCTCTCTCTCTCTCTGTGTCTCTCTCGCTCTCTGTATATTTCCATATACCAAATGAAACAGACAAGTAATTGTGATCCACTTCTGGCAGTATCAAGTGGTTTCAGTTTGGTTGTCTTTAAAATGCTTGTTTCACTAATAGAGGCATTGACAAATCTAATCATGTATCCCCGTCTCTCTTCTACTCTTATCTATCGATCGACCGCTTGATCGATAGATAGATCGAGTCTGTCTGTATGGCTGTCTGTCTGTCTGTCTGTGTAACTGTCTGTCTCATGCGTGCCTGCCCGATGCCTGCCTCTCTAGCGGTCAGTCAATCGGACTGTCTGTCTCCCTGTCTATCTGTCTGTCAGCCTGCTCAACTGCCTCTGGGTCTGTCTACACGCTTGTTTATATATCGATCATTTTATTCATCTGTCTTTATTCACAAGCGTTAAAAAAGAGATGTGGTAGCTACAGATGGGAAGGGGAAAACAGGGGGGAGGGGAAGGATATATATGGGTATTATAACCCATCATACAACTCTCTCACTGTGAAATTCTGGAAAGGCTACTGATGAGATAAAAGACATGAAAACTTTTTTTTTAAAGTAAATTATGTTTTAACCCTTATAATCCCGCGGGTGTAATCACTTCCCGCTGTAGCGCATGCTGACAGCGCTGAAAGTAAATATCGATAGCCTTCCACAATGTTTGCTTTCTGTGTAAATCTCCCTTCTATCTCTGCCTTGTATCTTTTAATGCCAAGAACCAGCGCTTCCATTAAAGTTACCTCTCAGAAATTCATTTTCGTGTCTTTGAGATTGTTGTTGCTGTATAGCTAGGGCTGCTGACCTTCTCGCTCTTTTACAGCCAATACCAAGTTGAAGACTCATTGGTATTATCTACACTGTAGATCTAAGCTTTTCCTGTGGCTTATCTGCCAATCCAAAACGTGCTGAGTTGAAGTCATGAGCTCCAGTCTCTCCAGCTTAGCTTGCATTTAAAGAATCGTCAAATCTGGTCCCAGGCTAGGAATAAGAAGTGTGTGGCATGCTGCGGATTCCCCGCCATCCAAGGGGGCTCTCCAACTATGCAGAGCTAAAATACTGTGTTCTCGTTCTGGGTTCTCACAAGGAATTGCCACGTCCTGCACAGAGCCACTTCTCAGCTTCCCCTGCCTATCACTGGGTCCATAGTGAGATCCTCCTGCGTGCAGTCAACGCTAAAGAATCTCGTCTCGGCCTCAAGCGACTTCTCCAAGCTTAGTGTGCAATGCTGGGTTCTCAACAAGTTTCACCACAAGGGGAATCTCTGGAAGTGTGTGGATGATTTTTAAGAGTCAATGAGGGTGTAGTTAGCCTCACATACAGAGGTGCAATTCCACATGTGTATATTGTAGCATTGTGCATAGCTGGTGGTCATATACGGATGACTCCATTTATGCCTTTGATAAAAAAAAAACAGAAGCTACAAACAAAACAGATTTGCGAATACCTTCTTGAGAATGCGCAGTGTGGTCTGCTATCTTAGTTTCCTTCTCGTAAAGCAGCTTTGTTTAATGAAGATGCATTATTACTAATGAGTTGTGGGTGGGTTATAGGCAATAAAGATATGAGAACCTCTGTGGTTCATTCTGCGCGATTTCGTACGCGGATCTATTCAAATGGTCATTTTCTTCTTACTGGAATCCCTGCCAGCGACATCAGGAATTTCATTCTATAGGCCGTGTCTTGTTTTATTTATTTGGATGTATTTAACTTCGTTCTCGCCTTCTTGCTCTTGTGGTTTTGTTAGTTTGTCCCTGACGAAAGCTTTGTGGCCGAAACCTGTGCACTTTCTTTGTCCGTTGGTCTAAGAGAGACGTATTACCTATTTTCGGGGTAAGCCCCGCAGTGACCCGTTCACGAGAATCGGTTAGTAAGTCTTTCTAGTTGTTGGTGTGGCCACTAAATTCTTTTGGTCTATTGTTGATTTGTCTCACCCTGGGATTAGGAGTGTCTGTGATGTACTTTTTAGTGCGGGCCCTCAAAGATCGGTGAATCTTTCTGAATGGTGGTATCAAATAGTTTTGACATACATGACATGTGTGTTTTTTTCTGGGTGTGTGTGGGTGAAGGAGTAAATTGTTGTTCTGGTCTGATTCCACTGGTGTTCTGGTACATGGGTTTTGCGTTGTCATGTTTTGTTGTTTCTTCTGCGTACACTCTCAGGCGTCCACTTGAATGTTTTCAAAGAAAGTAGTAGTCAGCTTGAGACTATTTGCATCTCCGCAGAGCTTTTCCGCGAATGGTCCTGGTGACGGCCATATGTGCTGTCTCGGTTCCACAGATGTTGGGCCTCTTTTAAACAGATGTTCAACAGTCATTTTATAAGTGCCATAGTTACTCTCATCGGTAGTTGTTACTTTACTTGTTGATTATATGGTATCCTAATCTGTTGTGGCCCGTGCGGAGTCTGAAGATTACCACTTGTTCTTTTCTGTTGAGCTGGTAGTATGCATCATTTTGTGTGTGACCTGGATGCTCTGCATCCAATTTGTTTCTGCATCTGATAAAACTCTTTGCCTTTTCGAAAGTTTTGCTTTTATCAGACAGAGGCAGCTTTCCACCTTCCGTTGCCAATCTGTCAGCCTCTTCATTGCCGGGGATGTTACAATGAGATGGTATCACATAATTTTGTTCGCTCTCGTTTCCTCTCCGGCAGTATTGTTATTATCGAATCATTGTTTACGCTTCTTCCTGTAATTATTCGTCATGTCTGTTTACCTGACCATTCCTGCTGAGAGAGTAGACAGGTGATGCAATTTTGACCGACAGTCATGTGGGTAAAATTCTCTTGTCCTAAACATTGGCGCGCCGCATTAACATGCCATTCGCCTATCGAGTTTATATAGCGCTGATATGGCTATTGTGATTTCATATTTTCTCTCGTGGAGAGAACACAACCCAGGTGGTCACACGATGAATGTTTGTTTGCAAAGGTACAGGGCATTAAATTATCCATGTGGTGACATATTGTAAACACGCACCTGAAGACGACGGAAATGTTGTAATCGCTTCCAGACAGAATTGTTACGAAGACATTATTTGTGATAATGTAAGAAGTTGTAGCGGTAATCATTACCAAGAATTGATGAAAATACCAACTCCTTATACGGAAAATGACCGTTTGAAATTTACAAACGCATGAGTCAGGCAGAAAATTCCATGAGGAAAGTTATCATAGCACGTCCTAAAGAAAGGGAAATGTAAGACCGAGGCTGCAAGTTACCGGCCAATCAGTCTCACAAGCTGTGTTGGGAAGACTATGGAGCGAATAGTCAACCACAGATTGAAATGGTATTTAGAGTCTGAGCAGATCCTGGTGCCGGAACAAGCTGGATTTAGAGAATGCTACAGTATAGAAGATCAAGTTACTTACTTGTCTCAAGCAATAGAAGATGCCTTCCAGGAGAAGAAAAAGGTCCTAACGATCTGGGTCGACTTCAAGCAGGCCTTTGACAAGGTGTGGAAAGATGGCCTCATTGCAAAACTTAGGAGAAGTGGAATCCAAGGCAACATGATGAAATGGATACAGTCATACTTGCATAACAGGAGAACTAGAGTCACTCTTGACGGTCTGCAGAGCAGAAAAGTGTTGCTCCATCAGGGGGTACCTCAAGGAGGAGTAATTTCCCCAACACTCTTCCTTGTTTACATCAATGACCTGGTGAAAGATCTCCCTGCAGGAGTTAAAGCTGCCTTATATGCAGATGACCTAGTACTCTGGTGGGCTGATGAAAATGTCACCACAGCAAATTATAGAATGCAGCGGGCAGCAGACATGCTAGTGTCATGGGCAGAGAAATGGCTTATCACAATAAACACAGACAAAACCTCCACAACACTGTTCTCCCTCGCCCCCCAAGGACAAATCAGCTAACATACACCTAGGGACAACCGTGATCAAGGAAGAAAGCTACCCCACCTATCTTGGGGTGACATTTGACCAAAGGCTTACATGGAATAAGCATATTGAAAATGCAGAAGGAAAGGCCCGAAGACGACTAGGCATACTCAGAAAATTAGCAGGTACCAACTGGGGAGCAAATGAACGAAATCTAAAGAAGATTTATAATGGAGTAATAAGACCACACTTAGAGTTTAGCTCAGCAGCATGGTCATCAGCTGCTAACTCACATCTGCAGTCTTTGGACAAGGTGCAAAATCAAGCTCTCAGGCTCATTACAGGAGCCATGAAAACTACACCAATAACAGAGATGCAGAAGGTTGCTGGATTACAGACATTGTCCCATAGAAGAGACACAAAAAAACCATGATCCAGATGGAAAAGTACAACAGTATGCCAATGCACCCAATGAAGGCAAGACTAGATGATCTGGCATTGGGACGTCTAAAGCGTAGCAGCTTTGTGCATCGGGGAAAAAGACTTATAAGACAGCATCAAGAAGACCTATCCATGAAGACAACACCACTGAAGCCCACCCTATACCCTGTACCATGGGAGCAAGCCAGCAGTGCCCTCCAAATTAATACATCAGTCAGTGGTCTCACAAGTGGATATGAGTATAATGATCTGCAAAAACGAACTGCTACATTGAGTATGACCCAAGAAAGCTATCCCGATCAATCATAGATACATGCCTATACAGATGGATCAGCAACTAATGCTGTTAGGAATGGAGGTGCCGGTATCTTTATCTCATATCCTGACAACCACTATGAGACTAGGCACATTCCCACTGGTAAATTCTGTTCCAACTATACAGCTGAGGTTCAAGCTCTAGAGCAAGCTGCAAATATGATTTATAACACACAACTCTGACTGCCACCAGGTAGTCATCCTCACAGATGCACTGTCTGTCCTGCAAGCTCTCAAGGGTGGTAAACTCCCGCATCTGAGAAATGAACTAAACAAGGTAGCTGCCAAAAAGAGAACCATACTTCAGTGGGTACCATCTCATTGTGGTGTACCCGGAAATGAAAAGGCAGATAAACTTGCAAAAAAGGGAGGAGAATGTGAACAAGAAGATAATGAAGTCACATACTTTGAGAAAAAGAGAGCTATCCAGACTATCAGAAGAGAACAGAACCAACCCAAAGACGACTATAACACTCTCGACCGGCTGGGACAGATAACTATTTTTCGACTCAGGACAGGGCATAACAAACTGAATAAACACATGAACAAGCTACGATTGTCTGCTTCACCACTGTGCACATGTGGATTAAACGAACAAACTGCTGAGCATGTTCTACAGGACTGTCCTCTGTATGACCAGTTAAGAAAGATATACTGGCCCAATGACTCAACACTAAACTCAAAGCTATATGGAGTTAATAAGGAACTTCAAACAACAATCGAATTCATCATGAGAACTCGTCTGATGGTGTAATCATCAAAGATGCGATCGCAAGAAGAAGAAGATCATAGCACGCATGATTGAATACAATTGGCTCTGCAATTCTAGATGTTATAAACAACACTTATGATTGGAGCCTGGTCAGATTGTAACAACCACGTGCGTAGGACGAAAGTTGCAATATAATCTGACACTTTCGCCGGGTTAGGGCACTGTGAAATTCACCTCGTCAAAACGACAACCAGCTAGCCAGAGTAAGAAATAGGATCAGAATTACAATTATCGGACCGGGCCTTGTTTGAGCATCTTGCGGACTTATATCCCATCTACATTAACACGGAAAGCCGGAATCCTGGGAATCTAAAAGCACAAAGTCAGAGTGGGAGCCTAGTGTAAAGTAATACCCCACACCGCGTGTAAGAGGCATCTTAAACAAGTTGCGTTAACTATTTCTCTCAGCCAGGAGTCAGTATTCCTAAAGAGATTTTAGGGTGAGTTGTACATTTTAAAATTCTATATTTTGCATTTATTAACATGTGAAAATTGCTAATGGATGTCCAAGTCATCTGAGGCTGGCAACATCAGCATATAGAATTATGGTTTCATGAACCACTTCTGTAGGAGCTGATGACTGCTTTATGCGAGTTTCTCATAGAGAACCAAAAGCAGAGGTAGTCACAAGATCCATATGGAGCAGGGAGTGGATGATGATAGAACTGATGTATATACTTATTATATTATTCACATTTTCAACCAGTGAAAATGTAAAGATATTAAATATAAATGTAATGAAGGTTTTTCGCTCACTGGGATTAATATTAATACTCAGAGAGGGTAAATTTCTGAGATAGATGGGATGGTGGAATAAAAAGAGAGGGAGGAACACGATTGTATGTCAGGAAACCCAAAACTCAAGAGGGTATTTGTTTCTCTTCTTTCATTATACTAGTCGGTGGTACCGGTTTAGGGTACTATCTCTAGAACAAAGTATGTAGTATAAGTGGCCTGCTGTGAACGCTAGACACTGTAGCGAGAGGAACGATATAATGATGGTGATATTATCCTGGACAAATAAATGTATCAGATGATATCAGATTGAGCTGGGAGAACAGGTCCTGGAGCAGGTCGACCACTTTAAATACCTTGGAGCTATTATAGACCGAAAGGGAGGCATCAAAGAAGATTTGGCCACTTAAAAAGCATTGTCTGCATAAACTACACGCGTTTCTAAAAATAAAACTGGTACTGTGTTTCTTAGAAAATCTTGATACGCAAGCTGCATAATGACCTAGATATAATACTAGCATTAATTAAATTATGCACACTACGTTAACCTAAAAAGACAGACGGGCTTAGAAGAGAGAGAGAGAGAGAGATGCACGGAGGAATGCATGCAATTGTCCCACGTCGTCTCGCGATTTAAAAATTAATGCCACCCCACGCGAAAGGCATGCAGGCCTGATTTTTTTCAAATAGACAGTGATAAAAAACACTACCTATACGAGGGTTAGGTTTTGAAAACATGTTTAATGCTTATTAGGAAACATGACACGATACTGTTTTACGTCTGAAATCCTGACTTTATAATGACAGAACAGTCGAAAAGGCAGGACAGGTGGCGGTTTGAAAATAAAAAAACAAATACACGACTATCCTAGAATAATACATATTTTGAACGGAGCCACTTAACCCCCTTAAACTTAGATATTCTTGTGCCTTAGGACTTGCTGACAAAGAATATGTTATGTGTTACGCAAATGGTCTGGTACTTGATAAATTATAGCCCACATACTATAGTGAGGTTGTCTGACAGCACAAGATCATATTTGCTCATAATGGCTGTTTGAACAACACTGCTTTAGGGGAAATGCGGCCAACAAGTTAGATACGATTTGATTGGCCGTAGTCATATGTAAGGCGAAACCTTATTGGTCTAACTGCAAATACTAGTCGGTTGTTAATGGTTACGGTAGGATGGGTAAAGTTTTTTTCAAAGGCTCTTGTAAACATGGTCTCATTGGTTAGAGCGTTCGATATATTCAAATAGAAGCGTCAGTTCAGGGCCAGTTTTGAAAATAAACTTTATGAGAAGCCAGTGCGTTGAGAGCAAGCTAATATTTTTCTAAATAAAAGCCTGGACAGAGGCAGATCAAAATTGTGCCAGAATTCATTGTCAGTCAACGTTACTTGTTTAATATTTCCATGAATTGTGGTAAGCTAGACTTATTTCCTATGTATATATATATATATGTTATATGAAAATTGAATATGACATGATAAATGGTGTCTGTATGTGCGTGGTTCAGTAGCAACCAGAAGGCAAAGCCTAGATATTGCTCCACCATGTAAAAGCTTGTCAGAGAGGAGTATAACTGCATAAGGCATATATGGGATTGCCAAATAGTAACATGACACCTATCCTATTGTATAGAAGGAATTAACGCTGGAATTGCAGAGGCGTTGTAACCATTAGGGAGAGGAATACTGGTGTATATTGTCACATGAGAAGCTAACAGTTGGCCTAAAGCGCTGAACTCTGTGTTTGTAATGTTCTGTACTCCAGTGTGGAAATGTATTATAAATTAGTTCTGAAAAAAGAGGTACAACCTTCTTATTTCAGGGACCGTGGTACTGAAGTATTAGAGCAGCACCTGGTCTGAGTTTTGCTGGATCCAGAGGGCTGGCAGCAGACTCCTTGTCTAAGATATCGACCAGTGGTGTATTGCAAGATAACTGAGAAGCAAGCGAGCAGAGGAGACAGTTTCCTGCCGCCTACACATAAGTTAAGAATTCGTCAGCCAGAGCAGCTCACCCTTGTATAACCCACCTTAAAATTAACTGTAATACTAAGACAAGAGGGACAGTTATTGTTTTACAAATAAAAGGAGCTGTGATCCCTTCAAGATTATTTCCACCATTAACAAACACATGAAGTCGTGATGACAAACAACAACATAGCTTCAAAAGCCAGTATTACCTCTTAATACTAGAGTAGATACAGATACCTTCACAGCTGACCTCAGTCAGTACACTAAGTCCCCTATAAATATTTATATAATCCCAACTTACCACATATATTGGGGTCCTGTCCGGCATTTTGAATCTTCTCCTATTACATATATTGGGGGTAATTCACTTCTGGGAATTATAAAAATTAAAAAGGTATTCTTGGGTGGAAAATAAATAAGGTTGAGCTCTCAGTGCTTGTGGTTGTCCTTAGTTTAATTAGTCATAGATTGAAGTGTTTAGTTAAACATTGTATAAATTTGCCTGTTAGAAAATGGCAGACCTGGCGAAATTTCGATCTGCTGCTGTGCACGCTGCTAAAGAGTTGGGAATGGACGGGCAAGTTATGATTGCCTATGTCACTACTGAATGTGACAAATTTATTGAACGTGAAGAAAAAAGATTAGAAAAAGAAGCAGACAGAAAGTTAGAAGCTGAAAAAGAAATTAAGAGGTTGCAGATTGAGGCTGACAAAGAGGCTAAGGCATTGGAGGCGGATCGGGAGGCAGAGATTAAAAGGCTCCAATTAGAAGAAAAAAAGGCAGAAAGAGAAGAAAAGAGACAGGCTGCGGAAAGGGAAGCAGAGGAAAGAAAGCAAGCTACAGAAAGAGAGAAAAGAAGATTGACTGCAGAGAGGGAAGCAGAAGATAAGAGATTACAAAGGGAGCACGAGTTACGACTAAGGGAGTTGGAATTTCAAGGTCATGCTCCTGAAAATGGTGCCAGTCCCTTTACCTCCGATGCCACTGCTAGTCAGGGAGCCTCAACCTCAGCTATGAGCTTTCATTTAGATCATTTTGTTGAGAAAGACGATGATATCGAGAGCTATCTAAATAGATATGAACTGTTAGCTACCACGTATGGGTTAGAGAGAGAAAGGTGGAGCTTAAAGTTATCACAAGGGCTTCGTGGTACAGCTTATGACGTTTTTGCCAAGATGAGCAGAGATGATCAAGAAAATTATGACATGTTAAAGCAGGCTCTTTTGTTAAGATATGAAAAGAATGGAGAATTCTATAGAAAAAAGTTCAGGAATGCTAAACTACTGTCAGGTGAGACATATCACCAGTTCTCTGCCCGGTTAGAGACATACTTTGAGAAATGGACGGCTCTGGGGAAAACCCAAGATCTTAAGGAAATGATCCTTATAGAACAACTAAGAGAGTCCATGGCTCCAGAACTGAGAAAGTTTCTCATGGAACAAGGTGCAGAGAGGCTGGGTGAGTTACTAAATGGTGCTGAAAGATATCAAGCAGCTCAAGCAGAGGTAACAGGTAATAAAAAGAAACAGGTAGACTATTTTCAGGCACCACAAAATTTTAATAAGTTTGATCCTAGAGATCATAACTAAGGTAAGCACCAGTTTGATATGCTACGGTATGATAATAAAAATAAAACCCCACAATTCGATGAAAGGAAATTTGATGAAAGAAAATCTTTCAACCAAAACAGGAAGTGGTGTAAGAATTGTCGGATGGACAATCATGATACTGACCATTGCAGAAGAAACCCTGTGTATATGGCCACCCTTCAGGTCAGGTCGACCTCAAGAAAGGAGGAACAACCACCAAAAACAATGTCTCGTAAACAGTGGAGAAAGGCACAGGCTGAAGATAGGTCACTGAAGCCGTGTTTTGAGAAACTCCAAAAACTCCATACCCCTCCAAGGAAAGGAGATTTCTATTTGGATGATGGACTGCTTTGCAGGGCGGATAAAGCAGGATTATCTGGGTGTGGACAGGTAGTAGTGCCATCGAGATATAGGGCACAAATTATGAGACAAACACATGTTCTAAATGGTGAACACCAGAAAATGGGTACCACATGCCAAAGAACATCTGTTGGATATTTTTGGCCCGGAGAAGTTGATGACATAAGAAAATTTGTCGAGGACTGCGAACAGTGCAGCACGAACAATTCCACAGGGTGGAAAAATAATAACCATATGCAAGAGAAGCATTATGGCAAACCGGGACCAGAAAATAAAGAGGGAACACCCCCATGTGGGAAAAGGAACCAGGACCTAGACACGCCACGGGGCAAACTTAGGCCTGGAAAGAAAAATAATTATAAGAAAGTGGACCTAGTGGAATGGGAAGCCCCTTTTCACGGACAATCTTCAATTGACTGTTTTACAATGGCCACTACGCAGATAGTGCAAAAAGATGTCTTACCCCAGAATAAGCCGAAAATCCCTCAATCGGACTTATGTAAACTGGAGGAAGAAGATGTAGAGAGGAAACCTCTCATCAAGAATTCTAAGTGGGGAGACAGCCCCAGGAAACAAATTGGTAGTGGTAGATTCTTGTGTGGTGACACAAGAAAGAAACGTCCGCAAAACAGAGCTTCAAATGTAAAGGACCTGACAGGTGCCATGAATACTATGTCAGAAAAATTAAAAGTCCATATGTAGCTTTGTTAAGAACGTGGACTGATGAAAAGGCAGAGGACAATGTTACATCATCATACCAATATGTGAATGAGCTGACCACTCGTTTAAAAACTGGCTGGAAACTTGCCAATGAAAATTTGAGACAAGCCAGGAAAAAACATGCTGCCTATTACAACAAGAAAGCTAAAGACAGAGAATTGGCTGTGGGAGAGAAGGTACTGCTTCTTCTACCCGGTAGCCAGAATAAGTTGCAAATTGGATGGCAAGGTCCATATACAGTTCTAGAGAAGGTGTCTAGAACAAATTATAAGATAGATAAGAAGGGGAAAGAAAAAATCTATCATGTGAATCTACTGAAGAAATTTCTGGAAAGAGAAAATCAGGAAGAGGCACAATTGTTGACCTTGTCCATTGCAATTGAGATGAAAAAGGAACCACTTTCATCATTTGAATATCCATTACATCCCTGTGAGACAGCGGCACAGGTGAAAATCAGTACACATTTAACGAAAGATCAGAAGGAGAGAGTGAAACGGGTTCTAGATGATCATACAGAGGTGTTAACGGACCGTCCGGGGCATACAAACTTATTGGAATATGATATGAAACTTATTGACCCAACACCTGTTTGTATGAAGGCATATTCGATTCCTTTCGCTAAGGAGAAAGCCTTGAAGGAAGAAATAGACTATTTGTTAAAGGAAGGAATCATTTCACACAGTGAATCTTCGTATAGTTCCAGTGTGGTGCTCTTAAGAAAACCCTCTGGAGAACATAGACTCTGTATAGATTACAGGAGACTGAATGCTATCAGAGAAGGTCAGGTGGATCCATTGCCGGATACAAATCAGCTGTTTGCCAGGCTGAATAAAGCTAAATATTTCTCAAAAGTGGATCTGAGCAAAGGATACTATCAGATTCCAGTAAAGCCTGAGGTTAGACCTTATCTAGCTTTTAGTACCTCAGAGGGACACTATGAATTTAATAGATTGCCATTGGGATTGAAAAATGCGCCCAGTGTCTTCTCTAGAATGATGAGGAAATTATTGGATCCACTACTCAACTCAGATATCACCATATAGATCAACTGCTCATAACGTACAATTTGAGGAACATCTAATATTCTCGGGACATGTCGTTGAGCAGACTCAGAGAAGAGCAATGGTGAATATTGATTGCTAAGCAGCATTAAGACAAGCAGTAGCACTTGCAGCTGTTCAGTAACATATCTGAAATGGATTCCTGGATTGCAGAGGTGTGAAGCAACCTTCGTCAGTAGTGCTTACTCTGAATTGACCCACCTGCATTAATCCATGATAAAAATAAAATTAGCGCAACGTTGATGCGGATTTTCAAAGCCGCCATCCGTGTGATGAGAATCGCAATGATCACCAGGAATGGTAATACATTTATCTATGTGTCTATAGAATTATGGACTGACATATGATGTCTGTTTCAAGTGGGGAGAATTTGTCGTGAAAAATTCTAAATACCCATATATAAATTAGAACATAAATGTAAAGTAGAACGAAATAATACAAAAGAAAGAAGCATGGTGAAAGACTAGTGCTTTCCCAATAGCGCTTCCGTTTTATAACGCCATAATGACTGAACAAGAGATCCCCTTTTTCTGCTTTGTCTGCATAAACTACACGCGTTTCTAAAAATAAAACTGGTACTGTGTTTCTTAGAAAATCTTGATACGCAAGCTGCATAATGACCTAGATATAATACTAGCATTAATTAAATTATGCACACTACGTTAACCTAAAAAGACAGACGGGCTTAGAAGAGAGAGAGAGAGAGAGAGAGAGAGAGAGAGAGAGAGATGCACGGAGGAATGCATGCAGTTGTCCCACGTCGTCTCGCGATTTAAAAATTAATGCCACCCCACGCGAAAGACATGCAGGCCTGATTTTTTTCAAATAGACAGTGATAAAAAACACTACCTATACGAGGGTTAGGTTTTGAAAACATGTTTAATGCTTATTAGGAAACATGACACGATACTGTTTTACGTCTGAAATCCTGACTTTATAATGACAGAACAGTCGAAAAGGCAGGACAGGTGGCGGTTTAAAAATAAAAAAACAAATACACGACTATCCTAGAATAATACATATTTTGAACGGAGCCACTTAACCCCCTTAAACTTAGATATTCTTGTGCCTTAGGACTTGCTGACAAAGAATATGTTATGTGTTACGCAAATGGTCTGGTACTTGGTAAATTATAGCCCAAATACTAAAGTGAGGTTGTCTGACAGCACAAGATCATATTTGCTCATAATGGCTGTTTGAACAACACTGCTTTAGGGGAAATGCGGCCAACAAGTTAGATACGATTTGATTGGCCGTAGTCATATGTAAGGCGAAACCTTATTGGTCTAACTGCAAATACTAGTCGGTTGTTAATGGTTACGGTAGGATGGGTAAAGTTTTTTTCAAAGGCTCTTGTAAACATGGCCTCATTGGTTAGAGCGTTCGATATAGTCAAATAGAAGCGTCAGTTCAGGGCCAGTTTTGAAAATAAACTTTATGAGAAGCCAGTGCGTTGAGAGCAAGCTAATATTTTTCTAAATAAAAGCCTGGACAGAGGCAGATCAAAATTGTGCCAGAATTCATTGCCAGTCAACGTTACTTGTTTAATATTTCCATGAATTGTGGTAAGCTAGACTTATTTCCTATGTATGTATACGTATATATATATATATAATATATTATATATATATATATATAGTATATATATATATATATATATATATATATATATATATATATATATATATATATATATATATATATATATATATTATAATATATAATAATATATAATAATAAATTCTTTAAGCGCCAAACACGGCGCATAAGGCAGAAACCAGTGCTCTCCAGGTTGTTCGTTGTGACGCCACTCCTCTTAGCTCTTGCACATTATTTAGGCCCAACGTTCTTCCTTCTCTTATTATTTTTCTTCTGAGTGTTTCTTTTGGTCTTCCTTTTTTCCGCTTACCCTCAGGAACCCAAGTGAGCGCCTGTAGTGGTATTCTGTTGTTTTGCATTCGTAGGACATGACCGATATATGACCATTCGTCTTTTCCTTATATAGTCGGAGACATATTTCTGCCTAGAGTCTTCTCTTATTTTGTCGATTAGTCTTGAATTCTTTCCAACTGATGTTCATGAGTTTTCTAAGACATTTTGTTCTCGAATGTATTCAGCTTGTTCTCCAATGATTTTTGTTATTTTCCAACTCTCACAGCCGTATGTTAACACTGAGATAACATTTGAATTAAACAGACGAAGCTTGGTATGTATATTCAATGATCGTAATTTCCAAATGTTAGATAATCTATTGAAGGCGCTAGCTGCCAAAGCAATTCTAGTATGGATTTCTCTTGTTGTGTCACCATCCTGAGTCATTTTACTGCCTAAATAATTGAAACTTTCAACTTTCTGTAGTTTTTCCCCGTTCAAGATGATATCAAAGGTCTCGTTAGAAAAGTTCATAGCTTTAGTTTTAGAGGCATTTAATTTGGAGACCAATTTTTTAACCGAGAGATGACACAAATTATTTATTGCTTCTTGGGATTGTCTTGGTGTTGAACTTAAGAATGCTACATCATCTGCGAAATCCAGGTCCCCCAGGAATTTTCCATTTGTCCATTTTATACCCAATTGTTCATTGTGGGTATAGTTTTTTTTCTCATAACCCAAATCAATAGCTATTCCAAAAAGTAGTGGTGACATAATACAGCCTTGTTTCACCCCTGTTTCTACTGTAAACCATTCTGTATTCCCTTTATTTGTTCTAACACAACATCTTGCATTGTCATATAGCGCTTTGATTATATTCACATATTTTGTTGGAAAACCTTAGATTGTAAGTATCTTCCACAATGATGGGCGGTGTAGACTATCAAAGGCTTTTTGAAAATCGACGAAGGTGATAATAAGTGGCGATTGCCTTTCCACTGATTCTTCTATAATTGTTCTTAGTGTGAATATTTGATCAATACATGATCGTTTCGGCCTGAAACCCGCTTGTTCTTCTCTGATCTTTTCGTCAGCATGCAATTTATATATATATATAACCCAGTATAAACTGAAAGATCCAGAAATCGCGGGAATCTTTGAGGCAACTGTTGGAGGAAAATTCGCAGCTCTCAACTATATGAAGTTCTAGCACAATAGTTCAGTATTTCACTTGTTACAGTTTTCTTTATAATTTACTTCAATAAAATCATATAGGCCTTCTAGTAATCACTGTGTCATATATCAAATATATCCAAGTAAGGTGATGTTAAGGATACTTTTGAACAGAATAAAACAGAAATCAGAAGAAATCTTGTCAGAGGAACAGGCTGGCTTTAGACCAAAAAGAAGTACCTCAGAACAAATCTTCAATATTAGATTACTTATCGAAAAACATCTCCAACATCAACACGATTTATACCATAACTTCATCGATTTCACAAAAGCCTTCGATCGAGTCTGGCATGAAGGCTTATGGCAAGTAATACAGTTACAGTTTTCTCCATAATTTACTTCAATAAAATCATATAGGCCTTCTAGTAATCATTGTGTCATATATCAAATATATCCAAGTAAGGTGATGTTAAGGATACTTTTGAACAGAATAAAACAGAAATCAGAAGAAATCTTGTCAGAGGAACAGGCTGGCTTTAGACCAAAAAGAAGTACCTCAGAACAAATCTTCAATATTAGATTACTTATCGAAAAACATCTCCAACATCAACACGATTTATACCATAACTTCATCGATTTCACAAAAGCCTTCGATCGAGTCTGGCATGAAGGCTTATGGCAAGTAATGAGAAAATTCAATTTTGATACCAACATCATAGATATCATTGAAGCACTATACAAGGACGCAAGCAGTGCTGTTTTTGCAAGCAACGACATTGGAGAATTTTTCAAAACAACTGTAGGAGTTCAGCAGGGATGTATCCTGTCCCCAGTGCTCTTTAATATTTATCTAGAACATATTATGCAGGAGGCTCTCTACGATTATAAATCAACCATATCGATTGGAGGCCGACCTCTGTGCAACCTACGTTTTGCTGATGATATTGATCTGATAGCTGGATCAGAATCAGAACTGCAAGACCTTAGCTTTAGACTGGAGAAAGTAACAAGAACGTATGGGATGGAAATTAATATAGAAAAAAGCAAGATATTGGTGAATAGCCATAAGAAACATGTTCCGACCAACATTACGTTAAATGGGCAAACGTTAGAAGAAGTTAACACCTTTAAATATCTCGGGTCCACTATATGTAGTGATGGAAGATCAAGTAAAGAAATCAAGACAAGACTTGAGATGGCCTCAGCTGCCATGGCAAGGTTGAATGTGATCTGGAAAAGTAACATCAGTTTTCCTGTGAAGATCAAATTATACAAATCACTTGTATTATCTATTCTCTTGTATGGGTGTGAGGGCTGGACACTCACTGCAGATACGGAGCGAAGGATTCAGGCTTTCGAGCATAAATGTTATAGAAGAATTTTGCGCATTTGCTATAAAGAGCACAAAACAAATGTCTATGTTAGAGAGAAGATAAACACCTATGCAGGCCACCAAGAACCACTTTTGTCAATAGTGAAACGTGGAAAGCTCGCCTGGTTTGGGCATGTAACTCGTCATGACTCCCTTTCGAAAACGATCCTTCAGGGAACAGTCGAAGGTAAACGGAGAAGAGGAAGGCAGAGAAAATCCTGGGCTGATAACATCAAAGAATGGGCAGGACACGGTTTTTTCACACTTGTACGCATTGCTGAGGATAGAGAGCAGTGGAGGACCCTGTCTGCTGATGCTTCCACCATGGCACCCCTACGACTTATGACGGGTTACGGGCTGAGATAAGATGAATGATATATATATATATGTTATATGAAAATTGAATATGACATGATAAATGGTGTCTGTATGTGTGTGGTTCAGTAGCAACCAGAAGGCAAATCCTAGATATTGCTCCACCATGTAAAAGCTTGTCAGAGAGGAGTATAACTGCATAAGGCATATATGGGATTGCCAAATAGTAACATGACACCTATCCTATTGTATAGAAGGAATTAACGCTGGAATTGCAGAGGCGTTGTAACCATTAGGGAGAGGAATACTGGTGTATATTGTCACACGAGAAGCTAACAGTTGGCCTAAAGCGCTGAACTCTGTGTTTGTAATGTTCTGTACTCCAGTGTGGAAATATATTATAAATTAGTTCTGAAGAAGGAGGTACAACCTTCTTATTTCAGGGACCGTGGTACTGAAGTATTAGAGCAGCACCTGGTCTGAGTTTTGCTGGATCCAGAGGGCTGGCAGCAGACTCCTTGTCTAAGATATCGACCAGTGGTGTATTGCAAGATAACTGAGAAGCAAGCGAGCAGAGGAGACAGTTTCCTGCCGCCTACACATAAGTTAAGAATTCGTCAGCCAGAGCAGCTCACCCTTGTATAACCCACCTTAAAATTGACTGTAATACTAAGACAAGAGGGACAGTTATTGTTTTACAAATAAAAGGAACTGTGATCCCTTCAAGATTATTTCCACCATTAACAAACACATGAAGTCGTGATGACAAACAACAACATAGCTTCAAAAGCCAGTATTACCTCTTAATACTAGAGTACAACACTACACACATATTGTAATAATATTATATGTCAGGACAAAGATCCTTTGTATAAATTTTGTACATAAACCTTGTGTTTCCATTTGATTGTGATTCCTGATTCACTCTGTAGTTGGATCAGGATATCTATTCTTGAAAGAAATTAATACATAATTTAAACTTTAACACTTGACTTACTTAAGCTAGTCTTCTAGAGTGTTACATGTATGTGCTTGTCATAGTGCTGTAAAGTGTTGTGAATCTAAAATAAAAGTGTTTATCTGTCTGTTGTTGTTGTGACTTACACTTCATAACTATCATAACCCTAGACATTCAACGTAGTCATTACAATATTCCAGAATAAGTCTGATTGAGGTCTAAATGTGGTAGCAAAGTAAGGTCATCTGTAACACACCATACTTATTAGATACAGATACCTATACAGCTGATCTCAATCAATACTCTAAGTCCCCTATAAATATTTATATAATTCCAACTTACCACAATGGGCAATGACTACAATCCACAAAAGCGAGATCCAAACCTCAGAAATGAGGTATCTGAGGAAGGTGGTTGAAGTAACAAGAAGAGACATGGTCCGCGACCAGTCGATACGTCAAGGCCTAAAATCCCACCCCCTACAGACCCAAGTAGAACAGTCCTAACTAAAATGGTTTGGCCATGTCTGCAGAATGGGAGATGATCGGCTACCATGACAAGCATGGGAAACAAAGAGCCAGGGATCAATACCTCCAGGACGACCCAGAGTCCGCTGGGAGGACAACATTAGACAATCTTTGAAGGACCGAAGACTAGAATGGAACCAGGCCAGGAGGAAGACAGCCGATAGGATAGTCTGGCGCTCTCTCTTCCAAACCTCTACACCTCACGGTAGAAGGGGGACGACTAAGTAAGTAAGATACCAGAATAGTGCCAGATAAGAGACTGGTCTTACAAGAAATACCCATTATCTGAAAACAGTAATGGTTTATCGACAACAAACGTATAATCAAGCTGTATAGGTTCCTAGATGAGATGGTACTGTACTATCTAGATTCCTATGGGCTCCTCTCCAGACTAACCTTAGACAATGACTCTGCTAGGGGTAATTAACTACACAACAAGAACTTTAAACCAAATTTAAATAACTCACTGAAGACTCTGGGTACAATTTAGAATTTATTTATGTACAAGATCTTTTCTTCTTTGTTTTTTGTTAATTTTTCAAATACAATTTAACTGAATACAAAATAAAATTATTGGTCACTTTCAAATATATATATATATATATAAAACACATTTACAGTTAATTTCTTAAACTAATATAGTTCAATTTCACTGTTTTCTTGCTTCCTGATGGAATCTGTCTCTATTTTTGTGCTTTCTTGAGTGGATGAATCTAAATGTTACTTTATGACTCACATGACTGTCAAATGTCTTCTATATACACCACAGTTTTTCAGCATTACATAGTCTTTTCGTAGGTGGTTTAATTTCGTGTTGTTTGAAAATTGAAGAGTAGCCCAACACTGAGCTACTTATCTGAAACAAAGTCCTTCCTAGGCCTCGTACAGCAGTAGGATTGGATAAAACCTTACCACTGCGGGTCCTCCACTCGTCAAGATGACACAGTTAATACTGGCAAAGGCTCTGACAAACTTGAGCATCTAATTGCTGACTTGGTCACTAGAGATTGTGTATGACACTCAGGGCAGGATATAACCTGAAACAATATATACAACCTACGTAGTATCGCTCATTGGCTCCTTAGCCAGACAGGAGATAGTATGAGACAGTTCAGACAAGCTGGGTTTAATCACAAGAGACATAGTAAGTCATGAATAACACAATTCGTTCAAGTTCTAGCACAATAGTTCAGTATTTCACTTGTTACAGTTTTCTCCATAATTTACTTCAATAAAATCATATAGGCCTACTAGTAATCATTGTGTCATATATCAAATAATACAGAAAATCAAACTGTTATAGTCATTCCTTCCTCTAGTTTGGATAGTCCTTTCCAGCAAGCATAATATCTTTAAAACGCTTTCAACAACCAACTTGCTCAATCCATTCGTTCTACTTAATTATCACACAATTAAACTAACTTACACACTTCGGGGTTTCCTCCAGAAATAGCACAATGATTCTACACATGTGTGGTGAAGTGGGATGATATAAATATTTATAGGGGACTTAGTGTACTGGCTGAGATCAGCTGTGAAGGTATCTGTATCTAATAAGTGTGGTGTATTACAGATGACCTTACTTTGCTACCACATGTAGACCTCAGTCAGACTTATTCTGGAATATTGTGATGACTACGTTGAATGTCTAGGGTTATGATGGTGATGAAGTGTATGTTCACAACAACCAACAGACAGATAAACAATTTAATTCAATTTACACTACTTTACAACACTGTGACTCACATACATAGAACACTCTATAAGACTATCTTAATAAGTCAAGTGTTAACTTTTAAAATATGTATTAATTCCTTTCAATAATAGATATCCTGATTCAACTACAAGTGAACCAGGAATCACAATCAAATGTAATCACAAGTTGTATGTACACAATTTATAGATAGGATCTTTGTATTGACATATATTATTACTATTACAATATGTGTGTAAGTTGTGATGTAGTACTATGAGGTAATACTGGCTTTTCAAGCTAGGTTGTTGTTTCTCATCATGACTTCAAGTGTTTGTTTCTATTGGAATATCAAAAAATAATACTTTTGAAGGGTTCCTCAATGTCTTTTGTTATTTGTAAATTTGAAAAAATTGTCCCTTTGATTTATGTACAGGTCTACGTTTAGAAGGGTGTGATCTAATTAATTGAGGGGAGAATATTTCATTTCTGGACGGAAGGGGCAACAGTGGCACCTAAGCTTTGAGAAGAACTGATCCATGGCC
>JAMPIV010012850.1:0-32500 GCA_024509875.1 Oreohelix idahoensis | reverse complement strand
AGAAATTATCAGTCAAGATTTGATTGGGAAAGCCTAACCTTGTGAAAATTGTGAGTAATGCCTCTGCCACATGTTTAGAGTCAATGGATGACAGGGCTGCCGCTTCTCCCCACATAGAACAAGTGTCCACCAGAGTCAGAATGTAGCTGTTCCTCCTCTTGGTTCGGGTGAGAGGTCCCACAAGATCCACGGCAACTCTCTCAAAGGGTGTTCCCACTATGGGCATTTCCCCCAGAGTTGCTGGTGCAGTCCAAAAAAAACTAACTTAGGTGCTACTCGTTGGCACTCTGGACAGGATTTTACATATCGTTTGATATCTTCAGTTATCCCTGGCCAGAAATAGTGACAAGCTATACGCTGTCCGGTTGCGCTGATCCCATATGACCACTGAAGGGAATCGCATGCCCTAGTTCCAACACTTTAGTCCTATATGAAGTGGGAAGGACCAGCTGTCCGTGACCATTGGATTCAGATCCAGCCTTCCTTTAAATCAATTTGTTCTTCATATAAAAATCTCCCTTGCCTGGAGGTGTATGACATTTGGGCGATTTCTTGAAACACGGCTTGAGTGTTTTGTCCTCCGCCTGTGCCTTCCTCATATCATCTGGATGAGTATTTATTGGGTTATCCTCCTCCTTTTTAGACTGTGATCTGGTCTGCACCGTTGCCAATATCACAGGTCTCTTGGGATTCCCCAAGAAGACATATCTAAAAAACAGTCCCAATATCAGAGGGTTCAGAATTGGCTCATTTAGCACTGCTGCTTTGATTATTCCCTCCACATATAGCTTTTTCACATGTATCTTAGCGTTAGGGAGTGTCATTGGTCGCTACTTCCTTGGTTGCAGCTTGAATGTCCACGGTTTCTGTGGTGGTATTGATCTGCTTGCACCTGGTGAGAACTCACAACTGAATCATAATCTAAACCTGTATTATATAAACTTCCTTATGGTGACACCATTACAGATTACATCTTCACACACTGGGGGGTGGGTACGGTTCCTGTAGTTCCTCAGGTTGGACCTTTGTTAGGATTCCCTTCTTCCCAGATTTCATAGCAGCAAACTAGGAGTTTTATTCCTACAATTTTCAGTGGTTGGTATGATTGTTCATCTTACACTTTTTACACCACTTAAAACGGTTTTTGTTTAAAGATTTTCTTTCATCAAATTTCCTTTCATCGAATTGTGGGGTTTTATTTTTACTGTCATACCGTGGCCTATCAAACTGGTGCTTACCTTTGTTCTGATCTATAGGATCAAATTTATTAAAGTTCTGTGGTGCCTTAAAATTATCTACCTGTTTCTTTCTATTATCTGTTACCTCTGCTTGAGCTGCTTGATACCTTTCAGCAACATTTAGCAACTCACCCAGCCTCTCTGCACCTTGTTCCATGAGAAACTTTCTCAGGTCTGGAGCCATGGACTCTCTTAATTGTTCTATAAGGATCATTTCCTTAAGATCTTGGGTTTTCCCCAGAGAAGTCCATTTCTCCAAGTATGTCTCTAACCGTGCAGAGAACTGGTGATAGGTTTCACCTGACAGTAGTTTAGCATTCCTAAATTTTTTCCTATAAAATTCTGCATTCTTTTCATATCTTAAAAAAAAGAGCCTGCTTTAGCATGTCATAATTTTCCTGATCACCTCTGCTCATTTTGGCAAAAACTTCATAAGCTGCCCCACGAAGCCCTTGAGATAACTTTAAGCTCACCTTCTCTCTCTAACCCATACGTGGTAGCTAATAGTTCATATCTATTTAGATAGCTCTCAATATCATCGTCTTTCTCAACAAAATGATCTAAATGAAAGCTCATAGCTGAGGTTGAGGCTCCCTGACTAGCAGTAGCATCGGAGGTAAAGGGACTGGCACCATTTTCAGGAGCATGGCCTTGAAATTCCAACTCCCTTAGTCGTAACTCGTGCTCCCTTTGTAATCTCTTCTCCTCCTTTTCTGTTTCCGTCTCTGCAGCCTGTCTCCTTTCTTCTCTTTCTGTAGCTTGCCTTCTTTCCTCTGCTTCCCTTTCTGCAGCCAATCGCTTGTCTTCCCTTTCGGCAGTCAATCTTTTTTTTTCTGCCTCAATTGGAACTTCTTAGCCTCAGCCTCAATCTGCAACCTCTTAATTTCTTTTTCAGCCTCTAACTTTCTTTCTGCTTCAAATTTTCTTTCTTCACGTTCAATAAATTTGTCACATTCAGTAGGGACATAGGCAATCATAACTTGCCCGTCCATTCCTAACTCTTTAGCAGCCTGCACAGCAGCAGATCGAAACTTCGCCAGGTCTGCCATTTTCTAACAGGCAAATTTATACAATGTCTATGTAAACAAGTCAATCTATAGTTAATTATCTAAGGACAACCACAAGCATTGAGAGCTCAACCTTATTTATTTCCACCCAAGGATACCGTTTTAATTTTTATTATTCCCTGAAGTGAATTACCCCCCAATATATATAATAGGAGAAGATTCAAAATCCCGGACAGGACCCCAATATATGTGGTGAAGTGGGATGATATAAATATTTATAGGGGACTTAGTGTACTGGCTGAGATCAGCTGTGAAGGTATCTGTATCTAATAAGTGTGGTGTATTACAGATGACCTTACTTTGCTACCACATGTAGACCTCAGTCAGACTTATTCTGGAATATTGTGATGACTACGTTGAATGTCTAGGGTTATGATGGTGATGAAGTGTATGTTCACAACAACCAACAGACAGATAAACAATTTAATTCAATTTACACTACTTTACAACACTGTGACTCACATACATAGAACACTCTATAAGACTATCTTAATAAGTCAAGTGTTAACTTTTAAAATATGTATTAATTCCTTTCAATAATAGATATCCTGATTCAATTACAAGTGAACCAGGAATCACAATCAAATGTAATCACAAGTTGTATAAGTGTCATAAAATTAACCGTGATACAACGTTAAAATATCTCCAATGATACAACGTAGGGATAAAAACTAATGCGTAAGCTACTAGGATACATGATCGCCCACGCCGCGGGTCACCACCCGCCATGGAATTTAAATTGTTAGACGTGGAGGCAAAACGTTTACCCTTGGAGCGGGATGAGAACGGAGATCAGAGGAAAAAATATGACTGAAACGTGCTTGAAACTATCAAGGCTAAAAGGACGCAAATTGGTGGGGCAAGGAAAAAAAAAAATTCACGTCCCCAAATTGACACAAGGTAAAGAAATCGACAAAAGGGACCTTAGCTATTATACGCAACAGTCATTTCTTGGACGCTTTTGCGATAACTTAGTCCGTTTATTTGAATGCAGTGACGAACGCATTACAAAACCAACTAACCTTGAAAAGTAACTTTTTCTTAATAATGATGTTAGGAATATAAAACCTAGCTGGCCGGATGGCCCATCTTGAGCAGTGAAATAATATGCTTTCATTTATACAGAAGGATAGATAATAAGAAAGATATTGACAAAAGACTGTGTTGTTCATATCAGCGAGCGTCTGCATTGAAACAAAAATGTCCCTAATTTTCAAAAACTGCAGACTTGAGACTCAAAGCGCTAAATCTAGTTGGTATGAAAGAGAGGGGATGGGCTGGAGAATTGTGGCTAAAAATAACTTTAAAGGCAAAATTGTGTAGGGGAAGGCAGAGTTGGTTCAAAAAAACAAGTGTGTTTTTTGTGAAACGCAAGTAGAGACGGACGGACCAACAGACAATAAGGCATACTTGACTGAGGTATGACTGAAATGACTTTTTGGTAGGAGGTTTGAATTTGAAAAGAAAAAGGCGGTGATTGGCCATAGATGAATATATTATCGGCGCTCAGACGCGCATTTTTTGCCATTCGTCATAAGTTGTCCTAGTAGACACAGTAAATAATATAGTGGTGTATTCCCAGAAGCAAATTGATATCTTTAGAGGGACGCCATACTAAAGCCAGCAGCTCAGCTGAGTTTTGCTAGCAATTAACTGTGTTCTATATTCATAATTCTGAGCTGTGAGTTTTTTTATTTGGCACCAATGTGGGGTCAAATGATGAGTTACTAATACAAGAGTGGACCCGTGCGGTTTATATTTTGGCAGAGCAGCCTGATATTGCCCCCAAGCACGGAGAGGTGGGGCCACCAGATCTCAGCACCAGAGCTACACATTCAAGCTACGTGAGCGTCTGGTCTGCTGAGAATTCACCAACTCAACTTATTTTCTAACACACCCATAAAATTTCCATCAAATAACTGGACAATGTGTAGTCGCCATAGACAGGGAGTGATGAGGCCACCCCAACAGCACATCCATTAAGTGTTCTCCCAATTAGATTACAACTAGAAACAGTAGTAATATTAACTAGTCTAGTAACATACATATGTACACACCTTTCATTTATTATGCCATATTCATGCATTTCTTTCATAATTGCAAAACCTTTCATATGTTCTGACCAAAATAAAACCTTGGTTCAGAACAAATAAATTTAAAGAAAATTACTATCCAATTTTACACATCTCGAGTTAGTTCAGTGTGTTATAAACTTTTTATTAATATTATTAGTATTGTTAAATATCTGTGTGTGTGTGTGTATGTAAACTACCACAACACATTACATATTCATTACCTAGAATCTTTAACGTAGCCACATTCATTAGAAAAAAAAAGATAGGTGTGAGGTCGTAGTGGTAGCAAGAAGGGCCTTCTGAAAATTCACAGCTACACTTATCTCAGGAGCCTTCACAGCTGGCCTCATGCATCACATTAAGTAATATCTCAATCATACAATACCATCAATCCACTACATATATTGGGGTCTCTGGTCGCGGGATAATTAGCCTATCAATAATATTAGGATCTCCTGGGGGGAGAAATAAATTAGGGGAACACATTTTAAAAATTAAAAGTGTCCCTGAAAATAAAAGTTGGTGAATCTTCACAGCCAGTGGTAGTTAATTGATTAATTAATTAATTAGAATTATTTTAGACTAGAGTAATTAGAATTACTTTAGTGGTTGGAAATTTTATCTTGCACATTGCTAGATTTGTTTAAAAAGTATGGCGGAGCTAGCCAAATTCAGATCAGCTGCTGTGCTAACGGCAAAGGAGATGGGAATGGATGGTCAGATTTTAATTCAATATGTAACGGCTGAATGTGATAAGTATATTGAACGGGAAGAAAGAAGATTAGAAAAAGAGGCTGAAAGAAAATTAGAGTCTGAAAGGTTGGCTGAAGAGAAGAGGTTAGAGGCTGAGACTAAGAGGTTACAAATTGAGGCTGACAAAGAGGCTAAAGCATTGGAGGCAGAAGAAAAACGACAGCAAAGGGAGGCAGAAGATAAAAAGGCCGAAAGGGAGGCAGAAGAAAAAGGATTGACTGCCGAAAGGGAGGCAGAAGATAGAAGGTTGCAAAGGGAGCACGAATTACGACTAAGGGAGCTGGAGCTACAAGGCCAGGCTCCTGAAAATGGTGCCAGCCCTTTTGCCTCAGATGCTACGCCCAGTCTGGGAGCCTCAACATCAGCTATGGGGTTTCATTTAGACCATTTTGTTGAAAAAGACGATGACATAGAGGGGTACCTAGGACGTTTTGAGTTATTAGCTACTACATATGGGTTAGAGAGAGAGAGGTGGAGTTTAAAGTTATCACAGGGACTGAGAGGTACTTCTTACGAAGTCTTCGCAAAAATGAACAGAGAAGACCAGGAGAATTATGACATGTTAAAGCAGGCTTTGTTATTGAGGTACGAAAAAAATGGTGAATTTTATAGTAAGAAATTTAGAAATGCCAAACTGTTGTCTGGGGAGACATACCACCAATTCTCTGCCAGACTGGAAACCTATTTGGAGAAATGGACTGCTCTGGGGAAGACCCAAGATCTTAAAGAGATGATCATGATTGAGCAATTGAGAGAGTCCATGGCTCCAGACATGAGAAAATTTCTCATGGAACAAGGTGCAGAGAAGTTGGGGGAGGTTTTAAATGTCGCTGAGAGGTATCAGGCAGCCCAGGCAGAGGTAAGTGGTGCTAAAAAGAAGCACATAGACAATTTTAAAGCTCCACAGCAATTTAATAAATTTGATAATAGAGAGCAGGGAAATAAAGGTAGGACAAACTTTGAACGGCCAAGAAATGACTACCGAGACAGAAACTCACAGTTCAATGACCAAAAATCCAATGAAAGAAAACCTTTTAACCAAGGAAAAAGATGGTGTAAATGGTGCAAGAAAGATAACCATAACACCGAATTTTGTAGAAGGAAACCTTCAAACATTGCTGCAATGAAGTCGGGGACTCAAAGATTAAAGGTTAATCCTAAGGGACAGCAGGAACCTTATCCCCCCCCAGTTTGTGAGGATGTTATTTGTAATGGGGTCACCATAAGGTGCCTTTATGATACAGGTTTGGATTATGATTCAGTTGTGAAGTCTAGCCTAGTGGACCCAAGTCAGTATACCACAGAAACAGTGGAAATACAAGGGGCAACTAAGGACATACCACTCATGACACTTCCCATCGCAAGGATAACGGTGAAAACTCGCTATGTGGAAGGAGAAATCAGAGCAGCAGTGATAGATGAACCAATCTACCCTCTGATATTGGGGTGTAGATACGTCTCCTTGGGGAATCCCGAGAGACCTGTGATCATGGCGACAGTGC
Organism: Oreohelix idahoensis; assembly: GCA_024509875.1. NCBI lineage: Eukaryota > Metazoa > Mollusca > Gastropoda > Stylommatophora > Oreohelicidae > Oreohelix > Oreohelix idahoensis. The sequence goes on along the minus strand of JAMPIV010012850.1, from coordinate 25,865 downwards.
AGACCAGGTCACAGAAGAAGGAGGAAGAAGGTGAACCTATAAATGCTCATCCAGAGGAGATGAGGAAGGCGCAGGCTGAGGATAGGACACTCAAGCCATGTTTTAAAAAATTGCCCAAATGCCACACCCCTCCGAGCAAGGGGGAATATTTTATGAAGAACAAACTATTATACAGGAAGGCCGGAACTGGAACAAATGGTCACAACCAGCTGGTTCTTCCCACTTCATATAGGGATAAAGTGATGGAACTCGGGCATGCGATTCCCTTCAGTGGTCACATGGGGATCAGCGCCACAGGACAGCGTATAGCTTGTCATTACTTCTGGCCAGGGATAACGGAGGATATATAAAAAGATATGTCAAATCCTGCCCAGAATGTCAAAGGGTAGCTCCAAAGCACTGGACTGCTCCTGCAACTCTAGGGGAAATGCCCATAGTGGGAACACCTTTTGAGAGGGTTGCAGTGGATATTGTGGGACCTCTCACTCGGACCAAGAGGAGGAACAGTTACATCCTTACTCTGGTGGACACTTGTTCTATGTGGGGAGAGGCGGTAGCCCTGCCATCAATTGATTCAAAACATGTAGCAGAGGCACTACTTACAATATTTACCCGATTAGGATTCCCGCATCAAATCTTGACGGATAATGGCTCTCAGTTCAAGGGGAAACTAACGGAAGAAGTTTTTAAGCTATTTCAAGCCAGACACTTTCATTGTAGTCCGTACCATCCACAAGGGAACGGCCAGGTAGAGAGGTTCAACGGGACTCTCATTTCTATCCTGAGAAAGCTGGCACACGAAAAACCGGATCTGTGGGCTCAATTCCTGCCCGCCGCATTGTTTGCGTATCGGGAGGTACCACATAGTTCAACCGGGATGGCTCCCGCAACTCTGCTATTTGGGAGGCCAATAAAAGGTCCATTAGAAGCACTATTAAGGACCTGGACAGATGAGAAGGCGGAAGAGACTGTTACCTCATCTTATCAATACGTGAACGAACTGACCACTCGTTTGAAAGCTGGATGGAAACTGGCAAATGATAATTTGAAACAAGCCAGGAAGAAACATGCAGCATATTTTAATAGGAAGGCAAAGGACAGAGAACTAGCTGTGGGAGAGAAGGTGCTGCTTCTACTACCCGGTAGCCAGAATAAATTACAAATTGGATGGCAAGGTCCATATACGGTTCTAGAGAAGGTGTCTAGAACAAACTATAAAATTGACAAAAAGGGGGAAGGAGAAAGTTTATCATGTAAACCTGTTAAAGAAGTATCTGGACAGACCACTCCAGGAAAGCACCCCCTTACTGACCTTGGCTATCGCAACTCAAATGCAAAAGGAACCACTCACCTCACATGAATATCCATTACATCCTTGTGAAACAGCAGCACAGGTAAAAGTCAGTAAGCACCTGACTAAAAAACCAGAGGGAGAGAGTTCAACAGGTTCTGGAGGAACATACAGATGTATTAACAGATAAACCAGGCCATACAAATTTGCTACAGTATGACATGAAACTGGTAGACTCAAACCCAATCTGTATGAGAGCCTATTCTATTCCGTTCGCGAAGGAGAAGGCATTGAAGGAAGAAATAGATTATTTGTTGAAGGAGGGGATTATTTCACACAGTGAATCATCTTTTAGCTCTAGTGTCGTATTGTTGAGAAAACCGTCTGGGGAACACAGACTGTGCATAGATTACAGGAAACTGAATGCTGTCACAGAAGGACAAGTGGATCCATTACCAGACACAAAACAGTTATTTGCCAGACTGAACAAGGCAAAATACTTTTCAAAGGTGGATCTTAGTAAAGGCTATTACCAGATCCCAGTGAAGCCTGAAGTGAGACCTTATTTGGCCTTTAGCACTTCAGAGGGACATTATGAATTCAACATGCTACCATTCGGACTGAAAAATGCTCCGAGTGTATTTTCAAGGATGATGCGCAAATTGTTGGATCCCCTGAATAACCCATGTATCACGAATTTCATGGATGATATTCTCGTCGCCACAGAGACATTTGAAGAACACATTGAAGCTCTAGAAATGTTATTTAATAGGCTTAGGGAGGCGAACTTAACTGCTAGGCCAACAAAATGTTGCATTGGATGCAAAGAGTTGGAATTCTTGGGACACACTGTATATCAGGGTAGCATGACCCCTGATCCCAAGAACTTGGAAAAAACTGCAGAGAGCACCTAGACCACAAACAAAAAAGGACGTGCGATCATTCGTGTCGTTATGCGGATTTTATCAAAAATATCAAAGATTTTAACTCTATTTGTGCTCCTCTGACTGATCTGACTCGCAAGGGACTTCCAGATAAAATTAATTGGACTGCGCAAAGTGAATTAGCGTTCCAAGACTTAAAGGAAAAACTCACTAGCAAGCCTATTCTCAAACTGCCTGATTTGACACAGGACTTTGTCTTAAGAACCGATGCCAGTAATGTAGGACTCGGAGCGGCTTTGTTGCAAAGATCATCTTCACCTGATGGGGAACTGAAACCAGTCGCTTATGCAAGCCGCAAATTGAATAACGCGGAACAAGGATACTCCACAAGCGAAAAAGAATGTTTAGCGTTAATCTGGGCAATAAAGAAGTTTCAAATCTATCTGTATGGTAGGACTTTTGTGGTCGAGACGGACCATCAGCCTCTCGTATTCTTATCTCAGGCTAAGCATGAAAACGCAAGATTGCTGAGGTGGTCTTTATTGCTTCAACCTTATCAGTTTAGTATCCAATACATCCCAGGCAAATTGAATGTCGGTGCAGATTTCCTCAGTCGGCACCCCTGTGATCAAAATTAGAGTAATGGTAGGCGTGAGGAGAGATTTTATCTATGTGTATCACTGGTTTTGGAACTTGCCGTAGGCATGTTTTCAAGTGGGGAGATGTGTCATAAAATTAACCGTGATACAACGTTAAAATATCTCCAATGATACAACGTACGGATAAAAACTAATGCGTAAGCTACTAGAATACATGATCGCCCACGCCGCGGGTCACCACCCGCCATGGAATTTAAATTGTTAGACGTGGAGGCAAAACGTTTACCCGTGGAGCGGGATGAGAACGGAGATCAGAGGAAAAAATATGACTGAAACGTCCTTGAAACTAGCAAGGCTAAAAGGAAGCAAATTGGTGGGGCAAGGAAAAAAAAAATTCACGTCCCCAAGTTGACACAAGGTAAAGAAATCGACAAAAGGGACCTTAGCTATTATACGCAACAGTCATTTCTTGGACGCTTTTGCGATAACTTAGTCCGTTTATTTGAATGCAGTGACGAACGCATTACAAAACCAACTAACCTTGAAAAGTAACTTTTTCTTAATAATGATGTTATGAATATAAAACCTAGCTGGCCGGATGGCCCATCTTGAGCAGTGAAATAATATGCTTTCATTTATACAGAAGGATAGATAATAAGAAAGATATTGACAAAAGACTGTGTTGTTCATATCCGCGAGCGTCTGCATTGAAACAAAAATGTCCCTAATTTTCAAAAACTGCAGACTTGAGACTCAAAGCGCTAAAATCTAGTTGGTATGAAAGAGAGGGGATGGGCTGGAGAATTGTGGCTAAAAATAACTTTAAAGGCAAAATTGTGTAGGGGAAGGCAGAGTTGGTTCAAAAAACAAGTGTGTTTTTTGTGAAACGCAAGTAGAGACGGACGGACCAACAGACAATAAGGCATACTTGACTGAGGTATGACTGAAATGACTTTTTGGTAGGAGGTTTGAATTTGAAAAGAAAAAGGCGGTGATTGGCCATAGATGAATATATTATCGGCGCTCAGACGCGCATTTTTGCCATTCGTCATAAGTTGTCCTAGTAGACACAGTAAATAATATAGTGGTGTATTCTCAGAAGCAAATTGATATCTTTAGAGGGACGCCATACTAAAGCCAGCAGCTCAGCTGAGTTTTGCTAGCAATTAACTGTGTTCTATATTCATAATTCTGAGCTGTGAGTTTTTTATTTGGCACCAATGTGGGGTCAAATGATGAGTTACTAATACAAGAGTGGACCCGTGCGGTTTATATTTTGGCAGAGCAGCCTGATATTGCCCCCAAGCACGGAGAGGTGGGGCCACCAGATCTCAGCACCAGAGCTACACATTCAAGCTACGTGAGCGTCTGGTCTGCTGAGAATTCACCAACTCACCTTATTTTCTAACACACCCTTAAAATTTCCATCAAATAACTGGACAATGTGTAGTCGCCATAGACAGGGAGTGATGAGGCCACCCAACAGCACATCCATTAAGTGTTCTCCAAATAGATTACAACTAGAAAACAGTTAGTAATATTAACTAGTCTAGTAACATACATATGTACACACCTTTCATTTATTATGTCATATTCATGCATTTCTTTCATAATTGCAAAACCTTTCATATGTTCTGACCAAAATAAAACCTTGGTTCAGAACAAATAAATTTAAAGAAAATTACTATCCAATTTTACACATCTCGAGTTAGTTCAGTGTGTTATAACATTTTCTTAATATTATTAGTATTGTTAAATATCTGTGTGTGTGTATGTAAACTACCACAACACATTACATATCATTACCCTAGATCTTTAACGTAGCCACATTCATTAGAAAAAAAAAAGATAGGTGTGAGGTCGTAGTGGTAGCAAGAAGGGCCTTCTGAAAATTCACAGCTACACTTATCTCAGGAGCCTTCACAGCTGGCCTCATGCATCCCATTAAGTAACATCTCAATCATACAATACCATCAATCCACTACAATGTACACAATTTTCTAGGTTTTGCCTCTTGTTTATTAGCTGGTTTTGCCTCTTGTTTATTACTGAACCACACACATACAGACATGAATTATCAATTTACATTCAATTTTCATCAAAAAGATATCAAATATGTCTAGCCTTACCACAATTCAAGGAAATATTTAAACAAGTACGTTGACTGGCGATGAGTTATGGCACAAGTCCGATCTGCCTCTGTCCCAGGCTTTTATTAGAAAAAATATGAGCTGGTTCTCAACGCACTTGCTTCTTCAACGTTTAGTTTCAAAAAATGGCACTGAACAGACGCTCCTAATTGACTATATCAAATGGTCTAGCCAATGAGACCATGTTTACAAAGGCTTTTGAAAAAATGCACCCTTCCTATCGTTTCTATTAACAACCAAAAATAGTATTTGCAATCGACTAATCATGTTTCGCCTTACATATTATTCTAGCCAATCAAATCGGATTTAACATGGTGGCCTCATTTCTTCTAAAGCAGTGTCCAAACACGCCATTATGAGCAAATATGATCCTGTGTTGTCAGACAACACCACTATAGTATTTTGGCTATAATTTGTTAATTATTAAACTAATTGCTTAACACCTAACATATTCTTTGTCAGCAAGTCCTAAGGCACCCAAATATATAAGTTTAAGGGAGCCAAGTGGCTGCGTTCAAAATATGTATTTTCTAGGATAGTCGTATATTTGTTTTTTTATTTTTTTATGTTTAGAACCGCCACCTGTCCTGCCTTTTCGACATTTTTCTTTCTTATATAAGAATAAGTGTTCTTAGGTCAGTTTCTTGCGCTGATTTCCAATTTGAAATCCGTTTATCTCTATCACATCGGGTTCTTAAGATATTTGTGAATAAATATATTTTTGGGAAACCGTTATTTGCTCCGTTTCATTTTTACTATATAACTTATTAAAAATTAATAAAATGCAAAATAATTCTACTTTTTATACTGCTAAAAGATGCATGACATATGTTACGCTATTTTTATAATAGTTACTGTATTTTGAAATAATTTTGAGCGAAATATGGCTTCTAGAAGTTGTTGAAATTCGGCTTATCCGTTCTGTTACGTGTGCGGATATTTTACCGATCGTGTTCACCAGAAAAACTTTACACCATTACTAAAGACAGCATATTAACTGTATTTCGATTCGAAAGTTGATGATGCAAATAAATCTTGAAAGCCAAATGCAGTTTGTTCGACTTGTGCAAATACATTGGCAGGTTGGTTACGAAAATCGCCGAAGCATAAGTCGATGCCTTTTGGAGTGCCAGTAATATGGCGTGAACCGACAAATCACGCTACTGATTGTTACTTCTGCTTGACAAATATCCATGGTTTCACTTTTAAAACTAGAAAGTCTGTGGTTTATCCAAATATTGAATCGGTTTCGAAACCAGTGCCTCATGATCCAATCACGTGTCCGATCCCAGTTCCGCCAGAACAATATCCGTTGGACGTGAATGAACCACCAGAAAGTGATAGTTTACCTGCTTTAGAAACTAATTCTGACTCGGATTATATACCGGTGAATGATGGTGTTCACTTAATTAACCATTCAGACCTCTCAGATCTAATACGTGATCTCGCTCTTACCAAAGGACATGTGGAATTACTCGGTTCGCGACTCAAAGAATGGAATTTTTTAGCGCCCAATACTCCGATATCTAAATTTTGTCATAGACACAGAGAACTTGTTCTCTTCTTCTTCTTCCTCCTTCGTCCTGAAAAGGACGTTGGTTGCGTTGTGTCTGTTTATGCCGGAGCTGTGATATCTGCACCTTTCGGTCGACACATCCGACTTCAGCATGGCATTTTTGGAACCGGGTTTGCCTTCCCTCTGCGATCCCTACTCGCTCTGCCAGACTGCAGTTATGCAGCCTGTTTCCAGGACCACCACGTGGAGGTGGAGTAGGGTCTTGGTCAGCTCTAGTTCGCTGACCCTGATGCAAGCAGTCAAGCTATGGGTCGCTGACTGCAATCTCTATTGCTGCATCTTTGGGTCCCAGAGAACTTGTTCAATATTTTGAGATGGATGATGACATTTGCTATTGCAAAGATGTAAACGGTCTTATGGTGCACCTCGGTCATGAGCACATAGTCAACGAATGGCGACTTTTCATCGACTCTTCCAAGACTAGTCTAAAAGACGTGTTATTGCATAACGGAAATTTATTTTCATCAATTCCAGTCGCCTACTCTGTTCATATGAAAGAAACTTATGACAATATGGCTACACTTTTGGCAAAAATAAAATACAATGACTACCAATGGTGGATTTGTGGAGACCTAAAGGTCATTGCAATTCTCACGGGCATGCAGACTGGGTATACTAAATTTTGTTGCTTCCTATGTGAATGGGACAGCCGCAACAGACAGGAACATTATGCAAGAAAGGTGTGGCCTATCAGGGATCGTATGCACCTCGGGCATAAAAATGTAATACACGAGCCATTAGTTAACAAAGACAGCATCATTTTACCACCGTTACATATAAAGTTGGGGCTCATGAAGAATTTTGTAAAAGCGTTAGATAAAACGAGCAAAGCTTTCACTTATCTTCGAGAAAAGTTTCCGCAAGTTAGCGATGCAAAGATAAAGGAATGTATCTTTGTAGGACCTCAGATTAGGAAAGTTATTGCAGACAAACAATTCAAGAACTTGTTACATGCTACTGAACTTCGCGCATGGATGGCATTCAAATCGATCGTCGATAACTTTCTGGGAAAACACAAATCTGTCGACTATGTGCATATTGTTAAGCAGTGCATAGATGCATACAGAATTATGGGCTGTAACATGTCCCTCAAAATCCATTTGCTCAATTCGCATCTTGACTTTTTCCCTGACAACCTTGGCAAGGTCAGCGATGAACATGGAGAACGATTCCATCAAGATATCGCCGTAATGGAGTCACGTTATCAAGGACGGTGGAGTGTGACCATGTTTGCCGGTTATTGTTGGATGCTTCATCGCGATGTACCACATGCCATTCACCGACGAAAGTCGACTGCAAAGAAATTCAAGCCTACATAACTGTTATACTTCTTGTACGAATGATATTGTAATACTGTTTGCGTTGTTAAAAAACTTCAATTGCGTATTTATAGAGATCCCGACCTGATAGAGAAAAACGGTTTGCAGATTTAAAAACAGCGCATTAAGATTGACCAGAAAAACATAGAAATGTTAGAGAAAGAAAAAAATTTTTTTTTTAAGTTAGCCAGTGTAACTAGTGTAAAAGCCCGTCATAAGACGGGAATTAAATTCAAAAGAACCAATACCTAACGGCAATTTTACTTATTCAAAAGTGTATTTTTAAAACCACTGTGCATCACCACACTACACGGCGCAGTAGCAGCAGCGAGGATCCCAATTTGTGTATACGGGATCACACATTCTATAAATATTTTTGTGCACACCGTCATTTGCGCACTTTTCTTTGTCGAGTGTTACTATTTTGGGGAGAGTACATATAAGGGAAACAATACAATTAATGTCTAACTTTCAACCAAAGTTGCATCATCCCTTAGCGTTACTGACAGAACAAGCTGGGATTTTATTTGTATTAATAAAACGTTATTCGGGGATGCGGTGAGTTTGGGAATATATTTGCATGAGCCCATGGAGTATATGTGTCCTTGTTCTACACAGCACGGCATTGTATTGCTGCTTCATGACATGTTATTTCATTCATTTGCCGTCTCGTTTAAGCGTAACAGTTAATGGCGCCTGGACTTTGGTCGAAGCAAACATGACAGCATCATACTGCCGAGTTCTTCTGACTGATTGTTGTATTGTGTAACCTGAGAATAGCAATCTCTATGACTCTTCGTTCACATTGTCTTCCAGAATCCCCTTTCTGAATGTTCGTTTGTATCGTCAAAGATCCTACACTGAATGTCCATTTGTATTGTCAAAGATCCCAGAGTCTCCCTGGCAACTGATAGGTACTTAACGTTCTGAAAGCTTTTCATAATTTAATTTCTTACCTGAAATAATTTGGAGTGCTTTTGTTTGTTGGTACAAGTGCTCAATAATCTCAGAGGTACTCATAAGCTTATATGTGTCCACAACAAAAAGCTGTATGATTGTCAACGTCAATTGGAATGGCACTTGCAGAAAAGTATGTACTGTTGGACTAAGAGTCTTTGGAATTTGAAGCTGGAAGTTTCAAAGACAATCAAGGATTTAGAGAGACTTTACAAACATATTTCATTTCGCAAAAATTAAAATGAAGATCATTTTCTTATTTGTTTAATTGTTTTTAACTGTGATATAAAATGGGAAGTATAGAAACCGATAAAATGTTTCAGAATTCTTAAGGTTTTATTAAGTAAAATAATTTATTATATATGTAATAGATACAGTTCTCCGGGACATATTGTTGTTAACAGAGATTTTCAGCTCTGACAAAAATCAAAGACCAGAAATGAGACAGGCTTATTTTTGTTGATGAGGAGATGCGCGTTTGTTTGTCTCAACTAAGACCTAAGAAAAATAAGATTAGCCTACAAAAAACAAGCTCACACCTCTCAGTGAATTTGTATATTTTGTCAATAAATAATGTTTAAAGTAGCTGTATTGTTTATAGTTTCTGGATGTCTCATGATCATTTTATTAAGCTGTTGTGTTCAATTTTACGAATAAAGCACTGGTAGGAGTTGATTTTTTGTTTCAGGAGGTATTTCTTATCAATAAAAAAAAATTTGGTGTGGCGCGAGTAAATTTTCATTCCGAAAGTGTGGCCCAGAGAAAAAAGTTTAGGAACCACTGCCTTATTGCCTTGAAGTGTGGTCTGGAGCTGAACAAGTGAGACTGCTTATGATCATAAATCATAAATGCTATCTTTCTCGTCCGTCTGGCACATCACGTCCTTAGAAAATGTTGCCTTAGAAAAACGTAATTTGCTGTTCATTAAAAAGTGTTTACGTTTTCAAGGCCGGAAATCGTAGTATACAGGGTGTCCATAAAAGATTGTACCCTTTTCAAAATATTTATTCTCGGCCTTATGATGTGGTACGAGGATGCTTTATATCACAAAAGTAAGATAATCTCTGCAAGTTTTTAAGCATACCTTACAAAGACTCAAAAAGAATGTACCTATTTCTTTTTTTTCACCTACTTGACCAGTGTGTTGAGAGACATGAAACAATTATCGGTTGCAACTCAACTGCGAAAGTTTCACTTGAAATACCCGCCGTGCGCATGCGAAGGGTGCACATATTGAGTCTTTGTAAGGTATGCTTAAAAACTTGCAGAGGTTATCTTACGTCTGTGATAGAAAGAATCCTCGTACCACATCATGGGGCCGAGAATAAATTATTTGAAAAGGGTAAAATCTTTTATGGACACCCTGTGCAATATAGAAAAATGTATTATGCAATATTAAGCCATAGAAATATACTGCCAGTTTAAACAGCTTAACAAATTGAAAACAGACCGGTAAAATGCGCTAGAATGTGAAAATAAATACTTACGCCCGTCGATAGAGACTGGGTTGTTCACACAGTTGTTCTGTTTACAAGATTGCAATGTGTTTTTTTAATCCCAGTGTTTCCTCTTACGTCATCAGCGAGCCACAAACAGTGATTAAGTGTAGTGTACTAAACAAATATATATATATGTGTGTGTGTGTGTATGTGTGATAGGGTGAGCAAGGATGTGTGTTGAGATATGTAATCTGCGTTACTGACTTGCAGCCAATTCACACTCGCTTCAGACCCGTAAAACTAAAAGCCAGGGATCCAGACCTCCAGGACGACCCAGAGTCCGCTGGGAGGACAACATTAGACAACCTTTGAAGGACCGAGGACTAGAATGGAACCAGGCCAGGAGGAAGACAGCCAATAGGATAGTATGGCGCTCTCTCTTCCAAACCTCTACACCTCACGGTAGAAAAGGTACGACTACGTGAGTAAACACCAGACCAGTACACTAATAAAACTCTTTCAGTGCTAAAGCAGAGATATTTATACAGCCCATTAAGTTAACAGTAAGTATCAAACCAACAAAGCAAACAAACAAACACACGAACAAACTACTGAACACCAAGCCAGTGCTCATATGTTAACGTATCCACGTCTACCCTTCTACCGACACTGGGTGCCTAGCTTTACGTCTTGTTTCTGCAACCGCTCTAGCGAATATTCTCTTTCATTGTTTTATTTGTTTTAGTTTGTGGGTTTTGCTTTCTTGTGGCGAGGCACGTTCTTTTCAACCTTTTGGTTATATCATACCGCAATTTACCATTCAAAAATAAAGGCCCCAAAGACGCAGTAATAGAGAATGCAGTCAGCGACTCATAGCTTGACTGCTTGCGTCGAGGTCAGGGAACCAGAGCTGACCAAGACCCTACTCCACCTCCACGTGGTGGTCCTGGAAACAGACTGCAGTCTGGCTGAGAGAGTAGGGATCGAAGAGGGAAGGCAAACCTGGTCCCAAAAAATGCCGTGCTGAAGTCGGATGTGCCGGCCGAAAGGCGCAGATATCGCAGCTCCGCTGTAAACAGACACAACGCAACCAACGTCCTTTTCAGGACGAACAAAGAAGAAGAAGAAGTAGAAGAAAAAAATAAATGAACTCTGTTAACTGAAGCGATGTGTTGATAAACTCTAAGCCGTGAAAATGACTACTAGCATCTATCAGCTTGCTTGAAAGAGCCCTGAAAAGGACTGCTAGCCCGATCAGCATTGATAGATACTAAGTCCTGAAAAGGACCAACATTATCCATCTGCTAGCATAAAGCTCTGGAAAAGGACTTGTCCAGAAAATGACTAGACAGCTACGCCGGACAGAGACAAGGAGAGAAAGGAGAGAAACTTTCTTTGGGGGTGCAACCATCTTTCACGCAGCAAACATGGCTGAGCTAACGTATTCTGCAAAGTCCAAGCAGGGTATAGATTCTCTGAAGGCACCGTAGCAATTGTCACTTTGTCCTTTCATGAAATAATAAGGATGCAGATTTGTCACCTTGTCCTTTCATGACATAATAAGGATGTAGCGTTGAGACTGCAGGTGAAATTTACTGAACTTTTTTCTTTCTTGCATAGCCCATTGAGCAACATGCTTTTTGTGATGATGTACATTGATACACCGATAGAATTATTAATTGTAAGTATAAAAATAAGATAGAAATGGAAATAGTGGAGTTATGAAGTTTCGTCTTCACCCACGCCGCAAGCGCGTTGATTTTAGCAGACAGTATTGTGAAAAAGATGGTGCCATCGTTTTCTAGTGTCCTTGAAAAACTATTTATAACATTGTGACACGAAAAGCCTACTCGTTTAGACGGAGTGAGAGAGGGAGAGACAGAAAAATGATACCATCTGCACGCGTGGTTTGAATATAAAACCTAGCAAAAACGCGATAGTGTCGTTAGCCGTTTGAAAATACGACACAAATTCAAAATATGTTCGGCAATTGGGTCACGCAAACAACCTTAGCTCTTATGAAACTGACGTATTTCTGACGTAATACGGGAGACTATCGTTTTTAGTTTGAAAATAGCGGTAGAAAGAAGTGAACAGGGGGTAGTTTATAGATTTCAATATTATTAAAGACTAACATGGAAAAAATTATGGAATTTTGAACCATTATACATAGGCTCATAAAACTTATATATTCGGGTGCCATAGTGTCTCCTGACAAATAATATTGTTTCATTTACCCTATAGTCCAACTAACAGCCAAGATATGGTCATAATACTAGATAGTTACAGACACATTGACTAACCCACTAGTGTTCTGACATTCGCTATCGGTAACGTATTTTGCACGAGTTGTTGAAAAGAGGCATGAGAGGGTAGGGCAAAGTCCAAAAGAGGGGAACGTTAGGACTGAGAGGTAAAGGTAATATGATTTGGAGCGGAGTTTGAAAGGGGGAAAGAAATTATGGGATGGCTCAAACTGAATATTTTTTTGTAGTGTTAGGCCAAAACCAAGTCTATTTTTGACGAATGCCAAGTTCGGACGGACAGACCGACAGAAGTACACTAACATTGGACCGAAATTGGACCTTAGATTTAAACATTTGAATTGACAAACTTAGTAGTTAGATCTCATTGGTCGAAACAGTTTAGATTACTGGGAAAGTTGAAGGCTCGGTGCCATTTTCACGAAGACTGTTCATAGAAGCAGGACGCTTGAGAGCTGAGAAGTGTGTCGTGCCTTGAATATAGATATATTTAATAAAAAGTATATGGGCGCCATAGTCCAGCAAGCAGTACATCTGAGGTTGTGCTAATTCAACGTTCCTGTGTGTGTATTCTTTGAATTGTGGTAAGACCGAAATTATTAACATTATTCATACTATTACAGTAATTATGTTGTTTGACTTGGGTAATGAAGAAAACATTACGACTGTAAGTAAAGAAGTCATTAGTAGACTTATACAAGCCTATTTGTTGCTCCACCATGTTATCAAGCTACCAGAGAGGTAGTAGTAAAATATTTATAGGTTGTCACCAGGAATCACATCACCTATCACATTGTATGGAAAAAGATCATTGAGAATGGCAGAGGCGTTGCAGACACTAGGGAGAGGAATATGAAAACGTGTACAAAGTGTTACCTCATTTTATGGAGATGTGCTGAGTTGGTCAGAGAGATCTGATCCAGGTCTTTTAGATTAAACATTGTATTGTTTGTAAAATTGATGGATTAGGTATTATGCTAAGACAGAACATAATTTTCATGTTACAGGGTTTTTGTCTGGCACTAGTCAGGTGCCAGATTCCTGTATGAAAAAGTTACTCCAGCAGAGATAGAGGTACTCGCGGCCTACCCTATTTCTCTTGGGACAAGATCAACAGTGGCTGTTGGCAGATCATACATCTATGTTCAATTCTCCAATGCCAGTTAAGTAAACAAGCCCTGGCACGAGGAGAATTTATCAACTTTTCCACTTCATAAACTTGAAAAGGAAATATAAATAAAGACTATCTGTCAAGAAGTAAAGTGTATCCAGAGAAAAGAAACATTGTGACAAAGACTGGGCGTGATGTTAACACCCCAATCAGCCAGCTCATAACACTTTAGAAATAGCTAGAAAGTTTACAATACCATAAAAACTACAATATATATGATTAAGGACAAATTGTCCTCTTTTAGTTAATTAAGTATGCCTATTATTTATGTATATAATTAAATTGATCTCATGTGATTTGACAGTCCTAACCAAAAGAATCTTAGGTATAGGACTAATAAAGTTATAGAAAAAAATTGTATATTACTAACTTTTAACAACCGGTGTTGGTTGATTTGATCACATAGATTAATATTGGTGTTTGTGTGTGTGTTTGTGTAATTAAATACCATCACACCACACTTGCATAACCCTAGACATTAAACGTAGCTATCAGACATACTAGTCAAGAATAGGTCTGATTGAGGTCATAAGGTGGTAGCAGAAAGGTGTCCTGATATAGTAAACCCAAACTTTATTATAATCAGGAACCTTCACAGCTGACCTCATTCAGTACAATAGAAACAAATACAACATTTAATAACATCAAAAACCACCACACTTTTTTACCCTTAACTCATTCTGCCCAAACGGGCATATGGCACGCCAGATAGGCCTTTCGTTATACCCAGGTCGTATGGCGCACCAAGGTGATATATGCCGCATTTGAGCGGAAAATTATAGAATATCTGGCGATAAGCCAGTTTAAAATTATGTGATGTGTGTGAATGTTTGTGAGTGAAAAAAAAAATTATGAAGTTACAATTGTGTGCTTTATATCCGTTGCTATGGATCTAGCCACAGGCTGCGTGGTACGCCCGTTTTATAAGATTCCAAAATTGAACAAAAAATTAGAAAATAAGTGGCCATAGAGTGTTCATATCAATTAAAAACTTCCTGTGGACATCGTATTTTGAACTGTTAGCGAAATAATTATATTGGTGCTTAGCGACGTTGAAACAAACGTGATATTTCTAAGTAATAAATTAATTATTTTGCAAGGGACAGGATGTGTAAGTGAGTGATTCCAGTTTGGTGAGCAATATATGACTTCACAAACAAATGTATATTACAATTTTCATTTGTTTTTTTTATCAAACTTCTTGAATTAGTTGTTCAACTGGATATATGTTTCAGATTCTTGGTTAGTTTTACTATTATCAAGGGAATTAAGTACAGCTGAAATATTTAGTGTATGTGCATAATTTTTATTCATTTTTTATTTTGATTTTTTGATTGTTTCTAACTTCACAAGATACAGACAAACAATTATAACATTCACATAACGAACTCAACATTATTTCAACAACATTCTGCAGTCACAATTTCCCCTAAAGTTTGATGCATAATACATATATCTACTAAAATTAATATTCATGTGAGTCCTACTGCCTGTTTTTAAAACATCACTTTTAGAATAAAAAAGAGATGCATATTGGTCCTGGTAAAACCGAAAAAATGCCTGGGTTAGATGAGTTAACTGCAATAACGGTGAATAGTTACGCAGTGGATCCCTGGTTAAAATACACCAGGTTAATTGACAGAGCAGACATATTAGCAGATGTAGAAGGGAAGAAGATGAAGAACAACCACTCACAGCAACAACTTCTCTCCAATAACAGCCATATCACTTATACGAACAACAAACAAAGAAATACCATTGGCTCTCCGAAAAATACAGATGGGCCATGGGAAACCCCAGGGAGAGAAGAGTCGTTTACAGGACGTATGGGCGGTCTCCTGATCATAATAACAACATTGGCCATCTTACAAGGAGGGATCAGAGCACATTTGTCGGCTCCAAACACAACATATACCATTTCAACAATCACTTGTTGGTACATAATCCAACCACAACACACTCCAGAGAGCCCAGCTGTGTAATACCCCCCACGAAACTGTTGACCACCACCTCTTTTGGGTACTGCCCAACACTCGATGATGTTAGTGAAAATGCTCCTTCCTCCCAGACCAGATGTAAGTGGAACACCTTGTACGCAGAAACAAAAAACAACTTGCGAAAACATGCAGATATCCACTAGCATGGCATTGGGCCGAAAAGGGCGAGAGCCCAAGTGCCGCTGGATCAATAACAATGGTTTAACCAGAAATTAGTTAACAACCACAATTAGCAAGAGGTGTAGTTGTAGGTAACAACAACCATAACAACAACCACCAAGTCAACATCCTTAACTGACGTACTTCTCGTGTTGTGCCGACAATAATGGTGAAGTTGGAATGTCATTAGAAGTTATTCTAGGGGAATAAGAAGGTTCTTAATACTATGCTGAACTGTGAGTACTGCAGATCGTCCCTTTAATATTATCTGTATTTACAATACTGTACCCATATTTACGCTTTCATACAACTTACGTACATATTATAAGGCGAATGATATATGATACTCCATATTGAGTGTATTACCATGTTGATTGCATTACAAGTAGCTAGTCCTTGTTCTGGAACAATCAGTGGCAAGAGAGGCTGAGAGAGACCAAAAGAAACACATTTGAGAAAGAGAATGGGAGATAGACATGAAATTAATGTGCAAGACATTGAAATC
This sequence comes from Oreohelix idahoensis, assembly GCA_024509875.1. Lineage (NCBI taxonomy): Eukaryota > Metazoa > Mollusca > Gastropoda > Stylommatophora > Oreohelicidae > Oreohelix > Oreohelix idahoensis. The sequence goes on along the minus strand of JAMPIV010012850.1, from coordinate 9,554 downwards.
ATACCTTGAGCTCATGACAGGACAGGAAAAAACTATTGCATACGTGTTGTTGAAAAGGCTTATGATCCTTGGGGAGTATGAGGGCCTGGTAGTTAAAAGATGGATGATGATGATGATGGTGATGTTGGTGAGTTAAGCATTGGTAGGTGATGAAATGGTTGATGGTGGGTAGGTAATAGAAGGGGGGAAAGGTCCGTAAGGTAGAAGGCGAAAAAAAATCGAATATATGGAAAAATAGTTGAGGGGATAAATGAGTAGTAGAAGGGGAAGAGTATTGAAGGGGAAGAGAAAAATTGTAGAAGGAAAAAAGAGTAGAAAAGAAAGAAGTAGTAGAAGGGGAAAAGTAGTAGAAAGGATTTTATAGTAGGATAGGGGCGAAAGTTGTAGAACCTTACTCCCAAAACGTAAGTAGAAGGGAAAAACTAGTTAGTAGTCGAGAGGGAAAAAAAGTAGAATTTAAGAATTAAAGAGTGAAGTTAAAAGGGGGTAAGTGAGATATGACTCGGAAAAAAATAGTAATAGAAGGGGGAAAATATAGTAGAGGATTGTAAGAGTAGTAGAAGGGGAAAATTTTAAAGGGTTGGAAGGAGAAAAAAGTAGTAGAAGGGAAAAAGTAGTACGAAAAGGAAATAAGTTAGTAGAAAAAAAATATAGTATAGGTGAAATATGTAAGTAACGTAAGTAGAAGGTTATTAATAGGTAATATTGAGGGTATAAAAAGCAGAAGGGGGGGGAAAGCATGTAGAGGGTGGAAAAAGTAGTAGGAAGGGAAAAAAATAGCCTAGTTCAGAAGGGAAAACAAGTTAGTATTAAAGAGGTAGATAAAAAATGAGAGTAGAAGAGGAAAAAGTAGTAGAAAGTATAAAAAGCAAATAAGCGGGAAAATGAAGAAGTAGAAGGGGAAAGAAGAAGTAAGAAGGGGAAAATAAAGTAGTGGATTCAGAAAAAACGTAGTAGACGAGGTGAAAAAGTAGCAGAAGGGAATAAAAGTAGTTTCCCAAGGGAACAAAATTTAGAAAAGGTAGGGGTGTAACATAAATTTTGGAAGATCGGTCGCCTTTTCTTGTCCAACTACGAGCAGTATCCTGTGGACAGTTGAAAATAAAGTAGTCATTTTGTCTATATAAAGTTACTACGTTGGAAGAGAAGAATTCAAATGGGCCGGCATGGCTTTAAAGATCTTTCTATCTGCTAATGTAGCAGATGATTAATGTAAACCCTTTAAAAGATTCTTGTCACTCCTTTTCAGCGTTAAAAGTCGTCAACGTAGTAGTTTGTTAAGTAAAGTACCCGTTCCTCCTTGATCTGGGAGGAAGAGTATTAGCAATCATGTTGATTCATTCAAAAGAGTTTGGATGGACGTCGACTACAAGATTAGCACAGTATAAATCGCACCCCAGCATTTTGAGTGAGTGAAGCATTGTATTTCGTAGAAGTAGGGCGATAAATGTACCCTGACTTTTTGGACTGATAACAGACACGTCACTTAATTAGACGGAGTTTACACCTGAGCGGAAATGTTGGTATATCCGGAGATGTAAGAAAGTTATTTGAGATAAACATTGCTCCCATTCGAGAGTTGAGAACGAGGATAGGGACTTTACCCCTGTTTTCATTTCAATATTGGGCAGACGTGACCCACCTTTTTCATCAAGCCGGCTATGAATTATTATCTACGAAGTGGGAAATTATTTTGATGAAGATTACACGCAACCTAAACACGACATGGTTTGAAACGACTTGCCAGGGAGTTAGCACAACCAGGACTGCTAGTTAGCATCGTTAGCAAACAATTGCTTGGGTAGGAAGACAGGGCCATAAAATATGACATTTTTCGCAAGTCTAGTTCACTCGTGATTTATTAAATCGCTATGCGCATTTCTTAAAAGACGACACACCAGACTGCCCAGGAGTTAAAAAATAGAGTAAATATTTTTTTTCAGGAATTATGCATTATCTGACCAGACTTTGTTGGAAGAACCAAGGGAACAACGCTATATTTTAATAAGGAAAACCGGGATCTGAGGAAACGGAAAACAGTCATAGTGTCATAGTAGGGGAAATTTAATTGTTAAAGTAACGACACCCAAAGAGCACCGGTGAAAACGTATTAAAGCAAGCATCTGCGTAGTGACCTTAACACCTACTACTCTGAGCAAACATTCTAGTGAGCCAAGATTAAGCGTAAGTTGTAGATTTTACTTAGTTTATATTTTTCATTACTAAACATATTGAGACTAAGGTGATATATATTGCCATGTGAAATATTAATATAAGTGAAAATTTGCTAAAATGGATGTCCAAGTCAGTTGAGGCTGGCAATCCTCAAGATATAGAATGATGATTTCTTGAACCACCACTGCAAGAGGACCTAAGGTGACTGCAGTTTAATTGCTAGTTTCTTAAAGAGAACTAAAGGCATAGGCTCATACTGTCCCAAGTTCCATATGGAGCAGGGAGGGAAAGAAGAAAGAAATAAAGTACATTCTAATTATATATACATCCTAAAAACCAGTTGTAGATATGTTACTATGTAAGACATATTCTCTTTAAAGATTAAATGGTAAGTTTTAAAGCGCTTTTGCAAACTAGTAGTAGGTGAAACACGAAAACATATTCTTATCACAGTACTATTAACCTTTTCATTTGAGTGTAAAGTAAATTAAAATATAGCTATTCAATTTAAATGTGCTGTAAAGAAAGTTTTTCTCTCGAAAGGCAGATTAAGCTTAATTCTACAAGCGAGGTGTTAATGAGTATGTGAGGATAGATGGATGGTGGAATAGGAAAGAAGGGGAACACAATAAGTATATGTGTCGGGAAAACCGTCAATACTCAGAAGGTAGATCGTTTCTCTTCATTTTACCATACTAATTGGTACAGGTACTAGTGAGGGTACTATAAATTTGGAACAAGAAGTGGAAGAATGCCCTAAATTCAACGCTAGATACCATCATCAGACGGGGGTTAAAGACAAGTGGACCAAACAACTTAGTAGACAACTCCCTGACACTTCTGAGGGAACGTGCTTGCTTTCAGTGACCTTACAACCTTGACACAGGTGACAGAGAGGGATTTTAACGACCAGTCTACCTAAAACCAAATGTAGTAAAATGATAAGAGAGTAGTAATAGTGACAGGGACAGTTCTAAAGTTACATAGTGAAAAACGTGCCAAGTGATACTTTAGAGACTTTTAGTTTTAGTAAGAAGAGTGGTCAAAAAATTTGCGGAGGTAGAGATAATAGACCTGTAGTGAAAGTTGAAGAGATACAATCGTTAAACATTTACCTCTCAAAGAGTAACATGTAAGGAAGTAAAAACATAATGGCGTAGGCTGATATAGGATAAGTTCATGATAGCCCAGTACCGAAGGGTAAAGTACCCTCTACATAAAAATTGAGTTGCTAAGACAGGAGGGGAAAAACGGCGGATAAAAAGGAAAAATTATGACTGGAAAGATTGCGTGAGACTAGAAAGGTTACTAAGGAGACGCAATTGGGGGGGATGGAGGAAAGTAAAAATTCACGTCCCCAAATTGACACGAGGTACGGAAATGGACGCTTTTGTCGATACAAGCCCGCTTTGATTTGATTTCCAGCGGCTAAACGCAGATGTTGATGAATATTACAAAATTTAAAATAGTAATTTTTCATAATATTAATGTTAGGAATATAAAAATTAGCTGGCCGGATGGCCTATTCTGAGCAGTGCACTCATCTGGGTTTACTTTTACAGACGGATAGATAATATTGAAGATAATGACAAAATGACAGTGTTGTTCACATCACGACAGACTGTATGGAATAAAAAGTGTCGCTATTTGCACAAAAAAAACACGACCTTGAGAAGCAGGTGTTCAAATCAACTTAGTAGGGAAGCGAAGGGACATTGGTGGGAGCTGTGTCTAAATATAACTTTTAACGACAAAATTTTGGAGGGGAGAGAAAGGTTGGTTCAAAAATCAAGTACATTTTTGTAAAAAAACAAGTAGAGACGGACAGACTAACAGATAAACATCCATACTTGACTGAAGCATGACTGAAAAGACTTTAGTGTTATAGAAATTTGAAATTTCAAAAAACCCCTAGGCAGTGATTGGCCACAGACAATCATTTTATCGGCGCTCAGACGCGCAAGTGGGGTCATTTCTCAATAGTTGTTCAGTGATAGACACAGTATTTTAAAGTGTGGTGATTTCCAAATGAAATAAAGTGAAATAAGTTCAGGGACGCCATACTATAGCCAGCAGCTCAGCTGAGTTTTGCTAGCATTTCTGTGTTCTTTATTCATAATCTGGTAAGATTGAAATTATTTCTTTGTATATTTTGAATATTGTTTAATGTTCGAGTGATTGATACTGCCATATCGAAATCTAGCCTTACAAACAAGTAGGGATTTGCTCTAGACCCCCCGCCCCAGTTCAGGGTCTAGGGACCAACAATATACATAAACTCCAACAAGGGTTAGGAAAGACAGATCAAGTGTTGAGAATAATGAAACATATTACCTATCCACTTTTAGGGAAGGAAACTAATAAATATTTTTCAGAATCTATAGTCTGGGAGGACCTATCTGATGTAAAACCACCATGGTAAATGTGCTGTTTGGTCAGAGAGATCTGACCTGGCTGTATGATGTGGTTGTTGTGTCAGTGTTGTGTCCAGACGTGGGTAGAGAATAGAATTTTGACACATAGCCAATACTTTGATTGCAGAGCTGTGAGTTTCAGCTGTCAACAAGGCGGTGTCTATCCAGTTGGTGATTTTACTCGAGTGTATCTGTGCAGTACGTTGTGACAGAGACCACTATTATTGCCCGCCAGCACGGAGAGGTGGGACCACCAGATTTCAGCACCAGAGCTACTTCTTCAAGATGAGTGAGCCTCTGGTCTGCTGGAAGTTCACCAACGCCTTTTAGTTACTAATACCCCATAAAATTCCTGCAATTTACTGGACACTGTGTCGTCAATATAGACAGGTGTGATGAGGCCACCCCAACAGCACAAGCATTAACAATCCTCCCAAGTAGATGACTACTAGAACATTTTAATAAAACTAACTAGTCTAGTACTTATATATGTACACTCTTGCATTTATTATGTAACATTCCATGCATTTCTTTCATAAATTTTAAATCCTTTTTTTAACAAAAAGTTCTGGTCAACATAAAAACTTGATCCAGAACAAATAAATGTAATATAATTCTATCAAAAATTTTACACACGTGAGTTAGTTCAGTGTATTTTAACATTTTGTAATATTATTAGTCTTGTTAAATATCTGTGGGTATATCTATAACCTATTACACCACACTACATATCATAACCCTAGACACTTTACGTAGCCACATTCATTAAGAAAAAAAAATTGAGTGTGAGGTCGTAGTGGTAGCAAGAAAGGCCTTCTGACAATTCACAACTACATTTTATCTCAGGAGCCTTCACAGCTGGCCTCATACATTACATTTAGTAACATCACCATCATACAATACCATCAAACCCACTACATACATTGGGGGCTCGTCCGGGATAATTAGCCCAACAGTAATATTAGGATCTCCTGGTTGGAGAAATAAAATTAGGAAAAAAATTGTGAAATTCCCTTTAAAATTAAAAGTGTCCCTGCAGATAAAAGTTGGTGAATCTTCACAGCCAGTGATAATTAATTAGTTAACTGGTTAGTTAGAATTAGTTAGACTATAGTCATAAGAAGTACTTAGTGTATTTACTGGTTAGAGATTTAGCTTGTATATTATTATATTGTCTAAAAAGTATGGCGGAGCTAGCAAAATTCCGATCAGCTGCTGTGCTGACCGCAAAGGAGATGGGAATGGATGGTCAAATTTTAATTCAATATGTAACGGCTGAATGTGATAAATATATTGAAAGGGAAGATAGAAAGTTAGCTGAAGAGAAGAGGTTACAAATTGAGGCTGATAGAGAAATTAAGAGGCTGCAGATTGAGGCAGAAGAAAAACGACAGCAAAGGGAGGCAGAAGAAAAACGACAGCAAAGGGAGGCAGAAGAAAAAAGGTTGACTGCCGAAAGGGAGGCAGAAGATAGAAGGTTGCAAAGGGAGCACGAATTACGACTAAGGGAGCTGGAATTACAAGGCCCGGCTCCTGAAAATGGTGCCAGCCCTTTTGCCTCAGATGCTACGCCCAGTCTGGGAGCCTCAAACTCAGCTATGGGGTTTCATTTAGACCATTTTGTTGAAAAAGACGATGACATAGAGGGGTACCTAGGACGTTTTGAGTTATTAGCTACTACATATGGGTTAGAGAGAGAGAGGTGGAGTTTAAAGCTATCACAGGGATTGAGAGGTACTTCTTATGAAGTATTTGCCAAAATGAACAGGGAAGACCAAGACAATTATGACATGTTAAAGCAGGCTTTGTTATTAAGGTACGAGAAGAATGGTGAATTTTATCGTAAGAAATTTAGAAATGCCAAACTGTTGTCTGGGGAGACATACCACCAATTCTCTGCTAGACTAGAAACCTATTTGGAGAAATGGACGGCTCTGGGGAAGACCAAGATCTTAAAGAAATGATCATGATTGAGCAATTGAGAGAGTCCATGGCTCCAGACATGAGAAAATTTCTCATGGAACAAGGTGCAGAGAAGTTGGGGGAAATTTTAAATGTTGCTGAGAGGTATCAGGCAGCTCAGGCAGAGGTAAGTGGTGCTAAAAAGAAGCACATAGACAATTTTAAAGCTCCACAGCAATTTAATAAATTTGATAATAGAGAGCAGGGAAATAAAGGTAGGACAAAACTTTGAGCGGCCAAGAAATGACTATCGCGACAGAAACTCACAGTTCAATGACCAAAAGTTCAATGAAAGAAAACCGTTGAACCAAGGAAAAAGATGGTGTAAATGGTGCAAGAAGGATAACCATAACACCGAATTTTGTAGAAGGAAACCTTCAAAACATTGCTGCAATGAAGTCGGGGACGCGAAGATTAAAGGTTAATCCTAATGGACAACAGGAACCTTATCACCCCCCAGTTTGTGAGGATGTTATTTGTAATGGGGTCACCATAAGGTGCCTTTATGATACAGGTTTGGATTATGATTCAGTTGTGAAGTCTAGCCTAGTGGACCCAAGTCAGTATACCACAGAAACAGTGGAAATACAAGGGGCGACTAAGGACATACCACTCATGACACTTCCCATCGCAAGGATAACGGTGAAAACTCGCTATGTGGAGGGAGAAATCAGAGCAGCAGTGATAGATGAACCAATCTACCCTCTGATATTGGGGTGTAGATACGTCTTCTTGGGGAATCCCGAGAAACCTGTGATCATGGCGACAGTGCAGACCAGGTCACAGAAGAAGGAGGAAGAAGGTGAACCTATAAATGCTCATCCAGAGGAGATGAGGAAGGCGCAGGCTGAGGATAGGACACTCAAGCCCTGTTTTAAAAAATTGCCCAAATGCCACACACCTCCGAGCAAGGGGGAATATTTCATGAAGAACAAACTCTTATACAGGAAGGCCGGAACTGGAACAAATGGTCACAACCAGCTGGTTCTTCCCCACTTCATATAGAGATAAAGTGATGGAACTCGGGCATGCGATTCCCTTCAGTGGTCACATGGGGATCAGCGCCACAGGACAGCGTATAGCTTGTCATTACTTCTGGCCAGGGATAACGGAGGATATAAAAAGATATGTCAAATCCTGCCCAGAATGTCAAAGGGTAGCTCCAAAGCACTGGACTGCTCCTGCAACTCTAGGGGAAAAGCCCATAGTGGGAACACCTTTTGAGAGGGTTGCAGTGGATATTGTAGGACCTCTCACTCGGACCAAGAGGAGGAACAGTTACATCCTTACTCTGGTGGACACTTGTTCTATGTGGGGAGAGGCGGTAGCCCTGCCATCAATTGATTCAAAACATGTAGCAGAGGCACTACTTACAATATTTACCCGATTAGGATTCCCGCATCAAATCTTGACGGATAATGGTTTCTCAGTTCAAGGGGAAAAACTAACGGAAGAAGTTTTTAAGCTATTTCAAGCCAGACACTTTCATTGTAGTCCGTACCATCCACAAGGGAACGGCCAGGTAGAGAGGTTCAACGGGACTCTCATTTCTATCCTGAGAAAGCTGGCACACGAAAAACCGGATCTGTGGGATCAATTCCTGCCCGCCGCATTGTTTGCTTATCGGGAGGTACCACATAGTTCAACAGGGATGGCTCCCGCAACTCTGCTATTTGGGAGGCCAATAAAAGGTCCATTAGAAGCTCTATTAAGGACCTGGACAGATGAGAAGGCGGAAGAGACTGTTACCTCATCGTATCAATACGTGAACGAACTGACCACTCGTTTGAAAGCTGGATGGAAACTGGCAAATGATAATTTGAAGCAAGCCAGGAAGAAACATGCAGCATATTTTAATAGGAAGGCAAAGGACAGGGAACTGGCAGTCGGAGAGAAGGTGCTGCTTCTACTACCCGGAAGCCAGAATAAATTACAAATTGGTTGGCAAGGTCCATATACGGTTCTAGAGAAGGTGTCTAGAACAAACTATAAAATTGACAAAAAGGGGAAGGAGAAAGTTTATCATGTAAACCTGTTAAAGAAGTATCTGGACAGACCACTCCAGGAAAGCACCCCCTTATTGACCTTGGCTATTGCAACCCAGATGCAAAAGGAACCACTCACCTCACATGAATACCCATTACATCCTTGTGAAACCGCAGCACAGGTAAAAGTCAGTAAGCACCTGACTAAAAACCAGAGGGAGAGAGTTCAACAGGTTCTGGAGAACATACAGATGTATTAACAGATAAACCAGGCCATACAAATTTGCTACAGTATGACATGAAACTGGTAGACTCAAACCCAATCTGTATGAGAGCCTATTCTATTCCGTTCGCGAAGGAGAAGGCATTGAAGGAAGAAATAGAGTATTTGTTGAAGGAGGGGATTATTTCGCACAGTGAATCATCTTTTAGTTCTAGTGTCGTTTTGTTGAGAAAACCGTCTGGGGAACACAGACTGTGCATAGATTACAGGAAACTGAATGCTTTCACAGAAGGACAAGTGGATCCATTACCAGACACAAAACAGTTATTTGCCAGACTGAACAAGGCAAAATACTTTTCAAAGGTGGATCTTAGTAAAGGCTATTACCAGATCCCAGTGAAGCCTGAAGTGAGACCTTATTTGGCTTTTAGCACTTCGGATGGACATTATGAATTAAATATGCTACCATTCGGACTGAAAAATGCTCCGAGTGTGTTTTCAAGGATGATGCGCAAATTGTTGGATCCCCTGAATAACCCATGTATCACAACTTTCATGGATGATATTCTCGTCGCCACAGAGACATTTGAAGAACACATTGAAGCTCTGGAGATGTTGTTTGATAGACTTCGGGAGGCGAACTTAACTGCTAGGCCAACAAAATGTTGTATTGGATGCAAAGAGTTGGAATTCTTGGGACACACTGTATATCAGGGTAATATGCCCCCTGCTCCTAAGAACTTGGAAAAACTGCAGAGAGCACCTAGGCCGCAAACAAAAAAGGACGTGCGGTTC
>JAMPIV010012849.1:17500-138171 GCA_024509875.1 Oreohelix idahoensis | reverse complement strand
ACTGGAATCTGATAAGAAATATTTTGCTTTATTTAGCCTGGCAAACAACTGATTTGTATCCGGCAATGGATCCACCTGACCTTCTGTGATAGCATTCAGTCTCCTGTAATCTATACAGAGTCTATGTTCTCCAGAGGGTTTCATTAAGAGCACCACACTGGAACTATACGAAGATTCACTGTGTGAAATTATTCCCTCCTTCAACAAATAGTCTATCTCTTCCTTCAAGGCTTTCTCCTTAGCAAAAGGAATCGAATAGGCTTTCATACAGACAGGTGTGGGGTCTATCAGTTTTATATCATATTCCAATAAGTTTGTATGCCCCGGTCGGTCCGTTAACACCTCTGTATGATCATCTAGAACCTGTTGCACTCTCTCCTTCTGATTTTTTGTTAAATGTGTACTGATTTTCACCTGTGCCGCTGTCTCACAGGGGTGTAATGGATATTCAAATGATGAAAGTGGTTCCTTTTTCATCTCCATTGCAATGGACAAGGTCAACAAGTGTGTCTCTTCCTGGTTTTCTCTTTCCAAATATTTCTTCAGGAGATTCACATGATAGATTTTTTCTTTCCCCTTCTTATCTATCTTATAATTTGTTCTAGATACCTTCTCTAGAACTGTATATGGACCTTGCCATCCAATTTGTAACGTATTCTGACTACCGGGTAGAAGAAGCAGTACCTTCTCTCCCACAGCCAAATCTCTGTCTTTAGCTTTCTTGCCTATTTTTCCATGCACTGGTAGGGTCTCTTCCACTAGAAGCACTGTAGTAATGAATTTTCTTCCCAGAATCATCCTGCACAAAACGACCGCTACCAATTTTTCTCTTGGGGCTCTCTCCGCACTTAAAATTCCTTGTGAGAGATCTCCTCTCTACATCTTCTTCCTCCAGTTTACATAAGTCCGATTGAGGGATTTTCGGCTTATCCTGGGGTAAGACATCTTTTTGCACTCTCTGCATCGTGGCCATTGTAAAACATCCAATCGAAGATTGTCCGTGAAAAGGGGCTTCCCATTCCACTTGGTTCACTTTATTAAATTTATTTTTCTTTTCAGTGTCAGGCCTACGTTTGCCCCGTGGCGTGTAGGGGTCCTGATCACTATTCCCACTTGTGGGTGTTCCCTCATGTAATATGCCACATCTCTCTACAAAATTTTCAATGTCCCACCTTGCCTGGGGCCAATAATAATTCTGAGCTACCTTTTGAATGATGGTACCTATTTTCTCATGGTCCCCATCTTGTTTCACATGTAAGCTCCTTATTAAGTCTGCCCTATACCTTTTTGGAAGTACCAGCTGTCCCTGACCTTTGGATCTAGTTCCAGTCTTCCGGTATATCAGGTGGTTCTTCATATAGAAGTCTCCTTTTCTTGTAGGTGTGTGACACTTTGACAGTTTTCTAAAACAAGGCTTGAGGGTCTTATCCCCAGCCTGTGCCTTCCTCATCTCTTCTGGAGTGGTATTTATCATAATATCCTCCTCCTGTCTAGAGGTCGACCTGACCTGAAGGGTGGCCATCACTATAGGATTCCTTCTGCAACGGTCAGTGTCATGATTGTTCATCTGACAATTTTTACACCACCTCCTTCCTTGGTTGAAAGATTTTCTTTCATCAAATTTCCTTTCATCGAATTGTGGGGTTTTATTTTTATTGTCATACCGTGGCCTATCAAACTGGTGCTTACCTTTGTTCTGACCTTTAGGATCAAATTTATTAAAGTTCTGTGGTGCCTTAAAATTATCTACCTGTTTCTTTTTATTACCTGTTACCTCTGACTGAGCTGCCTGATACCTTTCAGCAACATTTAGTAACTCACCCAGTCTCTCTGCACCTTGTTCCATGAGAAACTTTCTCAGGTCTGGAGCCATGGACTCTCTTAATTGTTCTATAAGGATCATTTCCTTCAGATCTTGGGTTTTCCCCAGAGAAGTCCATTTCTCCAAGTATGTCTCTAACCGTGCAGAGAACTGGTGATAGGTTTCACTTGACAGTAGTTTAGCATTCCTAAATTTTTTTCTATAAAAGTCTCCATTCTTTTCATATCTTAACAAAAGAGCCTGCTTTAGCATGTCATAATTTTCTTGATCATCTCTGCTCATTTTGGCAAAAACTTCATAAGCTGTACCACGAAGCCCTTGTGATAACTTTAAGCTCCACCTTTCTCTCTCTAACCCATACGTGGTAGCTAATAGTTCATATCTATTTAGATAGCTCTCGATATCATCTTCTTTCTCAACAAAATGATCAAAATGAAAGTTCATAGCTGAGGTTGAGGCTCCATGACTAGCAGAGGCATCAGAGGTGAAGGGACTGGCACCATTTTCAGGAGCATGGCCTTGAAATTCCAACTCCCTTAGTCGTAACTCGTGCTCCCTTTGTAATCTCTTATCTTCTGCTTCCCTCTCTGCAGCCTGCCTTCTTTCTTCTGCTTCCCTTTCTGCAGTCAATCTTTTTCCTTCTGCTTCCCGTTCGGCAGTCAATCTTTTTTTCTTCTGCCTCCAATGCCCTAGCCTCCTTGTCAGCCTCAATCTGCAACCTCTTAAGCTCTTTTTCAGTCTCTAACTTTTTTTCTTCAGCCTCAATCTGCAGCCTCTTAATTTCTTTTTCTGCCTGTAACTTTCTTTCAGCTTCTTTTTCTAATCTTTTTTCTTCGCGTTCAATAAATTTGTCACATTCAGTAGTGACATAAGCAATCATAACTTGCCCGTCCATTCCTAACTCTTTAGCAGCCTGCATAGCAACAGATCGAAATTTTGCCAGGTCGGCCATTTTCTAACAGGCAAATTTATACAATGTCTAACTAAACAAGTCAATCTATAACTAATTATCTAAGGACAACCACAAGCACTGAGAGCTCAACCTTATTTATTTTCCACCCAAGGATACCTTTTAATTTTTTATTATTCCCTGAAGTGAATTACCCCCAATATATATAATAGGAGAAGATTCAAAATCCCGGACAGGACCCCAATATATGTGGTAAAGTGGGATATTATAAATATTTATAGGGGACTTAGTGTACTGACTGAGATCAGCTGTGAAGGTATCTGTATCTAATAAGTGAGGTGTATTACAGATGACCTTACTTTGCTACCACATTTAGACCTCAGTCAGACTTATTCTGGAATATTGTGATGACTACGTTGAATGTCTAGGGTTATGATAGTGATGAAATGTATGTTCACAACAACCAACAGGCAGATAAACAATTTAATTTAATCCACAATACTTTACAACACTGTGACACTCACATACATAGAACACTCTATAAGACTATCTTAATAAGTCAAGTGTTAACTTTTAAAATATGTATTAATTCCTTTCAATAATAGATATCCTGATTCAACTACAAAGTGAACCAGGAATCACAATCAAATGTAATCACAACTTGTATGTACACAATTTATAGATAGGATCTTTGTACTGACATATATTATTATTACAATATGTGTGTAAGTAGTGATGTAGTACTATGAGGTAATACTGGCTTTTCAAGCTAGGTTGTTGTTTGTCATCATGACTTCATGTGTTTGTTACTGGTGGAAATAATATTTGAAAGGTTCACAGTTTCTTTTTATTTGAAACAAATAACTGTCCCTCTTGAGTTAATGTACAGTCAATTTTAGAGGGGGGGTTTACACAAGATTGAGCTGCTCTGGCCAACGAAATCTTATCTTCTGTGTGGACGGCAGGAAAACTGTCTCCTTTGCTCGCTTGCTTCACAGTTTTCTTGAAAAACAACACTGGTCGATATCTTGACCAAGGAGTATGCTACCAGCCTCTGGATTCAGCAAAACTCAGACCAGGTGCTGCTCTATTACTTCAGTACCACGGTCCCTGAAATAAGAAGGTTGTACTTCCTACTTCAGAACTAATTTATAATCTATTTCCACACTGAAGCACATTACATAACAAACACAGAGTTCAGCGCTGTAGGCCAACTGCTAGCTTCTCATGTAACAATATACACCAGTATTCCTCTCCCTAATGGTTACAACGCCTCTGCAATTCCAGCATTATTTCCTTCTATACAATAAGATAGGTGTCATAGTACTATTTGGCAATCCCATATAGGCCTATACAGTTATACTCCTCTCCGACAAGTTTTTTTCATGGTGGAGCAATATCTAGGCTTTGCCTCATGTTTGCTACTGAACCACACACATACAGACATAAATTTATCAATTCACATTCAATTTTCATCTAAAAGATATCAAATATGTCTAGCTTACCACAATTCAAGGAAATATTAAACAAGTACGTTGACTGGCGATGAGTTATTGCACAATTCCGATCTGCCTCTGTCCCAGGCTTTTATTAGAAAAATATGAGCTGGTTCTCAACGCACTTGCTTCTACAAAGTTTATTTTCAAAAAGTGGCCCTGAACTGACGCTCCTAATTGACTATATCAAATGGTCTAGCCAATGAGACCATGTTTACAAAAGCCTTTGAAAAAATGTACCCTTCCTACCGTTTCCATTAACAACCAAAAATAGTATTTGCAGTCGACTAATCACGTTTCGCCTTACATATTATTCTAGCCAATCAAATCGGATCTAGCGTGGTGGCCTCATTTCCTCTAAAGCAGTGTCCAAACACGCCATTATGAGCAAATATGATTCTGTGTTGTCAGACAACACCACTATAGTATTTTGGCTATAATTTGTTACTTCCTAGACTATTGGCATAACACCTAACATATTCTTTGTCAGCAAGTCCTAAGGCACCCAAATATATAAGTTTAATGGAGCCAAGTGGCTTTGTTACAAATATGTATTATTCTAGGATAGTCGTGTATTTGTTTTTTTATTTACTGTCTTAGAACCGCCACCTGTTCTGCCTTTTCAACTGTTCTGTCAGTATAAAGTCAGGATTTCAGACATAAAACAGTATTGTGTCATGTTTCCTAATAAGCATTAACCATGTTTTTTTAAAACCTTACCTCGTATCGGTAGTGTTTTTTGTCACTGTTTATTTGAAAAGAAAATCAAGCCTGCATGCCTTTCGCGTGGGGTGGCATTAATTTTCAATCGCGAGACGACGTGGTAGCATTGCATGCGTTCCTCCGTACATCTCTCTCTCTCTCTCTCTCTCTTCTAAGCCCGTCTGTCTTTTAGTTTACGTAGTGCATAAAATGACATTAATGTAATATTAATCTAGGTCATTACGCAGTGTGTCTATCAAGGTCGTACAAGAAATATAGTACCAGTTTTATTTTTAGAAACGCGTGTAGTTTATGCAGACGGAGCATAAAAAGGGGTTTTCCTTGTTTAGCTAGTATGACGTTCTATAACACAGGCGTACGCTATTGTGACCGCACTGTTCTTTTACCATTCTTCTTTCCTTTTATTGAATTAATTCGTTAGGCTTTACATTTACTTTCTAATTTAGATATGTGGATTAGAATTTCTCACGACAAATTCTCCCCACTTAAAACAGACATCACATGTCAGTCTATAATTCTATATACACATAGAGAAATTTAATATTATTCCTGGTGCTTACGGTGATTCTCATCACATGGATGGCGGCTTAGAAAATCCGCACCCAGGTTAGTTTTTCCAGAAATATACTCTATGCTGAACTGGAATGGCTGCAAAAGTAAGGACCATCTGAGTAACCTCAAATTTTCATGCCTAGCCTGCGCTAGAAACGATAAGGGTTTGTGATCCGTTTGCAACTTGAATGCCTTCCCATACAGATAAATATTGAATTTCTTTATCGCCCATATTACTGCAAGACAATCTTTTTCGCTAGTTGAATAATTTTGTTCAGCTTTATTCAACTTTCTGCTAGCATATGCCACTGGGGTTAATTCCCCATCCAGTGCATCTGATTTCTGTAACAGGGTCGCGCCCAACCCGATATTACTTGCATCCGTTCTCACAATGAATTCTTGACTTAAGTCAGGTAATTTCAAAATAGGTTTGCTTGTGAGCTTTTCCTTCAATTCCTGGTATGCCAATTCACACTGTGCTGTCCAGGTAATTCGATCTGGATTTCCTTTGCGTGTCAAATCAGTTAACGGTGCACATATGGAATTAAAGTTTTTGATATACTTTTGGTAGAAACCACATAATGAGACAAAGGATCTCACGTCTTTCTTGGTTTGTGGCCTCGGGGCTTTCTTTAGTTTCTCTAAATTCTTGGGGTCAGGGGTCATGTTTCCCTGATGGACTGTGTGTCCCAAAAATTCTAATTCTTTACATCCAACACAACATTTGGTTGGTCGGGCTGTTAAATTCGCTTCTCTAAGTCGATTAAACAGCATGTTCAGAGAGTCAATGTGTTCCTCAAATGTTTCTGTTGCTATAAGGATATCATCCATGAAGTTTGTGATGCCTGGATTATTCAGAGGATCCAACAATTTTCTCATCATTCTAGAGAAGACACTAGGCGCATTCTTCAATCCAAATGGCAATCTGTTAAACTCATAGTGTCCCTCTGAGGTACTAAAAGCTAGGTACGGTCTAACCTCAGGCTTTACTGGAATCTGATAGTATCCTTTGCTCAGATCCACTTTTGAGAAATATTTTGCTTTATTTAGCCTGGCAAACAACTGATTTGTATCCGGCAATGGATCCACCTGACCTTCTGTGATAGCATTCAGTCTCCTGTAATCTATACAGAGTCTATGTTCTCCAGAGGGTTTCATTAAGAGCACCACACTGGAACTATACGAAGATTCACTGTGTGAAATTATTCCCTCCTTCAACAAATAGTCTATCTCTTCCTTCAAGGCTTTCTCCTTAGCAAAAGGAATCGAATAGGCTTTCATACAGACAGGTGTGGGGTCTATCAGTTTTATATCATATTCCAATAAGTTTGTATGCCCCGGTCGGTCCGTTAACACCTCTGTATGATCATCTAGAACCTGTTGCACTCTCTCCTTCTGATTTTTTGTTAAATGTGTACTGATTTTCACCTGTGCCGCTGTCTCACAGGGGTGTAATGGATATTCAAATGATGAAAGTGGTTCCTTTTTTCATCTCCATTGCAATGGACAAGGTCAACAAGTGTGTCTCTTCCTGGTTTTCTCTTTCCAAATATTTCTTCAGGAGATTCACATGATAGATTTTTTCTTTCCCCTTCTTATCTATCTTATAATTTGTTCTAGATACCTTCTCTAGAACTGTATATGGACCTTGCCATCCAATTTGTAACTTATTCTGACTACCGGGTAGAAGAAGCAGTACCTTCTCTCCCACAGCCAAATCTCTGTCTTTAGCTTTCTTGCCTATTTTTCCATGCACTGGTAGGGTCTCTTCCACTAGAAGCACTGTAGTAATGAATTTTCTTCCCAGAATCATCCTGCACAAAACGACCGCTACCAATTTTTTCTCTTGGGGCTCTCTCCGCACTTAAAATTCCTTGTGAGAGATCTCCTCTCTACATCTTCTTCCTCCAGTTTACATAAGTCCGATTGAGGGATTTTCGGCTTATCCTGGGGTAAGACATCTTTTTGCACTCTCTGCATCGTGGCCATTGTAAAACATCCAATCGAAGATTGTCCGTGAAAAGGGGCTTCCCATTCCACTTGGTTCACTTTATTAAATTTATTTTTCTTTTCAGTGTCAGGCCTACGTTTGCCCCGTGGCGTGTAGGGGTCCTGATCACTATTCCCACTTGTGGGTGTTCCCTCATGTAATATGCCACATCTCTCTACAAAATTTTCAATGTCCCACCTTGCCTGGGGCCAATAATAATTCTGAGCTACCTTTTGAATGATGGTACCTATTTTCTCATGGTCCCCATCTTGTTTCACATGTAAGCTCCTTATTAAGTCTGCCCTATACCTTTTTGGAAGTACCAGCTGTCCCTGACCTTTGGATCTAGTTCCAGTCTTCCGGTATATCAGGTGGTTCTTCATATAGAAGTCTCCTTTTCTTGTA
This sequence comes from Oreohelix idahoensis, assembly GCA_024509875.1. NCBI lineage: Eukaryota > Metazoa > Mollusca > Gastropoda > Stylommatophora > Oreohelicidae > Oreohelix > Oreohelix idahoensis. The sequence continues at coordinate 130,273 of JAMPIV010012849.1, read as the reverse complement.
GGTGTGTGACACTTTGACAGTTTTCTAAAACAAGGCTTGAGGGTCTTATCCCCAGCCTGTGCCTTCCTCATCTCTTCTGGAGTGGTATTTATCATAATATCCTCCTCCTGTCTAGAGGTCGACCTGACCTGAAGGGTGGCCATCACTATAGGATTCCTTCTGCAACGGTCAGTGTCATGATTGTTCATCTGACAATTTTTACACCACCTCCTTCCTTGGTTGAAAGATTTTCTTTCATCAAATTTCCTTTCATCGAATTGTGGGGTTTTATTTTTATTGTCATACCGTGGCCTATCAAACTGGTGCTTACCTTTGTTCTGATCTCTAGGATCAAATTTATTAAAGTTCTGTGGTGCCTTAAAATTATCTACCTGTTTCTTTTTATTACCTGTTACCTCTGCTTGAGCTGCCTGATACCTTTCAGCAACATTTAGTAACTCACCCAGTCTCTCTGCACCTTGTTCCATGAGAAACTTTCTCAGGTCTGGAGCCATGGACTCTCTTAATTGTTCTATAAGGAGGTGATAGGTTTCACCTGACAGTAGTTTAGCATTCCTAAATTTTTTTCTATAAAATTCTCCATTCTTTTCATATCTTAACAAAAGAGCCTGCTTTAGCATGTCATAATTTTCTTGATCATCTCTGCTCATTTTGGCAAAAACTTCATAAGCTGTACCACGAAGCCCTTGTGATAACTTTAAGCTCCACCTTTCTCTCTCTAACCCATACGTGGTAGCTAATAGTTCATATCTATTTAGATAGCTCTCGATATCATCTTCTTTCTCAACAAAATGATCTAAATGAAAGTTCATAGCTGAGGTTGAGGCTCCCTGACTAGCAGTGGCATCAGAGGTAAAGGGACTGGCACCATTTTCAGGAGCATGGCCTTGAAATTCCAACTCCCTTAGTCGTAACTCGTGCTCCCTTTGTAATCTCTTATCTGCGGCCAATCTATCAGATTCTAATTTCTTTCAGCCTCTTTTTCTAATCTTTTTTCTTCGTGTGCAATAAATTTGTCACATTCAGTGGTGACATAAGTCAAACTCCCGTCCATTCTAACTCTTTAGCAGCCTGCATCCAGATCGAAATATTTGCCAGGTCGGGGCCATTTTTCAACAGGCCTTTTATGTAAACTTTTCCTCCAAAGCACTGCAACCTCTTAATTTCTCTAACCTTATTTATTTTCCACCCAAGATACCTTTTAATTTTTTTTCAAATTATTCCCACGTTCAAGTGAATTACCCCCAATAGTATAGTAATAGGAGAAGATTCAAAATCCCGGACAGGACCCCAATATATGTGGTAAAGTGGGATGATATAAATATTTATAGGGGACTTAGTGTACTGACTGAGATCAGCTGTGAAGGTATCTGTATCTAATAAGTGTGGTGTGTTACAGATGACCTTACTTTGCTACCACATTTAGACCTCAATCAGACTTATTCTGGAATATTGTGATGACTACGTTGAATGTCTAGGGTATGTTAGTGATGAAGTGTATGTTCACAACAACCAACAGACAGATAAACACTTTAATTAAGATCCACAATACTTCACAACACTGGTGACAACATACACGCACATACATAGAACACTCTAGAAGACTATCTTAAGTAAGTCAAGTGTTTAACTTTTAAAATATGTATTAATTCATTCCTTTCAATAATCGATATCCCCCCAATGATTCAACTAAGAGTGAATCAGGAATCACAATCAAATGGTAATCACAAGTTGTATATACACAATTTATACATAGGATCTTTGTCCTGACCTGATATATAGATGTGAAGGTACAATATGTGTGTAATAGTTGTGATGTAGTACTAGGAGGTAATACTGGCTTTTAAAGCTAGGTTGTTGTTTGTCATCATGACTTCATGTGTTTGTTACTGGTGGAAATAATATTGGAAAGGTTCACAATTTCTTTTTATTTGAAACAAATAACTGTCCCTCTTGATTAATGTAAAGTCAATTTTTAAGGGGGGTACACAAGATTGAGCTGCTCTGGCCAACGAAATCTTATCTTCTGTGTGGGCGGCAGGAAAACTGTCTCCTCTGGCTCGCTTGCTTCACAGTTTTCTTGAGAAACAACACTGGTCGATATCTTGACCAAGGAGTATGCTACCAGCCTCTGGATTCAGCAAAACTCAGACCAGGTGCTGCTCTAATACTTCAGTACCACGGTCCCTGAAATAAGAAGGTTGTACCCCCTACTTCAGAACTAATTTATAATCTATTTCCACACTTTTAAGCACAAAATAGTGGTGGGTTACAAACACAGAGTTCAGCGCTGTATTGTTAAACTGGGTGGCTTCTCATAATATTGGAATATACACAGTATTCTTCTTTATGGTTGGAAAATTGAAAAATCTGTCCCTTCCAGCCGTTTAATTCCTTAAAACCAATAAGATAGGTGTAACATAGATTGACTATTTGGCCAATCGAAATCTTATCTTCTGCCTATGCAGTGAAAAACTCCTCTGTGACAAGTTTGCTCATGTTTTCTTGAAAATACAACTTTGCCTCATGTTTGCTACTGAACCACACACATTACAGACAATTTATCAGCCTTGGATTTCAGCATTTTCATCAAAGATATCAAATATGTCTAGTTTACCACGGTCCACAATTCAAGGAAATATTAAACAAGTACGTTGACTGATACCCCCACTGGCGATGAGTTATGGCACAATTCCGATCTGCCTCTGTCCCAGGCTTTTATTTAGAAAAATATGAGCTGGTTCTCAACGCACTTGCTTCTCAGTACAAAGTTTATTTTCAAAAAGTGGCCTGAACTGACGCTTCTAATTGACTATATCAAATGGTCTAGCCAATGAGACCATGTTTACAAGATGCTTTTGAAAAAATTTACCCTTCCTACCGTTTCCATTAACAACCAAAAATAGTATTAGCAGTCGACTAATCATGTTTCGCCTTACATATTACTCTAGCCAATCAAATCGTTGTCTAACGTGTTGGCCTCATTTCCCCTAAAGCAGTGTCCAAACACGCCATTATGAGCAAATATGATCTTGTGCTGTCAGACAACACCACTATAGTATTTTGGCTATAATTTGTTAATTACTAGACTATTTGCGTAACACCTAACATATTCTTTGTCAGCAAGTCCTAAGGCACCCAAATATATAAGTTTAATGGGGCCAAGTGGCTTCGTTACAAATATGTATTAGTCTAGGATAGTCGTGTATTTGTTTTTTTTATTTATTGTTAGAACCGCCACCTGTTCTGCCTTTTCGACTGTTCTGTCAGTATAAAGTCAGGATTTCAGACATAAAACAGTATTGTGTCATGTTTCCTAATAAGCATTAAACATGTTTTTAAAACCTAACCTTGTATCGGTAGTGTTTTTTGTCCCTGTTTATTTGAAAAAAATCAAGCCTGCATGCCTTTCGCGTGGGGTGGCATTAATTTTTATATCGCGAGACGACATGGTAGCATTGCATGCGTTCCTCCGTACATCTCTCTCTCTCTCTCTCTTCTAAGCCCGTCTGTCTTTTCATGTATATAATGACATTAATGTAATATTAAATCTAGGTCATTACGCAGTGTGTCTATCAAGGTCGTATAAGAAATACAGTACCAGTTTTATTTTAAGAAACGCGTGTAGTTTATGTAGACGGAGCATAAAAAGGGGTTTTCTTGTTTAGCTAGTATGACGTTCTATAACACAGGCGTATGCTATTGTGACCGCACTGTTCTTTTACCATTCTTTTTTCCTTTATTTGATTTACTTCGTTAGGCTTTACTTTTACTTCCTAATTTATATATGTGGATTAGAATTTTTCACGACAAATTCTCCCCACTTAAAACAGACATCACATGTCAGTCTATAATTCTATATACACATAGAGAAATTTAATATTATTCCTGGGGCTTACGGTGATTTTCATCACACGGATGGCGGCTTAGAAAATCCGCACCCAGGTTAGTTTTTCCAGAAATATATTCTATGCTGAACTGGAATGGCTGCAAAAGTAAGGACCATCTGAGTAACCTCGAATTTTAATGCCTAGCCTGCGCTAGAAACGACAAGGGTTTGTGATCCTTTTGCAACTTGAATGCCTTCCCATACAGATAAATATTGAATTTCTTGATCGCCCATATTACTGCAAGACATTCTTTTTCGCTAGTTGAATAATTTTGTTCAGCTTTATTCAACTTTCTGCTAGCATATGCCACTGGGGTTAATTCCCCATCCAGTGCATCTGACTTCTGTAACAGGGTCGCGCCCAAACCGATATTACTTGCATCCGTTCTCACAATGAATTCTTGACTTAAGTCAGGTAATTTCAAAATAGGTTTGCTTGTGAGCTTTTCCTTCAATTCCTGGTATGCCAATTCACACTGTGCTGTCCAGGTAATTCGATCTGGATTTCCCTTGCGTGTCAAATCAGTTAACGGTGCACATATGGAATTAAAGTTTTTGATGTACTTTTGGTAGAAACCACATAATGAGACAAAGGATCTCACGTCTTTCTTGGTTTGTGGCCTCGGGGCTTTCTTTAGTTTCTCTAAATTCTTGGGATCAGGGGTCATGTTTCCCTGATGGACTGTGTGTCCCAAGAATTCTAATTCTTTACATCCAACGCAACATTTGGTTGGTCGGGCTGTCAAATTCGCTTCTCTAAGTCGATTAAACAGCATGTTCAGAGAGTCAATGTGTTCCTCAAATGTTTCTGTTGCTATAAGGATATCATCCATGAAGTTTGTTATACATGGATTATTCAGAGGATCCAATAATTTTCTCATCATTCTAGAGAAGACACTAGGCGCATTCTTCAATCCAAATGGCAATCTGTTAAACTCATAGTGTCCCTCTGAGGTACTAAAAGCTAGGTATGGTCTAACCTCAGGCTTTACTGGAATCTGATAGTATCCTTTGCTCAGATCCACTTTTGAGAAATATTTAGCTTTATTTAGCCTGGCAAACAACTGATTTGTATCCGGCAATGGATCCACCTGACCTTCTGTGATAGCATTCAGTCTCCTGTAATCTATACAGAGTCTATGTTCTCCAGAGGGTTTCCTTAAGAGCACCACACTGGAACTATACGAAGATTCACTGTGTGAAATTATTCCTTCCTTCAACAAATAGTCTATCTCTTCCTTCAAGGCTTTCTTCTTAGCAAAAGGAATCGAATAGGCCTTCATACAGACAGGTGTGGGGTCTATCAGTTTCATATCATATTCCAATAAGTTTGTATGCCCCGGTCGGTCCGTTAACACCTCTGTATGATCATCTAGAACCTGTTGCACTCTCTCCTTCTGATTTTTCGTTAAATGTGTACTGATTTTCACCTGTGCCGCTGTCTCACAGGGGTGTAATGGATATTCAAATGATGAAAGTGGTTCTTTTTTCATCTCCATTGCAATAGACAAGGTCAACAAGTGTGTCTCTTCCTGATTTTCTCTTTCCAAATATTTCTTCAGGAGATTCACATGATAGATTTTTTCTTTCCCCTTCTTATCTATCTTATAATTTGTTCTAGATACCTTCTCTAGAACTGTATATGGACCTTGCCATCCAATTTGTAACTTATTCTGACTACCGGGTATAAGAAGCAGTACCTTCTCTCCGACAGCCAAATCTCTGTCTTTTGCTTTCTTGTCTATTTTTCCAGGCACTGGTAGGGTCTCTTCCACTAGAAGCACTGTAGTAATGATTTTTCTTCCCAGAATCATCATTCACAAAACGACAGCTACCAATTTTTTTCTTGGGGCTCTCTCCCCACTTAAAATTCTTTGTGAGAGATCTCCTCTCTCTTGTATCTTCCTCCAGTTCATTTAAGTCCGACTGAGGGATTTTCGGCTTATCCTTGGGTAAAACATCTCTTTGCACTCGCTGCATCGTGGCCATTGTAAAACAGTCAATCGAAGATTGTCCGTGAAAAAGGGGGTTCCCATTCCACTTGGTCCACTTTATTAAATTTATTTTTCATTTCAGTGTCAGGCCTACGTTTGCCCCGTGGCGTGTAGAGGTCCTGATCACTATTCCCACTTGTGGGTGTTCCCTCATGTGCTATGCTACACCTCTCTACAAAATTTTCAATGTCCCACCTTGCCTTGGGCCAATAATAATTTTGAGCCACCTTTTGAATGATGGTACCTATTTTCTCATGGTCCCCATCTTGTTTCACATGTAAGCTCCTTATTAATTCTGCCCTATACCTTTTTGGAAGTACCAGCTATCCCTGACCTTTGGATCTAGTTCCAGTCTTCCGGTATATTAGTTTGTTCTTCATATAGAAGTCTCCTTTTCGTGGAGGTGTGTGACCACTGGACAATTTCCTAAAACAAGGCTTGAGGGTCTCATCCCCAGCTTGTGCCTTCCTCATCTCTTCTGGAGTGGTATTTATCATAATATCCTCCTCCTGTCTAGAGGTCGACCTGACCTGAAGGGTGGCCATTACTATAGGATCCCTTCTACACCGGTCAGTGTCATGATTGTTCATCTGACAATTCTTACACCACCTCCTTCCTTGGTTGAAAGATTTTCTTTCATCAAATTTCCTTTCATCGAATTGTGGGGTTTTATTTTTATTGTCATACCGTGGCCTATCAAACTGGTGCTTACCTTTGTTCTGATCTCTATGATCAAATTTATTAAAGTTCTGTGGTGCCTTAAAATTATCTACCTGTTTCTTTTTATTACCTGTTACCTCTGCTTGAGCTGCCTGATACCTTTCAGCGACATTTAGTAACTCACCCAGTCTCTCTGCACCTTGTTCCATGAGAAACTTTCTCAGGTCTGGAGCCATGGACTCTCTTAATTGTTCTATAAGGATCATTTCCTTAAGATCTTGGGTTTTCCCCAGAGCCGTCCATTTCTCCAAGTATGTCTCTAACCGTGCAGAGAACTGGTGATATGTCTCACCTGACAGTAGTTTAGCATTCCTAAATGTTTTCCTATAAAATTCTCCATTCTTTTCATATCTTAACAAAAGAGCCTGCTTTAGCATGTCATAATTGTCTTGATCATACCTGCCCATTTTGGCAAAAACATCATAAGCTGTACCACGAAGCCCTTGTGATAACTTTAAGCTCCACCGTTCTCTCTCTAACCCATACGTGGTAGCTAATAGTTCATATCTATTTAGATAGCTCTCAATATCATCTTCTTTCTCAACAAAATGATCTAAATGAAAGTTCATAGCTGAGGTTGAGGCTCCCTGACTAGCAGTGGCATCAGAGGTAAAGGGACTGGCACCATTTTCAGGAGCATGGCCTTGAAATTCCAACTCCCTTAGTCGTAACTCGTGCTCCCTTTGTAATCTCTTATCTGCGGCCAATCTATCAGATTCTAATTTTCTTTCAGCCTCTTTTTCTAATCTTTTTTCTTCGTGTTCAATAAATTTGTCACATTCAGTGGTGACATAAGTAATCATAACTTGCCCGTCCATTCCTAACTCTTTAGCAGCCTGCATAGCAGCAGATCGAAATTTTGCCAGGTCGGCCATTTTCTAACAGGCAAATTTATACAATGTCTAACTAAACAATTCAATCTATAACTAATTATCTAAGGACAACCAGAAGCACTGAGAACTCAACCTTATTTATTTTCCACCCAAGGATACCTTTTAATTTTTTTTATTATTCCCTTAAGTGAATTATCCTCAATATATATAATAGGAGAAGATTCAAAATCCCGGACGAGCCCCCAATATATGTGGTAAGTTGAGATGATATAAATATTTATAGGGGACTTAGTGTACTGACTGAGATCAGCTGTGAATGTATCTGTATCTAATAAGTGTGGTGTATTACAGATGACCTTACTTTGCTACCACATTTAGACCTCAATCAGACTTATTCTGGAATATTGTGATGACTACGTTGAATGTCTAGGGTTATGATAGTGATGAAGTGTATGTTCACAACAACCAACAGACAAGTAAACACTTTAATTAAAATCCACAATACTTTACAACACTGTGACACGCACATACATAGAACACTCTAGAAGACTATCTTAAGTAAGTCAAGTGTTAACTTTTAAAATATGTATTAATTCCTTTCAATAATCGATATCCTGATTCAACTACAGAGTGAATCAGGAATCACAATCAAATGTAATCACAAGTTGTATATACACAATTTATACATAGGATCTTTGTCCTGACATATAATATTACAATATGTGTGTAGGTTGTGATGTAGTACTAGGAGGTAATACTGGCTTTTAAAGCTAGGTTGTTGTTTGTCATCATGACTTCATGTGTTTGTTACTGGTGGAAATAATATTGGAAAGGTTCACAGTTTCTTTTTATTTGCAAACAAATAACTGTCCCTCTTGATTTAATGTAAAGTCAATTTTTGAGGGGGTTACACAAGATTGAGCTGCTCTGGCCAACGAAATCTTATCTTCTGTGTGGGCGGCAGGAAAACTGTCTCCTCTGCTCGCTTGTTTCTCAGTTATCTTGAAAAACAACACTGGTCGATATCTTGAACAAGGAGTATGCTACAGCCTCTGGATTCAGCAAAACTCAGACCAGGTGCTGCTCTAATACTTCAGTACCACGGTCCCTGAAATAAGAAGGTTGTACCTCCTACTTCAGAACTAATTTATAATCTATTTCCACACTGAAGCACAATACATTACAAACACAGAGTTCAGCGCTGTAGGCCAACTGCTAGCTTCTCATGTAACAATATACCAGTATTCCTCTCCCTAATGGTTACAACGCCTCTGCAATTCCAGCATTAATTCCTTCTATACAATAAGATAGGTGTCATAGTACTATTTGGCAATCCCATATATGCCTATGCAGTTATACTCCTCTCCGACAAGTTTTTTACATGGTGGAGCAATATCTAGGCTTTGCCTCATGTTTGCTACTGAACCACACACAGACAGACACAATTTATCAATTCACATTCAATTTTCATCTAAAAGATATCAAATATGTCTAGCTTACCATAATTCAAGGAAATATTAAACAAGTACGTTGACTGGCGATGAGTTATGGCACAATTCCGATCTGCCTCTGTCCCAGGCTTTTATTAGAAAAATATGAGCTGGTTCTCAACGCACTTGCTTCTCACAAAGTTTATTTTCAAAAAGTGGCCCTGAACTGACGCTTCTAATTGACTATATCAAATGGTCTAACCAATGAGACCATGTTTACAAGATGCTTTGAAAAAATTTACCCTTCGTACCGTTTCCATTAACAACCACAAATAGTATTTGCAGTCGACTAATCAAGTTTCGCCTTACATATTACTCTAGCCAATCAAATCGTATCTAACGTGTTGGCCTCATTTCCCCTAAAGCAGTGTCCAAACATGCCATTATGAGCAAATATGATCTTGTGCTGTCAGACAACACCACTATAGTATTTTGGCTATAATTTGTTAATTACTAGACTATTTGCGTAACACCTAACATATTCTTTGTCAGCAAGTCCTAAGGCACCCAAATATATAAGTTTAATGGGGCCAAGTGGCTTCGTTACAAATATGTATTAGTCTAGGATAGTCGTGTATTTGTTTTTTTATTTATTGTTAGAACCGCCACCTGTTCTGCCTTTTCGACTGTTCTGTCAGTATAAAGTCAGGATTTCAGACATAAAACAGTATTGTGTCATGTTTCCTAATAAGCATTAAACATGTTTTTAAAACCTAACCTTGTATCGGTAGTGTTTTTTGTCCCTGTTTATTTGAAAAAAATCAAGCCTGCATGCCTTTCGCGTGGGGTGGCATTAATTTTTATATCGCGAGACGACGTGGTAGCATTGCATGCGTTCCTCCGTACATCTCTCTCTCTCTCTCTCTCTCTCTCTCTTCTAAGCCCGTCTGTCTTTTCATGTATATAATGACATTAATGTAATATTAAATCTAGGTCATTACGCAGTGTGTCTATCAAGGTCGTATAAGAAATACAGTACCAGTTTTATTTTTAGAAACGCGTGTAGTTTATGTAGACGGAGCATAAAAAGGGGTTTTCTTGTTTAGCTAGTATGACGTTCTATAACACAGGCGTATGCTATTGTGACCGCACTGTTCTTTTACCATTCTTCTTTCCTTTATTTGATTTACTTCGTTAGGCTTTACCTTTACTTCCTAATTTATATATGTGGATTAGAATTTTTCACGACAATCATAAGAAATGAAGTAAAATATTGATTATGATATTGACGATGGCAAAAACACCAAATAAACACTTAAAAGTACCGTTTGAAAATGGACTTTAAAAAAAAATGATAAGAACTCCCCAATATTTACCACATTTGTGATGTTTCGATATAAGAAAACCTAGTGTTCCATACTAACAAAGAAGTATGTTTCAACATGTACAAATGTAGAAAGCATTAATAAACAATAATCTATTAATGAGCGTTTAGTTCCCATAATGGTTTAGTGGTTCTAAAATTATTATCAGTACTTATTGTTTTTAACAGACATTCGTTCTATTTTACATCTGTAAGTGTTCTCCACCCTGGGGGATATCTATTTGGATCCAAAGAAAGGTTATGAACATTTTGTTGTTGTTGAGTATATAATAAAAGGCTGTGTATGCAGTGTGTGGTCATCTTCCAAAAACTGAAACAGGCAAATACATTTACATATCTATGATGCATAGTAACACCAGACGGCGGTACAAGCAAAGACAAAAATAACAGAATGAATCAAGCGAGAACAACCTTTTCCAATCTAAACAACATCTAAAAATCTTCTTGGTACAGCACAAACTTCAAGTTAAGATTGTACAATGGTTGCGTCTTTTCGTACTTCTACAGGGGCGGAATGCTGGTGAATAACAGAAGAAGAAGTGTTCGGATTGTCCTTTTTCCACATCGCCTGCCTACGAAGAATTTTTCGAAGTTTTGAGCCGAATGTCGTCACCAGCCAAGAGGTGCTTGCTCGGTTCGGCCAAAGAGATATACAAGGGGCTTGACATAAGTCTTGGGCCTGACCATGAAGGAGTCACAGGAGGAAGATGAAACTCGGCACATTTAAAGTTCATCATATTTGCACTGAATGTTTGAAGTACGCGTTTGTTTGTTCAATGGGTTTTCCCGCCACGGTGCACGGCGCAATGTACCCTATTGACCAGATCTGCTGCTCCAAAGATTTGACAAACAATGGAAAAGAAGGAGGCCAGAGCTGTAATAAAATTTCTGATGTTTCAGGGAAAAACACCTACAGAAATACACAGGGAGATGGAACCAGTGTTTCGTGATTCTTGTCCTTCATATACTTCGGTAAAAAACTGGTGTCAACAGTTTAAGTGCGGCCGCTCAAATGTTGCTGATCTGCCAAGATCTGGTAGACCAGCCTCAGAGTGCAACGATGAAAATGCAACAAGAGTGAAGAAAATCATTTACCAGGATCGAAAAATGACAATTGTGGAGATAGCTAGTAGAGTAAAACTGAATGAAAGAACAGTTTATAGAATTTTACACAACAGACTGAACATGAGAAAAGTGTGTGCACGCTGGGTTCCGCGACTGTTGACACGTGAACAGAAGCAAATGAGGGTAAATTGCTGTCAACAGTTGCTCAAAAAGTGTCAGTCAAAAAACTTTTTGGAGACCATGGTGACAGTAGATGAGACTTGGGTACACCATTATGACCCCGAATCCAAAATTGCCAGCATGCAATGGAAAACCCCGGGCTCGCCAACACATGTCAAGCCGAGAGCGCAGAAATCTGCAGGAAAAGTGATGCTGACTGTTTTTTGGCACGCCAAAGGTGTCCTGTTGAAAGATTATCTGCCTTGTGGCAACACAGTTAATGGACAGTACTATGCAGATCTTCTCACCAAACTAAGAAAGGTTGTGACCAGGAAACGAGGGATAACGCGCACTCAAAATCTTCCTTTGCTTCAAGACAACGCGCCCTCTCACAAAGCACGGCTTGTGCAGCTAGCAGCCAACGATTTGAATATTGAAATTCTTCCACACCCACCATATTATCCAGATTTGGCTCCATCAGACTTTTTTTCTATTCCCAAATCTTAAAAAAAAAAACAGCTAAAAGGAAATCATTTTGACAGCGATGAAGAAGTAATACTGGCATGTGATGACTGGTTTAGTTTGAAAAATAGGGTGTTTTACTCCCAAGGTCTTTTCAAGGTCAAGCAGAGATGGCAGAAGTGTGTCAATTCAGACGGTGGCTATATTGAAAAGGAATAAACACTATACAAAATTTCAGCACTCTGTGACATGTCCTTCATGGTCAGGCCCAGACTTATGTCAAGCCCCTTGTAAAACCGTCATTGTGGACAGACGTTGAAATAGGGTTGGCCATGTCCTCAGAAATGACCCAGACACAGGAACTACTAAGATATGGATTCAAGAAGGACGGCAAAAGATAGGCAGACCAATAACAGTGGCTGAGAGCCGTGAAGGTCGAGATACGGGGCATGAACCGGAGTTGGGGCACTGCACGAAGGATGGCCACCGAGCAAACAAAGTGGAGACAATTTGTTGCTGCCCTACAAGGCACCACAAGGCGTGATGGTCACTGATGCATTGTCAGTCGGGAGCTAACGATCCAAGAAAACAGAAGAAGTGTGTCAACTTGAGTCACTTTGGTCCAATAGTAACTCCTAATTCTTTTCGTCAAAGTTTAATGGGCATTATACTCACACCTACTGGCAGCGTCTTACTGATGTTGACCTATTGGCACCTGCATTTGCTCTAATGGCTTCATTTCGTATTGCGTCTACTTTAGTCTTACTGGAAGGTGAATCACATTCAAACACAATGCTGGCATAATGTATTTTTCCCGTGAAAACAGATTTTAGGAGCACGAACAATTGTTTTGTGCAGTCTTCACATTCATTACACGTTAGAATATTTTTTGTTTGACCTGTTTCTTTCTTTCATAAGTTCAGCTCTAAGTAATTGTATTGTCATTGTTGATCAGAATCGACGCCATTGTACTCCGGGCAAACTCATAGGTGCACAGTTTCTCACAGCAAAAGTGGAAAGGTATGAATGTGTTATGCGCCTTTTTGCGCACCACATAGGGTCTTGTATTTGTAAGCTATGTGATGCACAAAAGGGCATGGATGCAAATGTGTCTATGCGTGGTTGTGCGTGAAATTGTTTGGAGTAGGAACGAGAGCATTGTGTGTAAAATGTCCGGGATTAGTTGTGTTTGAGGATTGTGTAGAATATGTCCTTACGAACCGGTTGTATTATAGGCAGTGTTGAATCTTATGAAGGAGTCGTCTCTCAATGATATAATATTTCAGGAAAGTGTCGGATATATGGATAATAAGGGAAAATAGAAATAATACGGAAGTGTCAGAATCATTATAATTTATTGTTATTGAGTAATTAACTGCCCGTGAACTTGGCAAGGAATATGTTTATAAAATATTTATGTGCAGAGAGGCACTGAGATGTTCGATGGACGAATGAATTATAATTAAGTGGATTTTGTGATATGGTGATGATCAAGGATTTTGTGTGAATTGAAGTTGAAAGTGGACGTTATTAAAAATGCTGCGTGCGATCTGGGAGTTCAAGAATACTATTAATCAAGTTACGTTTGGCCGTTTCTTTTTGAATATTGAGTATTCGTTTATTGATACCACACCAATACCAGATCACAAAACCCCTAGCCGTACATAACAGAGTGTTAATTTTTCCTGTTGTGCACTCGTTGTATACACGCCGGATGTATCCTCTCAAATGTCCATCTCTGCTGGTCTTACGTTTGATGCCAGATTCCAGCAATATTAGCCTTGATGATTGCAGTGTCATTCTGCAACAGGCGATCACTAATTGCTCTCACTATCTCTCCTTTATCTGTATCCAATGAATCTTCTATGGGGTCATGGATTGTCTCCCCTGCTTTGCAGTAGTGATCCAACAGTGACCAAAACTCAATAGTATCTAATATTGGCTTCCAAGGTATCTACCTGCGCGCAAGATTACTCTTGACAGAGATGTAGACAGAAAATTAATGACACTTCTACCTTAAGGGAGGGTTCACAAAATATTCCCAGAAGTCAAGAACAAAAGCTGCTTAGGGCTGAGCAATTTGTTAACTTATTATCTGGTCTGTGTCGCCTTTTGTGAAGGGTTTAAGCAATGGTTCTGGCCCGTTAAGCCCCCAGTTGGTGTAATCAAACGAATGCCCTCTTATACGTAATTGCTCTCTCTCTCTCTCTCTCTCTCTCTCTCTCTCTATATATATATATATATATATATATATATATATATATATATATATATATATATATATCCTTCTTCTTCTTTGATACTTAGCCGCCGACCGTCAAAGCAGTCAATGCCATCACGCCCAGTGGCGTCTTGTAGGGCAAAAACAAATTGATTCCACTTTGCTCGGTCGGTGGCCATCCTTCGTACAGTGCCCCAACTCTGGTTCATTCTTTGCATTTCAGCCTCCACAGTCCTCCGCCAGGTTGTTTTTGGTCGGCCTCTCTTTCGTTTTCCTTCAGGGGTCCAAAGCATAGCTGTTCTTGTGATGGCATCGGGGTCTCTTCTGAGGACATGGCCAACCCAACTCCAGCGTCTGCCAGCTATGATGGTGTGCATGTTCTCTTGCTTGCTCCGAGTAAGCAGATCTTGGTTGGTGATGGTATTCGGCAAAAGATTCGGAGAATTTTTCTTAGGCAGGTTGTGTGGAAAGAGGACAATTTCGATATTTCCTTCTCTGTCACTCTCCAGCATTTCGCGCCATAGAGAAGCACAGAAAGCACACATCTGTGATTTTTTTTTCCTTAACCAGCGGCACTTGGGCTTTCAGCCCTTCGGCCCAATGACATGTCATTGCAAGGCTGGGGAACCTGAGGACTTTCCTTCCAACCCGGTCAAGAGCTTCGCTCCTTCCCATCCACAGAGGGTTTATCACAGGAGCCGTTCAGGCTATTCAGTCAAATTTCCGGCCGTAAACATTTCTTCAAACGCTGACGCCCGGGTTTGAACCATGAACACCTGGTCGCCAGTACAACGCCGAAGCCATTACACCAGCGCGGCTCCCGCACAGCTCTGATATAATCTTAATTTTGTGCTTGTGCTGTACTGAGAGGACTTCTAGATGTTGTTTAGAATAAAAAAAGGCTGTTCTTGCTTTGTTCATTCTGTTGTTAATGTCTTTGCTTGCTCCGCCATCTGGTGTTACTATGCATCCTATGTATGTGAAGGTGTCTGTCTGTTCCAGTTGTTGATTCCTTACTGTTATGGGCTCAGGGATGCTCATATTGAGTGTCATGACCCCTGTCTTCTCCAGATTGATGTTCAGGCCCACCTGCTGACTATACCCATTAAGTCTATCCGTCTTCTCCTGGATCTGGATGTGTTGATGTGAATGTGCTAGTAGTGCAATGTCATCTGCATATTCCAGATCTTCCAATGTAGAAAATGTAGTCCATCTTATTCCTCTTGGACTGCCCTCTGTTGTCTGACGCATCATATATATGTGTGTGTGTAATTATTAAATATTCTTGCTCATACGTTTGCTTTCATACTTCTAATGACTAAATAAACAATTATTTGTTCAGTTCAAAATAACATACAACAAATTTAATAGTCAATTAGTTCAACAAGTTAAAATAAGGATTAAATGGGGGTGAAAGGTAAATTAAATTTTTCCTCACAGAGGTTGGATCGGGGCGCTATCAATGTCCGTGTTTTGCTGTTGCCTGTGACCAAAAAAAAACTTTACTCCAGATGAGTATTGCAGCTGTGGTTCATCAATTCTGTGATGACGGAAGTCTTCTTCACACTCTCTTTTACTGTAGCCGGTTAAGGTGGATGCTTTTCCCTCACAATAGCGGCATGAACACCACAAATCGTCTGATGGCTTGTAACAACGAACTTTAGACAAATAGAAAGAAACAAATGCCTGCTAAGTACATTTGTTCGCCGCAAACTAACAGACCCATTGTCATGCGCTCCACCCACCAATGTTAACCTCTCAGAAGAATTAAATTCCCGAGCACACAGTGTAACTCAGGGAATATGATGAAAATTCACCAATATCCTGCTGGGTGTTAGCTAGGAAATTGCGTCTGGAGTGCGTGAATAATGATTTGCCTGAATTACAATTAAAAAAGGTACATACATCTCACAAGATAATATGTTACACCTTAGGCACATGTGAGGTAATCATCACTCATTACTCATCACTACTCCCGTCGGAGTCTGGGGTCGCTCTGCTGTCGGGTTGGCCGCACGACTAGTCAGAAACATTCACCAGCTCTTGCAGTAGTGGTTCATGCATATACTATTTTCATATGTTGAGGTTGCCAGCCTTGTACATAACCACTTAGCAAGAATCCTGTAGAATTTACATTAGTAAATAAATTGTTTACACTTACCCCGAAATGTTGGGAATACACAATCTCCTTGCACAGATTTAGACTGGACACAGCTCTGTATTAGATGCTTCGAAATCACTTTGGTCTGGAAATTAGAGTTAATTCCTCTGACGGCGGGTGTTCTGCGAAATCCTGGCCTGGGAAAACTTTTGTTTAATTCCTCTATGACTTGGTCTTGGAAATTAGAGTTAATTCCTCTGACGGCGGATGTTCTGTGAAATTCCCTGGGCCTTGGAAAACTTTTGTTAAATTCTTCTATGACATGTGATCAAATTCATAGGATTTCAGTCTTGTTTATTAAAGTCCTGGTCCCTTTACGTTTCCAGTCTTGTATTAAAAATTCGGGTTCACTTGTGGATTCCAAAGTTGCCCAATACTTGATCTGTTGTGGAATTTCTAAGTCCATTGTCTCCTTTTTCTTTCTGTCTTTTAGGAGTCGCTGATATGACTTGTGCGCTGCAGTTTCTCTGTGTGATCTGTGTCTGTGTTTTCATCACACTATATTCGAATCTCGTGCAGCACTCCGTGGGTAGGGGCGCTTTCAAATTCGAAAAATACCTTCACGTGTTTCAAAATATTAAATTTAATATCAACGCGTGACCTCTTACAGCGATGTCATATCGTTGCGCCAGACTTCCGCCAGCATCTTATGCACAACTCATAAACACCATCTGTGAACTCATTTGATGTCCGGATGCTACCTACCGCCAATATTGTCTCTCCAGACAAATTATCGTGATAATCACACACAGGGATGGTCCCGTGAAACGATAAACGCATCTACCACCTGTGTAATCTGCCCACCTCAGACGGTTATCGTGACAGACAATATTGGCTTCTACAGACGTTGATCGGCCAAGACCATCCTTTCACGATAAAAATCTCGTTCGCTGACCGGTGATAATGACTGGGTATTGTTACGATAATACCCCAGTTCACCTGGCGGAACGTAAATAAGTTGGAGGATGGTAAACAAGATAAAGACAGTCCCACAGAAAATACGTCCGTAGGGGAATGGAGTGTTAGAGACCTTCTTCTACTAGATTCAGCATAGAGAGTAAAATAATGGTGCATAAAACATGCCACATAATAATGACAGGGGAGAGAAAACTAAGAAAATATCACTCGCACGGGAATGTAATGCAATCCTGCCGGAGTGGACTTGAGATCGCACAACCGTATCGTCACATATGGGTACTCTTGAAGCTAGTCTACCAGCTATTTCATTGCTGCGTACTCCTGCATGACCAGGATAGTAGATCCACACCCTTTCCTGAAGATTCGAGGCTTCTATGGAGGTTTTAGATTCATGCCGGAGCCATCCACTTCGGACTTTCCGAAGCATGGATTGAGAGTCTGACACAATAACTGCCTTTGTTTATGAAGTTTCAGACAGCTACTTTCAGGCTGAAGTAGCTGCCTCTACGTTTATTCTGATGATTGATGTTATCATGTAAGCCCTGCTTTGTTCAGTGACGATTCTGCTCTTTACTCCAGCAGAGAAGCTCCACCCTGATTTCTCACCACGTATTACAAACCAACCAGTGTACACAATGACATCATCATCCCCAGCATGATCATTTATCAGCTGATCAATTTCCAGCTCTGTCCTCCCATTGGTCCAAGCTCTGCACTCTCTACCAAGAATGATGATGACTTGCTGGTAGTTCGTATTTTTACTTCATCTTGCATACATCTTGTCTATGATCTTATCCTAGCGTTTGTCTTGATCGTCTACGTTCTCTGGCTTTTAAACTTCGTTTTTTATAGTTAGTATTAAAATGTTCTTATGAGTACTGACTACTTGAATGCACTTTTAGTTAATTGATCCGCTTGAAATCCCAGGTTTCTTACACTGTGGTTGTCTTTTCAATTAGCACATATTCTGTTCGGATTATCTGTTTTGTAATTCCTTCTCTCCTTTTCATTTTCACGTTGTGCAAAGGGTTATCTCCTGTGCAGTACCTTCATATTATTTTATTTTTGCAGCTGTTTCCCTTGTGGCAAAGTTCTGGCAATTAATTTTCTTGATCCAAAAAATCTTGGTGGTTCTAAAGACCATAACACGACCATTTTGTAACAGTCTCGTATTCTCATGTTGTCTTGCATCTGGTTAGGTTCTGGAACAAAAGAACCAGGTAATACGCAAAATCTAGATTGCCAGATTGTCTTGTCCGGATCCACTAAGAATCAACTAATATGAGGTTGTGCATAAGGCTGACAACCTCATCATGTGAAAGAATTAGCTGCAGAAACTGCCGATACAAGAGCTTGTGACTGCGTGATGAAGGCTTCCTGCAATGGGACCAACTTTAGTGGTGGCTCCATGCTCCGGAAGGAGCACAAAGGAAAATGATGACGGTGATGAGGAATTATTAAGAAGATGAGCTTCAGTGAGATACAGTGAGCTTCAGCGAGATACAGTGAGCTTCAGTGAGATACAGTGAGCTTCGGTGAGCTTCAGTAAGATACAGGTGTCAGAAACGACTGCAGGATTTCCATTAAAATACACAGGTTTAACAAAAAGCAATAAAAGTTATGTGTAACAATGAGATTTTATGGTACCGTATTTTTCAAGGAAACGGTTGCCATATTGGGTTTTCATGCTGTGTGTCACTTCGCTAAGGCTTGCTTTGAGATTCCGATTGACAGAGTGGTTAGAGCGTCAAAGGTGCCAGGTATGATTCACGGTGTCGACACTGTCCAGTCTACCCAGCTCCAACTGGGTACCTGATTGTGCTCTTGCAGCGAGAAAGGGAACTGGTCATCACACCTCTCGACGCCGGAACTAGTATCGTGAAGTCTCTAACATTTCACCACTACGGCAGTATCTGCTTTGGGGGCTACCTTTACCTTTCAAGGCTTGCTTTAGAACGTCCGACTGGCAGAATGGTTAGAGCGATGCTCTCTTTCGTGTTGAAAGTACCTGGTTTTAAACACGGTTGCGGCACGCTCCACTGTACCCAGCTGTAAATAGGTAGCTGACTCTGCTCTTGAGATAGGGAGGACAAAGAAAGTGAACTCTCGAAGCTGGACCTAGTATAGTGAAGCCTCTAAAAACTGTTGGCTTCCCCACGGCAGTATCTACTTTAGGACTACCTGTATGACCCTTAAAGCTTGTTTTACACTTTCGGTCATGAACATCAAATTTGAATATGAAAATCAAACTCGTCATTATATTTTCAAACTCTTTTTCAGATCAGATTTGTGAAAACTTTACTAGATGAAGTTCCACAGTCCTTTGAGTTTAGTGAAAATAAAATAGTAATAAATTGTGCACTTTTTTTTACAAAAGTATTTGCTATAAATCCCATTTTTTGAGTAAGATATTAGAAATATGATCTGGCATAACTAACATAAATTATTTGAAAGTTTATGTGTTAGATCTCAAGTTTATCAATGAAAAAGAAAAAAATAAGCAAGTTATTTAAGTTAGTACTATAACGCTCGGTATTAAGAAATGTTGAGATTTATCTTTGTCGTAAATTGAATGCGAATGGTTGCCACTTTTAGTAATAGTTCCTAAAGCTTTATTTCTGGTTTTAGCCATGTCACTCTTACGTTGGACAAACTAAATTCCACCCCCTCTGCACGTGCGCATCCACACCAAGCTAAACGCCTTTGACTTTTATCCTTTCATGTGGGTGACGGCAAAGTTCCCCGATTATTTGATTCGAGAGAAACTGGACACACAGGAAAGCGTCCATCGCCTTTCATGATCCAAACGCGCCGAGAATCGCGAATTCTGACAATTCGAATGGCCGCCAGAGTTTTGCAATTTTCTTTTATCAAGAGACGCCAACAAGACAACTCCCCAGGTCCTTACGCCATGGTTGCGCTGCCCTCAATGCATGTGCAAACCCAGGCTTGAACATTTGCGGACTTTATCTTACTACATAAGCTAGGCGTCTCTAACCTTCTTTGCCACTGTCTCCAGAAAATTATCCTACCTTACAAAGTGATATTCTGTGCCAGAGCAAACAACAGTTGTAATGTGTTTAGGAATATTCGTTTTCCGGTAAGCACACTTTCTTAATTAATGCAGTAGTATAGGCCGCAAGGTGTTTAAAACATAATTATATGATATATATATATATATATATATATATATATATATATATATATATAATATATATATATATATATATATATATATATATATATATATATATATATATATACCGTATATAAGATACATTTTTCCTTAAGATAAATTTTTCCTTGACAGGGACACTCTTGAGTTTTATTAAGTGCGCACCATTCAAAATCACTAAGGGTTAATTTAAAAGTGATTTTCTTAAGACGGAAAGTGTGAGCTTGTTTATATTATTACTGTAAAGCGACGCAAACGCAATGCGACGGAAGACTTTTAATCGATAATGGGGCGGGACTATACTCTGGAGTCTGATACTTCCGGTGAACCAAACAAGAAATGGGGGAGTAAAAGAGAAGGTTTGTTTATGATTTCGTGTGTGAGTGAATAAATCGAGGTGTCCGATACGAGTTATTAACAGGATATTGATAACTTGTCTATTTTCAGGGGCAATAGGACAATCCCTGTAGCCTGCTTCCAGTATTATATAATACCACATATGTAGCAGTTACCTGCAATTACTCATTATTCCAGCATATACGGCAGTATAACCTAGTAGGACAGCATTAACCTGCCTCCTTCAGTACCTACGTATTAAGGCAAAGACTGCCAGATCTTCCTTTGCCATCCCCTTATTGAGCATACACTGCCAGGCCCATTAATATCCACTGCAACGGCATACACTGACATGACGTCAGAGAGAATAAGTCAGTTGCCGGTACTCGTTACCAGTCTGGAGGCTCACGTTCATGTCTAACAATTACAGGAGGTGCGTCATTTGGCCTACCTCATGGTTACTCGTTTTCTAGCAGAAGTCAGTGTCGAATAAATCAGCAGGGGAAATTGTCACAGCACACGTTAAATCTCGTTCACCAGCTATTATCGCCACAAGCCAAAGGCACTTGAAAGCATATTGATTTAGTACGAAGTAAATACAGAGAGAACTTACCTCCATCGTCTTAGAGCACCAAATTAGGTGGACTTGTACAATGATTTCCTTGCAAACTAAATGTCTCCCTTATTGGATTATTATCAACCCAGGATCAACTGTCTTCACTTAAGAGGACTGAGGGTTGACTCCTGATAGCTAATAAGATACCTGTATTCGTGTGAAGTTGACTGTGTAAAGTCATTTATTATTTACCTGAGCCTCTCTTATTGCGATAGCTCGCACATTTTCTCTTTTTTTTTCTAGCGAGCTTCGGTGTAATTTTATTCTTTTCTTTTGTGAGTGAATTTATTTAATAAATATACTTATATGTTCTAAGCGGTCAGAATTAACTTTCTACCCGTCACTTGATGTAAACTGTTGTTGTCCTGACTGTAATAGATTTTCCTATTTAGCAAAGAGGACGGAGGAGGTTAAATAACGTTCTAAACATTGTCTCGGGTGTGGCTGGAGGAAGACGTTAGATACCTAACTACATATCTCGTCTCTGCAGAAGTCATACCTCACTCCGTATTTTACATTAGTGGATCTATTCATATTTATTTTCACACTACTCATTCATACTGTGTCTAATCTCAAACATAATCTACTGCCATACTCGTGACATTCTTTATTTTTTAAAAAAAAGCAGTTTCAGAAAGAAAAGCAACTTTCCAAGTCACAATAGATATAAAATGCGTTCTGAACGTTTTTTTTTTTTGGCACATTTAAATGCGGGTAATCCAAAATTATAAGACAATTATAATAACCTTCATTTTGGCATTTAAAGAAAAACTTTCTGAGCCAAACACCTCCGCCGCTCAACTCCTAAAAACTGCACTGTTAACAAAGTTAAGAAAGGGACAAGTAAATTCATCGGCTGTATGCTTAGAAGGGAAGTTTAAAATTTAGGAAACAAAGGAAAATGTCCAAAGAAAAAAGAAGTTAAAAAAGTCATAGTGAATAGATTATGGGTTCCTTCTTCTTTGCCTTCTCGTTCCCTGTGGATCAGGGTTTCTTAACCTTTTTATGCGCCATGGATCATTCGATTGTCCGATGAAGGCTATGGACCCCTTTTGATTGTCCGATGAAGGCTATGGACCCCTTTTGATTGTCTGATGAAAACTAAGGACCACGTCTTGGAAAAAAATGTACATAAAAGTATAATTTAAAATGCTACTTTTTAAATTTTAGGCTATGCACATGGACCCCCTAGAATTCTTTCACGAACCTCCTAAGGGTCCGTAGACCACATGTCAAGAAACCCTGCTGTAGAGCACATTAGTTGATGTCTAGCAACAACTGCTCAAGCTCTGACCTTGTCTTCATTATCTGTCTTGTTCTATCTCCACTCCTATTGTTGATGTAGCGCAAGACTTAAACCACATTTGCATATCACAAGGAAACCATTTACAGCACTTTGTAAATTTGTTACATTTGTTACATCAATGGCTCTCAATGACCCGTACCAGTCTGAAGATGTAGTACACGGAATAAAAACTGCTATTACATCATTTTAATTGGTTTATGTGAACGAGCTAGTATACCCATCAAAACAATGACGAATAGAAAAACTTAATGCCAACATCTTAACATTTCAGATTTCGCAGCCCATTTAGAAGACTAATGATCTTGCTTGGAGTTAAGTTTGTTAATTCTGACTGACGTTACTTTCAATATTTGCAAAGCTTTGAAAAAAAAATTTTAATTTTCCTCTCACCTCTTTTCAAGGGTTGTAATTAATTTCCACTTCGCTGTCCAAGGGAAACAATTAAATTGAAAATAAAAAGTGATGAAATATATGTAATTGTATGACATTTTACTAAAGATTTTCCCACTTGTTATTTACAAGATATCAAGTCTACAACGTTCTTTTTTTTAACATTGTCATAAAATTAACAAGTGATACAACGTAAAAATATCTCCAAAGGATAAAATGTAAGGATAAAAACATAATGCGTAAGCAGCTGATAGTACATGATCGCCCTGACCGCGGGTCATCACCCTCCATAAAAATTGACTTGTTAGACGGGAAATCAAAACGGTTACCATTTGGAGGGATGAGAACGGCGGATCAAAAGAAAAAAAAATATGACTGAAAAAAATTGCGTGAGACTAGCAAGGCTAAGGAGACGCAATTGGCGGGGGGGGGAACGGAGGAAAAAAGTCACGTTCCCCAAGTTGACATAAAGTAAGGAACTCGACAGAAGGGACCCTGGATATGATACGCCACAGTCATTTATTGGACGCTTTTGCGATACCAAGCCTTTTATTTGAATTCAGCGAAAAAACGCAGATGCTTGAAATATTACAAAATTTAAAAAGTAACTTTTTCTTAATATTGATGTTAGGAATATAAAAATTAGATGGCCGGATGACCCATCTTGAGCAGTGAAATAATATACTTTTAATTTTACAGACGGATAGATAATAATGAAGATAATGACAAAAGACAGTGTTGTTCACATCAGCGAAAGACTGCATTGAATCTAACATATCACTATTTGCACAAAAACCGCGACCTTGAGACGCAAGTGTTCAAATCTAGTTAGAATGAAAGCGGGGGATATTGGTGGGAGCTGTGTCTAAAAATAACTTTTAACGACAAAATTTTGGAGGGGAGAGAAAGGTTGGTTCAAAAATCAAGTACGTTTTTGTGAAAACGCAAGTAGAGACGGACAGACTAACAGAGAGGAATGGCAAAAAAGCTCGTCTGAGCGCGGATAATATGATTGTCTGTGGCCAATCAATGCCTTGGTTTTTTGATGATGCGTAGATGGCAGAGCGGATAGTGTGATTCGCTTGCATGGCTAGGCGGGGTTGTCGCACGGAAGGTCAAGTTTTCAAATCCCGGGTAAGCCACTCATGTCTGTTGTTTTTCTGTTGTCTGGTGTTCTACTTCTTTATTTCCTGCGAGTGCCTGATAACATACCTTTATATTTGTTTCATATTAATTTACTGTTTACAGGCCTCAGGTTTCCCTCCCTTATTTGTAATAAATACTTGACTGAAGCATGACTGAAATGACTTTAGTGTAGGAAATTTGAATTAAAAAAAAAACCAAGGCATTGATTGGCCACAGACAATCATATTATCCGCGCTCAGACGAGCTTTTTTGCCATTCCTCAATAGTTGTCCAGTGATAGACACAGTAAATTTCAAGTGTGGTGATTTCCAAATGAAATAAATTGAAATAAGTTCAGGGACGCCATACTATAGCCAGCAGCTCAGCTGAGTTTTGCTAGCATTTCTGTGTTCTTTATTCATAATCTGGTAAGATTGAAATTATTTCTTTGTATATTTTGAATATTGTTTAATGTTCGAGTGATTTGATACTGCCATATCGAAATCTAGCCTTACAAACAAGTAAGGATTGGCTCTGGACCCCCCGCCCTAGTTCAGGGTCTAGGGACAAACACTATATAAACTACAGCATGGTTTAGGAAGGGGTGATCAAGTGTTGAGAGCGGTGAAACATATCTCCTATCCTATTGTATGGCAGTGAGATAATGCACCTATTTCAGAATCTGTAGACTGGGGAAACTTACCCTATGCGAAACCAACTAGGTAAGATGTGCTGTCTGGTCAGAGAGAACTGACCCTGTTTATGTGGTGTTATTGTAATTTGTTATGTGTAGAAGTGGCTTATTAGGTAAGGTTCTGAGCAAAAACCAATACTTTATTTCAGAGCTGTGAGTTCGATCTTGACACTAAGGTGGTGTCAAATGCTGATTAATAATTGAAGTGAGGACCCGTGCAGTGTACATTTCGGCAGAACATCTTTGTATTGCTCAAGCACGGAGAGGTGGGGCCATCAGATTCCAGCACCAGAACAAATCTGGCAAAGTTAAGTAGGCTAGCTGGCCTGCTGAACTTACACCAACTTCATAAAACTAGCACCCAAGAGAATTTACTACTGAAGCATCCCATTTTCTTCCATCATTAATGGACAATGTTTTGTAGGCATAAACAGGGAGGGATGAAGCCACCCCAACAGCACATCCATTCATAGTTTTCCCAGGAAAATTAACATTACGAACAGTAATACTATAATTAATCTTGAAGATTGCATATGTAAACATCTTTCATTTAACATGCCCTTTATTCATGCCATTCATTCATAAATTTCAAAATCTTTGCATAAGTTCTGGCCAAAATAAAACCTTGGTTCAGAACAAATAAATTTAAAAAAAGATTTACTTTCTAAAAATTCACCAGCTGAATTTAGTTCATTGTGTTCTAAATTTTATTGATAATATTATATTATTTAATATCTGTGTGTGTGTGTTTGTATATGTTAATACAACACATTACATTCAGTACCCTAGATTGTAACGTAGCCACATTTATTAGAAAAAAAGATAGGTGTGAGGTCGTAGTGGTAGCAAGAAAGGCCTTCTGAAAATTCACAACTACATTTTATCTCAGGAGCCTTCACAGCTGACCTCATACATCACACTTAGTAATATCACCATCATACAATACCATCAAAACCACTACAAACATATAGTTAAATAAACAATGCAAACGATTCTTACCTTCATACATCAGTGAATTACGAGTAATTTTGAATTAAAACTCTTTGTTGTTTTCCGCTTTGGCAGCCCTGCCGCACTCTAACATATCTTGACAGCAATATAGACAAAGTTGGAGGGACAGACCGTGATATCAAACTAAGAATACAAAAAGCAAGAGGAGCTTTCATTGCATTGGGAAATATATGGAGATCAAGAGAAATCGGATCCAACACGAAAATAAGAATCTTCAACTCAAATGTGAAATCAGTCCTATTGAGACATGGAGAACAACAAAGACAACAACCAAAAAGCTACAGACTTTCATAAATGGGTGCTTGCGTAGAATAGAGGGATTAAAATGGTATGACAAGGTTACCAACGTGGAACTGATGACAAGAACTAGACAAGTGCCAGTAGAACAAGAGATGAGAAAAAGACGTTGGCGACGGAAAGGACACACACTGAGGAAACCTGTTGATAGCATTACAAGGCAATCCTTGTTCTGAAACCCCCAGGGCAAGAGAAGCAGAGGTAGACCAAGACGCACACGGAGAAGAGAGCTGGAAACAGAGGTGAAAATGATGAGGAGAACGTGGAAAGAACTTGAGATGATGGCACGTGACAGGAGGACTTGGCATGTGATTGTTGAAGGCCTATGCTCCTCTGGGAGTGGAGGGTTATGATGATGATGATGAAGTGTATGACATTTTACTAAAGCTTTTTCCACTTGTTATTTACAAGATATCAAGTACACAACGATCTTTTTTTTACATATAGTTAAATAAACAAAATCAAACGATTCTTACCTTCATACATTAGTGAATTAATTTTGTATTAAAGACTCATTGTTGTTGTTGTCAGCTTTGGCAGCCCTGCCGCACTCTAACAGCATCACACTGAGATTTTATATTATTAATGAAATAGTATCATCACCATCCAGTGTCAGGCTGGGTAACCTAGACATCATTTCCTTCCCCAACTCCAAGTCTCTTGTGTGCTCTGTTGGTGGCTTCCTCCCATAGCACGCTGTCAGTTTATCAAGTATTTTCCCCTATTCCTCTGCTTCCCCTTTCTTTTACGTTTTTAATCACCTGTTTCAATGTTTCCCCTCCTTGTTACATTTCAAAAAAATTTTGATTGTCTTTGTCTTATCTTTCCAATAGGTCGTCTCACTCTTCAGCCTCAATTATGAAATTGTCACTACATGTCTTAGCCGCACGTGGTACTTCGAAGAAATCTCAGCCCACTGGCGTCCCATTAGCTCTGTATTTGTGTATACACTGTCCACGCTTCACTTCCATAAAAATATACTAGTTCAGTGTAGCACTCGAGTGCTTTTTTTCTCCGTGCTGAAGTATTGCACAGTATCTGGAATTTTCTGGAATGTTGCTTCATCCCGAACTCTTCTGCTCTTTACCTCCATGAAGAACCATCTAATGCTAATATTGCGCCAAAGTATTTGTATTTCTCTCTTTAATTCAAATTTGCATAATTTATTTTTATACATCTTCTTCATTATTAGCGTTCGGCTGGCAGCGTAGTTAGAGTGGTAGCCTCTTGCGGCAAAGATATCGGTTTAGGGATTGAAACCAAGTAGTGTCAAGCATCAGTCTATCCTTGTTAATGGATACCTGAATCTGCTCTTAAGTTATGGAAAGTAAAGGCAGCGAGGAAGTAAACTAGCCAACCCACCTCATGCAGCCGGACCCAGTATAGTGACATCTCTAACACTTCACTCCTCTTCGGAGTATCTGTAACGGGACTACCTTTATTTTATTTTTACTTGCATTATCAATTTATTTGTCAGTTTAATATAGATACAGTAAGTTCTAATAACACTAATGTGCACTAATATCAATAAAACATTTGTATGTAAATAAATGTGGAATTTGAATCCGACCACATGATATTTTAAGTTGAAGAATACAATTCAAACCTCCCATAGGCACTTTATCAGAGCATGTTTACTTTGTTTCAATTTACGGACATCATCCATCATCTACTTAACCCATAACCCGTGAAGCCCTCCCACTGCTCACTACAAGATAGAGTGTAGTGACGTCATTACTTTTGATTTCGACAGTTACCAGTGGTCGAATTCGAAAGGGAGTCATGCCAGATGATTTTAGACGCAAAATTCTTCAATAACATTATTGCTCGAAAGCCTTAATACCTTACGCTCCGTATTTCTATGCACTGAATGTCCCAGTCTGCAGTGAGCTGAGCGTCACATTCCTTGGCGAGGATTCAAGTCTGTGTGTCACTTTCATAGTTGGACCCTAGGTGTTTCTACTAACGGACGTATGTTGTTCTATGGCTCGGCAATAACCTCCCATATGTGTTATATAGATTTATTTCGTCCATATATCAGATCAATATCATCAGCAAAACGAAGATTCGGCCATCTCTGGATTCCCTGCCGTTCTCACACTAAATCAATACACTGGTGACTCCGTGCTACAGTTGTTTTGAAAAATCTGATGCGGCCCTTGTAGTAGTTTATGTAAGAGGTATGAAAATTGTTTGACCTTATGATACGTGAAGTTTGAATTATTATGGTAAAATCTGTATTGAAATGTCCTGGTACATTGTTCCAGATCTCTGTTACAAAAGTACTGTAACAGCAACGGATGACTAGAGACTGTTCTAGTTGATGCCTTAACCTAATGTGCATTCATTTTGGCATTTTTTTTGTACTCCATTTTTCAAAGAATTATTTGGAGCTACGAGATGTTAATAAATGTGTATTTGAATCGTCCAACTTGGCCTTTGGAGTATCATTCATGTTGAAGAATACGGCTTTGGGCGGGGACTGAATGGACATACCCCAATAGGCACTTTATCTGAAGCAGTGTCCGATTCATTGTGAAATAATCAATTAATACATATACTGCGTTAGAAGAACCCAGAACCCAAAGTAAGCCCGTATCAATGGGGGCCAAGCTGAAGGATCTTTGATCTACAGCTGTAAAGGAAGAAATATTTCAAGTCGTCGCATTTGATTTCAAGCACTTATTAAAATTTTCAAAATGGCGACATTCATCGTCTGCTAACCTGTGTGAAGGGTTGAATGAACTTTTTTCAAAGTAATATTGTCTACTGTACTCCAAAGCTGAAGTTATCAGTCAGGAAAATACTTTCCTGCAGAAAATACGAGTTCCAGTTTCCAGGTTGATGCCCGAAGATGGCGTATTTTTATGAAGACGACGGACAAAAGCGATGTCCTGTTCAAGTCAGCTGTTCGTGACTTCTAGGCCTAACCTGGTCGACTCTGAGTGATTTTCATCGTGCCTTGCTGAAAGTGACGTGGAATCCAGGAGGAAATTTTTACTGACATTACAGATAAGTATATTTATGGTTACATACAGCCTGTGTTGCTGATGATACTGTTTGCCAGAGTTTTTTTTTTGGGGGGCCATATTTGTATTTTCGTATATAAAAGTTTTTGTGAATAGTGGGAGGTTGGTGGAACTTATGAATTCGTCAATACCTCTTAGGATGGTCGGTGAATTCATGAGCGATCTTTAGTTTTATGCATCTGTTTGGTTCATATTAAGGGGCCGGCGTACATTGCTGAGTGTTACTGCCTTGATCGAATTAAACAGGTCCATTATTTGTCTAGTTGTGAAGGTACTGTTAATTGTAAAATTTTGTTATTGTTGTCACGTTTATTGTAAATTTTATTTTGTTTTTTGCATTATTGTTTGAGACATTGTTGGTCTAACCTTGCTATCCCTAATTTATTAGATGTCATACATGTTGTAAACTCGTGCTTGCCTTGTCATATGTGTGATGGAGCTACTTTTTGTTCATTTGTTCTAATTAGGTTATCAATAAGTGGAAAATTAAGATATTTCTGCCTTATTTCTTCATTAGTATTTGCTTCATTTAGCTCCTGTCACTGTACTAAGTCAACTTGTTTGTATCTCTGTTCTTTTATTGCTCCAGTATAATAATAATAATAATAATAAATTCTTTAAGCACCAAACACGGCGCATAAGGCAGAAACCAGTGCTCTCCAGGTTGTACGTTGTGACGCCACTCCTCTTAGCTCTTGCACATTGTTTAATCCCAACGTTCTTCCTTCTCTTATTATTGTTCTTCTGAGTGTTTCTTTTGGTCTTCCTTTTTTCCTCTTACCCTCAGGAACCCAAGTGAGTGCCTGCAATGGTATTCTGTTGTTTTGCATTCGTAGGACATGACCGATATATGACCATCGTCTTTTCCTTATATAGTTGGAGACATATTTCTGCCTAGAGTCTTCTCTTATTTGTCGATTAGTCTTGAATTCTTTCCAACTGATGTTCATGAGTTTTCTAAGACATTTGTTCTCGAATGTATTCAGCTTGTTCTCCAATGATTTTGTTATTTTCCAACTCTCACAGCCGTATGTTAACACTGAGATAACATTTGAATTAAAAGCTTGGTATGTATATTCAATGATCGTAATTTCCAAATGTTAGATAATCTATTGAAGGCGCTAGCTGCCAAAGCAATTCTAGTATGAATTTCTCTTGTTGTGTCACCATCCTGAGTCATTTTACTGCCTAAATAATTGAAACTTTCAACTTTCTGTAGTTTTCCCCCGTTCAGGATGGTATTAAAGTTCTCGTTAGAAAAGAGCTCCAGTATAACATCTAGTATAATACCTATTTTTACATGCAGTTGGGTGATTTTGAAGTGGTGAAATAAGTGTTGAATATATTGCTCACATATTCATTATATAAAATGTGCGTTATTGTTTAGCTATTGGAAAGCACAATAATTGTGAATCATGGCTTCCTTGGAGTATTTTATTAAGATTGGAAAGGAATTTGGTAAGGAAGGTGAGGCTTTAGAGACATATGCATCCACTGAGTATGAAGTTGGAAGCCAATGAACTCAGAGATCAAAGAAAATTGGAGAGAGAGAAGAAGAAGGCAGCTGAGGAATTAGCTGAAAAAAGGAGACAAGAAGAAGTGCAATTAGATGAAAAAAGGAGGCAAGATGAAATGGCTCTTGAAAAAGAAAAATTGGCCTATGCAGCACAACAAGCTCAGACTGAATTAAAAGCACAACAAGCTCAGATGGAAATCAGAGCCTAACAAGAACTTAGAATGGCAGAATTTGAGATGGAAAAATTAAAACTGCTACAACCTCAGTTTAATCCTATGAATGGTGAGGCTGGTAAAAAAAGACTATACTGCTAATTTTAGCTCAATTTGCCTAAATGTAACTCAAATATCGACGATATTTCATGCTTCCTCAATAGATTTGAGACATATTGCCAAGAGTTTAAAATTGATAGAGCTACCTGGTCTAGTAGGCTCATGAACTTATTAGTGGGTGAGGCACTTACTGCAGTCTGTACTATGGATAATCAGACTAGAAAAGACTATGAAGCTGTAAAAGCCTTGCTACTGTAGAAGTATCAATTGGATGAAAATGGCTACAGGTTGAAATTTAAGTCATTATTGCCAGATTCAGCAAAAGATTTTACTGAATTTATCTCGTCTATTAAGCTGTACTTTTCTAGATGGATTGATTTGTCCAAGATTTGATTCGGAGAGACAAGGTTTTGTCTTCAATTAGTGGAGACTTTTTGTCATCTCTTCAGGAGAGGACACCAGAAACTTTGTCTAACCTTGAAACTCTTGGTCGTCAATTTCAAGTTGCACATCCGGGAAGGAACCTTAGTAAAAATAACGTTAAGGATTCCTTGCCAGTGGCATCTGCTAGGACTGTAAATTATAATACACCTAGACAGAGATCAAACAGCATAGACAAAAACTATAGAGTTAATCAAAATCACAACTATGGCAATAACAGAGGCAGATATAATTTTAACAAACAGTTTCAACAGCCTCAAAGAAATTATAACTCTTATGATGATGGATATTATGGTCAACAGTCATCATTCAGGCCTAATGATTATCAAAATAGAGGAGGATATAATGCCAGATCAGGCAGAGGACAAAGGTCATTTTATAGAAATAATGACAATTCTTTTAATAATAGAGGTTCTCAACAGAACAATAACTTCAGACAGTCAAGGAACCCTGAACGTTCAAATGCTGTCGTACATGCTGGTGACAATAATCCAGTTCAGAATAATAGTGGGTTAGCTCATGCAAATGCATGTAGTGTTGATTTATCCAACAGTGCTAATTATTCTGAATGTAAATCTTTTGTTTCAGTTGAAGAAAGTCCCAAGGCTTCTATGTGGACATTAATTAGCAGTCGTGTCCTCATATGATGTAACAGGTTCACTGGTTCTTAATAAAGGCTTTGTGAACAACAAACGTGTGCCACTTTTGAGGGACACAGGATGTACAACGATTGGAGTACGCATTTCGTTGGTGGATCAGTCAGATTATACAGGAAGGGAGGTGAAATGCATTACATTTGGAGAAAAAGTGGAATACTATCCAACTGCGGAAGTATTTTGATATTGAAAAATAGGAACAACAGCATCTCATATGTGCAAATGCTGTTACAATCAGAGCTCAAGCTCGTACTGAATTGGATAGTCACATCCAAACTGATAATGTGGTAGATGATGTGATGAATGATGAGAATGAGACTGATGAGGTGGTGAATGATGAAGAGCATATTAATGATAATGAGAATAATGTTGAGGAGGAAAATTTTAATGAAGAGGAGGAAAGGGATGATAATTTCCAGGTGGAAATTATTGATAAGGAGTCCTTCATTCAGAGACAAATTGATGATGATTCTTTGAAGAAATTTTTTCAAGTTGCAAAATCAGATTATGTGATGTTTGATAATAATCCAAAACAATTGTACACTTTAAAAAATGGTATGTTGATTAGAAGTTTTCAAGATTCTACATCTGTAAAAAAACAGATTATGGTACCAGCTTGTTTTCGACCATTTGTTTTACGATATGCCCACGACATTAATTGCGCGGGTCATTTAGGTATTGCAAGAACAAAGCAGAGGGTTTTGTCGCATTTCTTATGGCCTGGTGTGACAAAAGACGTTAAGGCGTTTTGTCGCACATGCACAGCATGCCAAGGTGTGGCCAAAAAAAGGCCAAGGCATAATGCGCCTATCCAGGCAGCTGATATTTCTTTGCGTCCATTCGCAATGATGGCTATTGACCCTATTGTTCCATTAAAGGTCACATCAGCTAGAGGGCATAAATACGTGCTAACATGCATTGATATGTGCACACGCTGGCCAGAAGTGATACCTCTTAAAACTACAACTACTGTTGACATAGCGGATGCGCTATTTTTAATTTTAAGCAGATTGGGTTTTCCCGAAAACATACTATCTGACCGGGGATCTCAGTTCGTCTCTGACGCAATGAAACAGGCGATGAAAGTGTTCGGTATTGACGCTCTCTTAGTTCAATGTATCACGCACAAGCAAATGGTAAAATTGAGAGATTAAATAGGAGTTTAAAACAAATGTTAGGTAAAGTTATCACTAAATATCTACAGGATTGGGACAGGGTCTTGCCCGCGATTTTATTCGCTTACAGAGAAATTCTCAACGAACACACCGGGTTCGCTCCATTTGAGTTGGTTTTTGGTGCGAAACCTAGAGAACATATGTCCATTTTAAAACAATTGTTGGTTGGAGCTGACATGAATGAAGAGGTTCAAACCTCATACCAATATGTTGTCAGTTTGAGAAAAAAAATTATCGACGCATGCGAAATAGCAGTGCAGGCGTCAGAAAAGGCAAAATTAAAGGCTCGTTTGTTTGCCAATCAGAACCGGAAACTGCGCCAATTATGGCCGGGTGATGATGCCTATGTATTATTACCAAACAAAGACAACAAATTACTTGTGTCATGGAGAGGACCTTATACAATTATTGATAAATAGTCAGATGTTGACTATATTTTAACTATTAATGGGAAGGAAAAAACTTTTCATATTAATATGATACAGCAATTTCGTACACGTCCTCCACATCTTAAACCAGTCTTTGAAGCTATTGACGAATCTGTTGATCGTCACTCATCCTTAGCGGTTATACTAGAGGAGGGGTCTGACTTTTGTGATGGTACTGAACCACTTTTATCATTACCAATCTTACATCTTTTAGCTACTGAGAGTTGGAAAGATGTTTCTATTGCACCAACTCTTGCTTCTCATCAGAAGGAGCAAATTTCTCAGTTACTGCAATCTTTCTCTGATGTGCTCACGGATGTTCCCGGGCATACAGATATTATTCAACATGATATCGTACTAACCTATCAAATTGAAACCTTATCCTATACCTATTCATTTATAATCACAGGTACAGGAATACATAAAAGAAATGATCAAATTAAATATCATTACCCCATAACATTCACCTTACAGTTTTCCTATGGTATTAATCAAGAAAAAAGATAAATCTATTCGTATTTGCACAGATTTCAGGCGTTTAAATGCCCTAACTATTCCAGACGCAGAACCATTACCACTGTTAGATTCTCTTCTGGACAAATTAGCTCCTGCTACTTTCTTTACAAAATTTGACATGTCAAAAGGCTATTGGCAAGTGCCATTATCAGACAGAGCTAAGCCTTATACAGCTTTCGCTACACTTCTAGGATTGTTTAAATTCAATTTTATGTCGTTAGGTCATGTTAACGCTCCTGCTACCTTTGTTCGCATGATGTGAAAACTTTTTTCTGACCGTGAGGTTTTGATCACTTACATTGATGATTCCATCGAACGTAGGATGAACATATTATAGGAATTCAGTCTTTGTTGAATACCTTGCGTCTACATAATCTTACTGCTAGACCTTCTAAGACGAGAATAAGATTCACTGAAATTTCTTTCTTTGGTCATAAAGTAGGAGGTGGGTTTCTAAAACTTGAGGATTCTCCTATCTCGAATATCTTAAATCTTGAAATTCCCCGAACGAAGAAACAAGTTCGCAGCCTGTTAGGCTTGGTGAATTTCTATAGAAAATTCTTACCTAATTTTTTCAGATATTACCTCAGTTCTGTCCTCGTTGGTAAAGAAAAACTCGCCACACAAGATAATCTGGACACATGCGTTACAGGTGATTCACAAGATTGCATCTAATCTACATACATACTTCACGATGACCTGATCAAGAAACTATTACATGTATAATAACGTGTTCGTATGACACTATACACTGGCACAGCAACTATCAGGATTGAAAAAATTCTCTGACATTGTGTACGCTAACTATGCTGAAAACGAATCTACATTGTTGCATGTTCAAAGAAAGGAACAGTGCTGATATGAAAAAGCGGTTCACACAGCAATAGGATGCTTGAATGCACAAAATAGAGTAATACCTTGTTGAACTCAGTGCATTACTTACGGATATTGTGGATGAATGACTGCTAATATGCCACTTACAGGCTTACAAACATAACTTTGGTGAAATGCTACAATTGATGTCATTTCAGGAGATTTTTGTGCGGACATATTTTGTCATTCTGAAGTGGAAGAACTAACGTCTCCAAATAAAGGGAAATAACGCTGAAATGACTGTCTCGAAAATATCAAAGGGACACAACAATTAAATTGCCTAACTAACTATTGTTCGATTGAAAATTACTGGGATTATAGACAATTAGACTGATCATAACATTATATTACATGGTGGACAATCATGGTCATTGTCAATAGTGTAATTCTACATACGTCTAGGAGCGTGTTGAAAGGACTTTGCTCTATGGATTTGAACTTGTATTTGTAATATTAAGTAGTGATTAATGTGAATTCACTAGAAATTGTTGAGGTTTTGACACAATTTTGTCACACTCATACTGGACTTCACTACATTAATTGGCTAATGCGCCATACTATTATCTATTAGTACAACACATAAGCACAGTCTTATCTATTGCGCACACAAGTGTTATATACAGCATTACCTTCCTTCTCTGACCATCAATATGTTATAATAATGACATATAATTCTAAATTGCACATAATTTTATTCATTTGACAAAAAGTTCGCAGTCACACATGTTACAGGAAGTGACGTCATTACTTTTGATGGTCCAGTGGTAGACGCCAGATTTTCCCGTCTGCTGAGCTGAGCGTTCCTTGGCGAGGATTCACTGTGTGTCTTTTCAAGGTGTTGGACGTATGTGTTCTCGGCTCCTCAGTGTTAAAAGATTTATTAGTCATATTCCTACGTATTCCATCTCTGGATCATCCATACACCTCCGTGCGATGATGCCAGTATTTATGTAAGAGGAATGATGTTTGACCTTATGAACGTGAGTTGAATTATAATAAAACTGTAATGAAATGTCCTGGACATTGTTCCAGTTATAAGACTGTACAGCAACGCTAGAGACTGTCTAGTTGATGCCATAACCTAATGTGCATATTATCAAGAATTATTTGGAGCTACGAGATGTTAATAAATGTGTATTTGAATCGTCCAGCCTGGCCTTTGGAGTATCATTTATGTTGAAGAATACGGCTTTGGGCGGGGACTGAATGGACATACCCCAATCGGCACTTTATCTGAAGTAGTGTCCGATTCATTGTGAAATAATCAAATAATACATATACTGCATAAGAAGAACCCCGAACCCAAAGTAAGCCCGTATCAGCACCTAACACCATATTCCCAATATTCCTCAATGAGCGTGTAACGGAATCCTTTACCTTACCTTTACCTACCTTTTTCATATATAACAAGAAAATATTTAAAAAAAACAACAACATATTTGTACTCATAATTATACACTGTGTTAAACTGGGCCAGAGCCTGTTACTTTCCCTCTATGCTTTTTGGTTTATAAAACATGTTTAGCACTTAACCTATTAAACTGAAATCTGTCAACCATTCCGTGTTTTTTCTCAATGTTTACTGCAGCCTTAAGGTGGATAACTGAAACGTCATTAACAAAGGCTATCATTGTGTCCGACTCAGTCAATGCTCCGTGTAGGCAAATTACAGTGATGCAACGTTAAAATTCCTCCAATCATAAAGATAATAGGTAAAAACGCGATTAAAGAAAAAAATTACGCCACTAGTTGACACAATGTAAGGAATTGGTAGAAAAACGACCTTAGCTCTTGTTAGAAACAGTCGTATCTTGGACGTTTTACGGTAATTGGTTGTTTTGTTTGAATATAGCGGCAACGCCGTGGACGAAGGTTCAAAAACAAATTTCAAAAACTAACCTTGAGAAAAGTAGGTTTTTCTTTAATAATAAAGTTAGGAGAATAAAAACTAGCTAGTTTGATAGCCCATCTTAATCTGACAAATAATATACTGTTAATTACACAGACGGACAGATAACACGGAAGATATTGACGAAAGACTGTATTGTTCAATACAGACTAGCGAACAGTTTTTTGTGCATATTTTC
Organism: Oreohelix idahoensis; assembly: GCA_024509875.1. NCBI lineage: Eukaryota > Metazoa > Mollusca > Gastropoda > Stylommatophora > Oreohelicidae > Oreohelix > Oreohelix idahoensis. The sequence continues at coordinate 93,094 of JAMPIV010012849.1, read as the reverse complement.
ACTAAAGTTACATTTTGACGTCCTTGAGCCGAACGCATAAAATCAAACTGCAGTTGGACTAGGGGCAAAGTAGGAGGATAGTAGCTAAAAATAACTTAGCATAGAAATCGTATAAGTAAGTGGGGCAGATTTGTGTAGTTTTTTCTTGTAGTTAGTCCAAAAAAAACAAGTGTAATTTTGGGAAAAACCAAGTTGAGACAGACGGACCGACAGAAAAATACTACACACTAGACTGAGATTGGACTAAAACTGGACTTTTAGTTTGAATATTTGAAAAGGTAGAGGGGAAGTCTGCTGATTGGACAAAAGCATTTATATTATTGAAAGAGAGACGCACGCTTGTGCCATTTTTGAAAGACTGTCCTTAAACACAGTTCGTTAATGCTAAATGAGTGTTTTCCAGAAGATATTATATATTATCAGTGGGACGACATACTATAGCCAGCAGCTCAGCTAAGTTTTGCTAGTACAACGTAACTGTGTTTTCACATTTTGAATTGTGGTAAGGAGAAAAATTCATTAACCCTTTTATTTAACATTTAATATTTTGAGTGATTGATACTGCCATATCATGAAAAATGATTACGACAAGTGAGTGCTTATTCTAGGTCCCCAGCGACAGCCAGGGCCTAGAGACAAACACATAATAATAGAAAGCATATCAAAGACTATAGAAGACAGATCTATATTTGAGATCAGTGGGAACATAACACCCACCTTATTGGATGGAAGAGGAAACTATTGAACATATTTCGGATGCAATGCAGTCTTTGGAAACTGGTACTATTTGATACCACCTGGGTGAGATGTGCTGAGTTGGTCAGAGAGAACTGACCCAATCTTTGTAAGTTCTGTTTGCTTTGTTGTGTGTGTAAAATTGGTGCATTAAGCAGTGTGTGACACATGGCACAAATTTTGGTTTCAGAGTTTCTGGTCTGGCACTACGCTAGTGCCAGATGCTTTTGTAGAAGTACAAGAGTGGATGCCGAAGCAGCCTAACATTTTACTCCAACTACTGTGAGGAGTGGGCCACTAGAATTCTGTACTGCATCGTCACAGGCCAGATAAGTGAAAACCTGGCCTGCTGTAGATTCATCAACCGTGTCCACAATAAATAAAGAAATAAAATCTTGTTGTATAAACACTATAACTCAGTCCATATTGCAAGGACAATGAACATTATAAAACAGAGATTGGGCATGATGACACCACCCCAACTAAACATCCAGTGCTAGTTTTTCCAAAGACACTGTAGTCAATATTAATATTAACTAATGTAACCATATATTTATGTATAAAATTTTCATTTGATTGTTCAATATATATGCACCATTATTGATAAATACATATTATTTCATACGTCCTGACCAGAAGAAACATTTGGTTCAGGACTAAATAAATTTAAAAAATTGAAAATCTAAACTTATAAAGACAGTGTTAGTTGATTTTATCATAGAGATTATTATTCTTAGTATTAGACTTAGTATGTAATGTGGGTGTCTGTATATGTAATTACCTACACATCACAATTCAGTACCCTAGACATTTAACGTAGCTAACATACATAATAGCAGAATAGGTCTGTTTGAGGTCATAAGTGGTAGCAGAAAGGCCTTCTGTAACTCACATAAACTGTTATCATCAGGAGCCTTCACAGCTGACCTCATCCAGGACACTAGGTAACATAACAACCACGCAATAACATCAAAAAGCCACTACAAATATTGGGGTCCTGTCCGGGATTTGAACCCTCTCCAACTACAAATATTGGGTAGCTCTTGTCCCGGGATTTAGGTTTATCAAAGATATTAGGGTCTCCTGGTCTGGGAATTAAACTAGTGGGGACAGAGTTGTATAAATTTAAAAGTGTCCCTAAAATTAAAAGTGGAAAATAAAAGTTGATGAATCTTCACAGCCAGTGGTAATTAATTAATTAATTAATATATTACCTTAGTAATTATATACTTGGAATTTACCTTAGTCATTGTTAAATTGTGTGATAGTATGGCAGATCTAGCAAAATTTAGATCGGCTGCTGTGCTGACGGCGAAGGAGATGAACATGGAGGGTCAGGTTTTAATTCAGTATGTAACTTCAGAATGTGACAAGTATATTGAAAGGGAAGATAGGAGGTTAGCTGAAGAGAAGAGGTTACAAATTGAGGCTGACAAAGAACTTAAGAGGCTGCAGATTGAGGCTGACAAAGAGGCTAAGGCATTGGAGGCAGAAGATAAGAGATTGACTGCCGAAAGGGAGGCAGCAGAAAAGAGATTGACTGCCGAAAGGGAGGCAGTAGAAAGGAGATTGACTGCCGAAAGGGAAGCAGAAGATAGAAGATTGCAAAGGGAGCACGAGTTACGACTACGGGAGCTGGAATTACAAGGCCATGCTCCTGAAAATGGTGCCAGCCCCTTTCCCTCAGATGCCACGCCTAGTCAGGGAGCCTCAACCTCAGCTATGGGGTTTCATTTAGACCATTTTGTTCAGAAAGACGATGACATCGAGGGGTACCTCAGTAGATTTGAACTATTGGCTACTACGTATGGGTTGGAGAGAGAGAGGTGGAGTCTTAAGTTATCCCAGGGGCTTAGAGGTACTTCTTATGAAGTTTGTGCTAAGATGAATAGAGACGACCAAGACAATTATGACATGCTAAAGCAGGCTTTGTTATTGAGATATGAAAAGAATGGTGAATTTTATCGTAAGAAGTTTAGAAATGCCAAACTTTTGTCTGGGGAGACATACCACCAATTCTCTGCCAGACTGGAAACCTATTTGGAGAAATGGACTGCTCTGGGGAAGACCCAAGATCTCAAAGAGATGATCATGATAGAGCAATTAAGAGAGTCCATGGCTCCAGACCTGAGAAAATTTATCATGGAACAAGGTGCAGAGAGGTTGGGGGAGGTTTTGATTGTCGCTGAGAGGTATCAGACAGCCCAGGCAGAGGTAAGTGGCACTAAAAAGAAGCATATAGAAAATTTTAAAGCTCCACAGCACTTTAGTAAATTTGATACCAGAGAACAAGGTAATAAAGGTAGGACAAACTTTGATAGGCCACGAAATGATTATCGTGATAGAAACTCACAGTTCAGTGACCAAAAATATAATGAAAGAAAACCTTTTAACCAAGGAAAGAGATGGTGCAAATGGTGTAAGAAAGACAACCATAACACCGAATTTTGTAAAAGGAAACCTTCAAACATTGCTGCAATGAAATCGGGGAACCAGAGATTAAAGGTTAATCCTAATGGACAGCAGGAACCTTATCACCCCCCAGTTTGTGAGGATGTTATTTGTAATGGGGTCACCATAAGGTGCCTATATGATACAGGTTTGGATTATGATTCAGTTGTGAGGTCTAGCCTAGTGGACCCAAGTCAGTATACCACAGAAACAGTGGAAAAACAAGGGGCGACTAAGGACATACCACTCATGACACTTCCCATCGCAAGGATAACGGTGAAAACTCGCTATGTGGAAGGAGAAATCAGAGCAGCAGTGATAGATGAACCAATCTACCCTCTGATATTGGGGTGTAGATACGTCTTCTTGGGGAATCCCGAGAGACCTGTGATCATGGCGACAGTGCAGACCAGGTCACAGAAAAAGGAGGAAGAAGGTGAACCTATATATGCTCATCCAGAAGAGATGAGGAAGGCGCAGGCTGAGGATAGGACACTCAAGCCATGTTTTAAAAAATTGCCCAAATGCCACACACCTCCAAGCAAGGGAGAGTACTTTATGAAGAACAAATTGATATACAGGAAGGCCGGAACTGGAAAAAATGGTCACAACCAGCTGGTTCTTCCCGCTTCATATAGGGATAAAGTGATGGAACTAGTGCATGCGATTCCCTTCAGTGGTCACATGGGGATCAGCGCCACAGGACAGCGTATAGCTTGTCATTACTTCTGGCCAGGGATAACGGAAGATATAAAAAGATATGTCAAATCCTGTCCAGAATGTCAAAGGGTAGCTCCAAAGCATTGGACTGCTCCTGCAACTCTAGGGGAAATGCCCATAGTGGGAACACCTTTTGAGAGGGTTGCAGTGGATATTGTGGGACCTCTCACTCGGACCAAGAGGAGGAACAGTTACATCCTTACTCTGGTGGACACTTGTTCTATGTGGGGAGAGGCGGTGGCCATGCCGTCAATTGATTCGAAACATGTAGCAGAGGCACTACTTACAATATTCACAAGATTAGGATTCTCGCATAAAATCTTGACTGATAATGGCTCACAGTTCAAGGGGAAACTAACGGAATAAGTTTTTAAGCTATTTCAAGCCAGACACTTTCATTGTAGTCCGTACCATCCACAAGGGAACGGCCAGGTAGAGAGGTTCAATGGGACTCTCATTTCTATCCTGAGGAAGCTGGCACATAAAAAACCTGATATGTGGGATCAATTTCTGCCCGCCGCGTTGTTTGCGTATCGCGAGGTACCACATAGTTCAACCGGGATGGCTCCCGCAACCCTGCTATTTGTGAGGCCAATAAAAGGTCCATTAGAAGCATTATTAAGGACCTGGACAGATGAGAAAGCAGAAGAGACTGTTACCTCATCATATCAATATGTGAACGAGCTGACCACTCGTCTGAAAGCTGGATGGAAACTGGCAAATGATAATTTGAGACAAGCCAGGAAGAAACATGCAGCGTATTTTAATAGGAAAGCAAAGGACAGAGAATTAGCTGTGGGAGAGAAAGTGCTTCTTCTACTACCCGGCAGCCAGAATAAGTTGCAAATTAGATGGCAAGGTCCATATACGGTTCTAGAGAAGGTGTCTAGAACAAACTATAAAATTGACAAAAAGGGGAAGGAAAAGATATATCATGTGAACCTTTTAAAGAAGTATCTGGACAGACCAGTCCAGGAAAGCACCCCCTTACTGACCTTGGCTATCGCAACTAAAATGAAAAAGGAACCACTCACCTCACATGAATACCCATTACATCCCTGTGAGACAGCCGCACAGGTAAAAGTCAGTAAGCACCTAACTAAAAATCAGAGGGAGAGAGTTCAACAGGTTCTGGGGGAACATACAGATGTATTAACAGATAAACCAGGACATACAAATTTGCTACAGTATGACATGAAGCTGGTAGACTCAAACCCAATCTGTATGAGAGCCTATTCTGTTCCGTTCGCTAAGGAGAAGGCATTGAAAGAGGAAATAGATTATTTGTTGAAAGAAGGGATTATTTCTCACAGTGAATCTTCGTTTAGCTCCAGTGTAGTTTTGTTGAGGAAACCGTCTCGGGAACATAGACTGTGCATAGATTACAGGAAACTGAATGCTGTCACAGAAGGACAATTGGATCCATTACCGGACACAAAACAGTTATTTGCCAGATTGAACAAGGCAAAATACTTTTCGAAGGTGGATCTTAGCAAAGGCTATTACCAGATTCCAGTGAAGCCTGAAGTTAGACCTTATTTAGCTTTTAGCACCTCGGAAGGACATTATGAATTCAACATGCTACCATTCGGACTGAAAAATGCTCCGAGTGTATTTTCTAGGATGATGCGCAAATTGTTGGATCCCTTGAATAATCCATGTATCACAAATTTCATGGATGATATTCTCGTCGCCACAGAAACATTTGAAGAACACATTAACTCTCTGAATATGTTATTTGATAGGCTTAGAGAAGCGAACTTAACTGCTAGACCAACAAAATGTTGCATTGGATGCAAAGAGTTGGAATTCTTGGGACATACTGTATATCAGGGTAACATGACCCCTGATCCCAAGAACTTGGAAAAACTGCAGAGAGCACCTAGACCACAAACAAAAAAAGACGTGCGATCATTCGTGTCGTTATGTGGGTTTTACCAAAAATATATCAAAAATTTTAACTCTATATGTGCTCCTCTGACTGATCTGACTCGCAAGGGAAATCCAGATAAAATTGTTTGGTCAGCGCAATGTGAATTGGCATTTCAAGAGTTAAAGGAAAAACTCACTAGCAAGCCTATTCTCAAATTGCCTGATTTGACTCAGGACTTTGTGGTGAGAACAGATGCAAGCAATGTAGGCCTGGGGGCGGCTCTGTTGCAAAGGTCCTCTTCACCCAATGGGGAACTGAACCCAGTCGCTTATGCAAGCCGCAAGTTGAACAAAGCGAAACAAGGATATTCCACAAGCAAAAAAAGAATGTTTAACGTTAATGTGGGCAATAAAAAAGTTCCAAATCTATCTGTATGGTAGGACTTTTGTGGTCCAGACAGATCACCAACCTCTCGTGTTCTTATCTCAGGCCAAGCATGAAAATGCAAGATTGTTAAGATGGTCTTTATTGTTGCAACCTTATCAGTTTAATATTGAATATATCCCGGGATCACAGAATGTCGGTGCAGATTTCCTCAGTAGGCACCCCTGTGATCAAAATTAGAATAGTTGGCAGGCGTGAGGAGTTAATTTTATCTATGTGTATCACTGGTTTTGGAACTTGCTTTAGTGCATGTTCTCAGGTGGGGAGATGTGTGGTGAAATTACAGTGATGCAACGTTAAAATTCCTCCAATCATAAAGATAATAGGTAAAATAACATGTAGGGATAAAAATATAGGCAAGATGTGCCGAGGCTTCTTCACCTACGCCAGCGTTTTCTAGGGTCATTGAACATTAACTAGTTAGAACATGCAGACGAAACGGTTTACCCTTTTAGACGGGAGGGAAACGGAGATAAAAGAAAAAAATATGACGGTCGGAACACGTGTTTGAATCTAAAAGTCTAAAAGACGCAATTTGTAGTTTTAAAGAAAAAATTACGCCACTAGTTGACACAATGTAAGGAATTGGTAGAAAAACGACCTTAGCTCTTGTTAGAAACAGTCGTATCTTGGACGTTTTTCGGTAATTGGTTGTTTTGTTTGAATATAGCGGCAACGCCGTGGACGAAGGTTCAAAAACAAATTTCAAAAACTAACCTTGAGAAAAGTAGGTTTTTCTTTAATAATAAAGTTAGGAGAATAAAAACTAGCTAGTTTGATAGCCCATCTTAATCTGACAAATAATATACTTTTAATTACACAGACGGACAGATAACACGGAAGATATTGACGAAAGACTGTATTGTTCAATACAGACTAGCGAACAGTTTTTTGTGCATATTTTCACTAAAGTTACATTTTGACGTCCTTGAGCCGAACGCATAAAATCAAACTGCAGTTGGACTAGGGGCAAAGTAGGAGGATAGTAGCTAAAAATAACTTAGCATAGAAATCGTATAAGTAAGTGGGGCAGATTTGTGTAGTTTTTTCTTGTAGTTAGTCCAAAAAAAACAAGTGTAATTTTGGGAAAAACCAAGTTGAGACAGACGGACCGACAGAAAAATACTACACACTAGACTGAGATTGGACTGAAACTGGACTTTTAGTTTGAATATTTGAAAAGGTAGAGGGGAAGTCCGCTGATTGGACAAAAGCATTTATATTATTGAAAGAGAGACGCACGCTTGTGCCATTTTTGAAAGACTGTCCTTAAACACAGTTAGTTAATGCTAAATGAGTGTTTTCCAGAAGATATTACATATTATCAGTGGGACGCCATACTATAGCCAGCAGCTCAGCTGAGTTTTGCTAGTACAACGTAACTGTGTTTTCACATTTTGAATTGTGGTAAGGAGAAAAATTCATTAACCCTTTTATTTAACATTTAATATTTTGAGTGATTGATACTGCCATATCATGAAAAATGATTACGACAAGTGAGTGCTTATTCTAGGTCCCCAGCGACAGCCAGGGCCTAGAGACAAACACATAATAATAGAAAGTATATCAAAGACTATAGAAGACAGATCTATATTTGAGATCAGTGGGAACATAACACCCACCTTATTGGATGGAAGAGGAAACTATTGAACATATTTCGGATGCAATGCAGTCTTTGGAAACTGGTACTATTTGATACCACCTGGGTGAGATGTGCTGAGTTGGTCAGAGAGATCTGACCTAATCTTTGTAAGTTCTGTTTGCTTTGTTGTGTGTGTAAAATTGGTGCATTAAGCAGTGTGTGACACATGGCACAAATTTTGGTTTCAGAGTTTCTGGTCTGGCACTACGCTAGTGCCAGATGCTTTTGTAGAAGTACAAGAGTGGATGCCGAAGCAGCCTAACATTTTACTCCAGCTATTGTGAGGAGTGGGCCACTAGAATTCTGTACTGCATCGTCACAGGCCAGATAAGTGAAAACCTGGCCTGCTGTAGATTCATCAACCGTGTCCACAATAAATAAAGAAATAAAATCTTGTTGTATAAACACTATAACTCAGTCCATATTTCAAGGACAATAAACAGTATAAACAGAGGTTGGGCATGATGACACCACCCCAACTAAACATCCAGTGTTAGTTTTTCCAAAGACACTGTAGTCAATATTAATATTAACTAATGTAACAATATATTTATGTATACAATTTTCATTTGATTGTTCAATATATATGCACCTTTATTGATAAATACATATTATTTCATACGTCCTGACCAGAAGAAACATTTGGTTCAGGACTAAATAAATTCAAAAAATTGAAAATCTAAACTTAAAAAGACAGTGTTAGTTGATTTTATCATAGAGATTATTATTCTTAGTATTAGACTTAGTATGTACATGTGGGTGTCTGTTATATTAATTACCTACACATCACAATTCAGTACCCTAGACATTTAACGTAGCTAACATACATAATAGCAGAATAGGTCTGTTTGAGGTCATAAGTGGTAGCAGAAAGGCCTTCTGTAACTCACATAAACTGTTATCATCAGGAGCCTTCACAGCTGACCTCATCCAGGACACTAGGTAACATAACAACCACGCAATAACATCAAAAAGCCACTACAAATATTGGGGTCCTGTCCGGGATTTGAACCCTCTCCAACTCTACAAATATTGGGTAGCTCTTGTCCCGGGATTTAGGTTTATCAAAGATATTAGGGTCTCCTGGTCCGGGAATTAAAAAACTAGTGGGGACAGAGTTGTATAAATTTAAAAGTGTCCCTAAAATTAAAAGTGGAAAATAAAAGTTGATGAATCTTCACAGCCAGTGGTAATTAATTAATTAATTAATATATTACCTTAGTAATTATATACTTAGAATTTACCTTAGGCATTGTTAAATTGTGTGATAGTATGGCAGATCTAGCAAAATTTAGATCGGCTGCTGTGCTGACGGCGAAGGAGATGAACATGGAGGGTCAGGTTTTAATTCAGTATGTAACTTCAGAATGTGACAAGTATATTGAAAGGGAAGATAGGAGGTTAGCTGAAGAGAAGAGGTTACAAATTGAGGCTGACAAAGAACTTAAGAGGCTGCAGATTGAGGCTGACAAAGAGGCCAAGGCATTGGAGGCAGAAGATAAGAGATTGACTGCCGAAAGGGAGGCAGCAGAAAGGAGATTGACTGCCGAAAGGGAGGCAGAAGATAAGAGACTGACTGCCGAAAGGGAAGCAGAAGATAGAAGATTGCAAAGGGAGCACGAATTACGACTAAGGGAGCTGGAATTACAAGGCCATGCTCCTGAAAATGGTGCCAGCCCCTTTCCCTCAGATGCCACGCCTAGTCAGGGAGCCTCAACCTCAGCTATGGGGTTTCATTTAGACCATTTTGTTCAGAAAGACGATGACATCGAGGGGTACCTCAGTAGATTTGAACTATTGGCTACTACGTATGGGTTGGAGAGAGAGAGAGGTGGAGTCTTAAGTTATCCCAGGGGCTTAGAGGTACTTCTTATGAAGTTTTTGCTAAGATGAATAGAGACGACCAAGACAATTATGACATGCTAAAGCAGGCTTTGTTATTGAGATATGAAAAGAATGGTGAATTTTATCGTAAGAAGTTTAGAAATGCCAAACTTTTGTCTGGGGAGACATACCACCAATTCTCTGCCAGACTGGAAACCTATTTGGAGAAATGGACTGCTCTGGGGAAGACCCAAGATCTCAAAGAGATGATCATGATAGAGCAATTAAGAGAGTCCATGGCTCCAGACCTGAGAAAATTTATCATGGAACAAGGTGCAGAGAGGTTTGGGGGAGGTTTTGAATTGTCGCTGAGAGGTATCAGGCAGCCCAGGCAGAGGTAAGTGGCACTAAAAAGAAGCATATAGAAAATTTTAAAGCTCCACAGCACTTTAGTAAATTTGATACCAGAGAACAAGGTAATAAAGGTAGGACAAACTTTGATAGGCCACGAAATGATTATCGTGATAGAAACTCACAGTTCAGTGACCAAAAATATAATGAAAGAAAACCTTTTAACCAAGGAAAGAGATGGTGCAAATGGTGTAAGAAAGACAACCATAACACCGAATTTTGTAAAAGGAAACCTTCAAACATTGCTGCAATGAAATCGGGGAACCAGAGATTTAAAGGTTAATCCTAATGGACAGCAGGAACCTTATCACCCCCCAGTTTGTGAGGATGTTATTTGTAATGGGGTCACCATAAGGTGCCTATATGATACAGGTTTGGATTATGATTCAGTTGTGAAGTCTAGCCTAGTGGACCCAAGTCAGTATACCACAGAAACAGTGGAAATACAAGGGGCGACTAAGGACATACCACTCATGACACTTCCCATCGCAAGGATAACGGTGAAAACTCGCTATGTGGAAGGAGAAATCAGAGCAGCAGTGATAGATGAACCAATCTACCCTCTGATATTGGGGTGTAGATACGTCTTCTTGGGGAATCCCGAGAGACCTGTGATCATGGCGACAGTGCAGACCAGGTCACAGAAAAAGGAGGAAGAAGGTGAACCTATAAATGCTCATCCAGAAGAGATGAGGAAGGCGCAGGCTGAGGATAGGACACTCAAGCCATGTTTTAAAAAAAATTGCCCAAATGCCACACACCTCCAAGCAAGGGAGAGTACTTTATGAAGAACAAATTGATATACAGGAAGGCCGGAACTGGAACAAATGGTCACAACCAGCTGGTTCTTCCCGCTTCATATAGGGATAAAGTGATGGAACTAGTGCATGCGATTCCCTTCAGTGGTCACATGGGGATCAGCGCCACAAGACAGCGTATAGCTTGTCATTACTTCTGGCCAGGGATAACGGAAGATATAAAAAGATATGTCAAATCCTGTCCAGAATGTCAAAGGGTAGCTCCAAAGCATTGGACTGCTCCTGCAACTCTAGGGGAAATGCCCATAGTGGGAACACCTTTTGAGAGGGTTGCAGTGGATATTGTGGGACCTCTCACTCGGACCAAGAGGAGGAACAGTTACATCCTTACTCTGGTGGACACTTGTTCTATGTGGGGAGAGGCGGTGGCCATGCCGTCAATTGATTCGAAACATGTAGCAGAGGCACTACTTACAATATTCACAAGATTAGGATTCTCGCATAAAATCTTGACTGATAATGGCTCACAGTTCAAGGGGAAACTAACGGAATAAGTTTTTAAGCTATTTCAAGCCAGACACTTTCATTGTAGTCCGTACCATCCACAAGGGAACGGCCAGGTAGAGAGGGTCAATGGGACTCTCATTTCTATCCTGAGGAAGCTGGCACATGAAAAACCTGATATGTGGGATCAATTTCTGCTCGCCGCGTTGTTTGCGTATCGCGAGGTACCACATAGTTCAACCGGGATGGCTCCCGCAACCCTGCTATTTGGAAGGCCAATAAAAGGTCCATTAGAAGCATTATTAAGGACCTGGACAGATGAGAAAGCAGAAGAGACTGTTACCTCATCATATCAATATGTGAACGAGCTGACCACTCGTCTGAAAGCTGGATGGAAACTGGCAAATGATAATTTGAGACAAGCCAGGAAGAAACATGCAGCGTATTTTAATAGGAAAGCAAAGGACAGAGAATTAGCTGTGGGAGAGAAAGTGCTTCTTCTACTACCCGGCAGCCAGAATAAGTTGCAAATTAGATGGCAAGGTCCATATACGGTTCTAGAGAAGGTGTCTAGAACAAACTATAAAATTGACAAAAAGGGGAAGGAAAAGATATATCATGTGAACCTTTTAAAGAAGTATCTGGACAGACCACTCCAGGAAAGCACCCCCTTACTGACCTTGGCTATCGCAACTAAAATGAAAAAGGAACCACTCACCTCACATGAATACCCATTACATCCCTGTGAGACAGCCGCACAGGTAAAAGTCAGTAAGCACCTAACTAAAAATCAGAGGGAGAGAGTTCAACAGGTTCTGGGGGAACATACAGATGTATTAACAGATAAACCAGGACATACAAATTTGCTACAGTATGACATGAAGCTGGTAGACTCAAACCCAATCTGTATGAGAGCCTATTCTGTTCCGTTCGCTAAGGAGAAGGCATTGAAAGAGGAAATAGATTATTTGTTGAAAGAAGGGATTATTTCTCACAGTGAATCTTCGTTTAGCTCCAGTGTAGTTTTGTTGAGGAAACCGTCTCGGGAACATAGACTGTGCATAGATTACAGGAAACTGAATGCTGTCACAGAAGGACAATTGGATCCATTACCGGACACAAAACAGTTATTTGCCAGATTGAACAAGGCAAAATACTTTTCGAAGGTGGATCTTAGCAAAGGCTATTACCAGATTCCAGTGAAGCCTGAAGTTAGACCTTATTTAGCTTTTAGCACCTCGGAAGGACATTATGAATTCAACATGCTACCATTCGGACTGAAAAATGCTCCGAGTGTATTTTCTAGGATGATGCGCAAATTGTTGGATCCCTTGAATAATCCATGTATCACAAATTTCATGGATGATATTCTCGTCGCCACAGAAACATTTGAAGAACACATTAACTCTCTGAATATGTTATTTGATAGGCTTAGAGAAGCGAACTTAACTGCTAGACCAACAAAATGTTGCATTGGATGCAAAGAGTTGGAATTCTTGGGACATACTGTATATCAGGGTAACATGACCCCTGATCCCAAGAACTTGGAAAAACTGCAGAGAGCACCTAGACCACAAACAAAAAAGACGTGCGATCATTCGTGTCGTTATGTGGGTTTTACCAAAAATATATCAAAAATTTTAACTCTATATGTGCTCCTCTGACTGATCTGACTCGCAAGGGAAATCCAGATAAAATTGTTTGGTCAGCGCAATGTGAATTGGCATTTCAAGAGTTAAAGGAAAAACTCACTAGCAAGCCTATTCTCAAATTGCCTGATTTGACTCAGGACTTTGTGGTGAGAACAGATGCAAGCAATGTAGGCCTGGGGGCGGCTCTGTTGCAAAGGTCCTCTTCACCCAATGGGGAACTGAACAAAGTCGCTTATGAAAGCCGCAAGTTGAACAAAGCGAAACAAGGATATTCCACAAGCGAAAAAGAATGTTTAACGTTAATCTGGGCAATAAAAAAGTTCCAAATCTATCTGTATGGTAGGACTTTTGTGGTCCAGACAGATCACCAGCCTCTCGTGTTCTTATCTCAGGCCAAGCATGAAAATGCAAGATTGTTAAGATGGTCTTTATTGTTGCAACCTTATCAGTTTAATATTGAATATATCCCGGGATCACAGAATGTCGGTGCAGATTTCCTCAGTAGGCACCCCTGTGATCAAAATTAGAATAGTTGGCAGGCGTGAGGAGTTAATTTTATCTATGTGTATCACTGGTTTTGGAACTTGCTTTAGTGCATGTTATCAGGTGGGGAGATGTGTGGTGAAATTACAGTGATGCAACGTTAAAATTCCTCCAATCATAAAGATAATAGGTAAAATAACATGTAGGGATAAAAATATAGGCAAGATGTGCCGAGGCTTCTTCACCTACGCCAGCGTTTTCTAGGGTCATTGAACATTAACTAGTTAGAACATGCAGACGAAACGGTTTACCCTTTTAGACGGGAGGGAAACGGAGATAAAAGAAAAAAATATGACGGTCGGAACACGTGTTTGAATCTAAAAGTCTAAAAGACGCAATTTGTAGTTTTAAAGAAAAAAATTACGCCACTAGTTGACACAATGTAAGGAATTGGTAGAAAAACGACCTTAGCTCTTGTTAGAAACAGTCGTATCTTGGACGTTTTACGGTAATTGGTTGTTTTGTTTGAATATAGCGGCAACGCCGTGGACGAAGGTTCAAAAACAAATTTCAAAAACTAACCTTGAGAAAAGTAGGTTTTTCTTTAATAATAAAGTTAGGAGAATAAAAACTAGCTAGTTTGATAGCCCATCTTAATCTGACAAATAATATACTTTTAATTACACAGACGGACAGATAACACGGAAGATATTGACGAAAGACTGTATTGTTCAATACAGACTAGCGAACAGTTTTTTGTGCATATTTTCACTAAAGTTACATTTTGACGTCCTTGAGCCGAACGCATAAAATCAAACTGCAGTTGGACTAGGGGCAAAGTAGGAGGATAGTAGCTAAAAATAACTTAGCATAGAAATCGTATAAGTAAGTGGGGCAGATTTGTGTAGTTTTTTCTTGTAGTTAGTCCAAAAAAACAAGTGTAATTTTGGGAAAAACCAAGTTGAGACAGACGGACCGACAGAAAAATACTACACACTAGACTGAGATTGGACTGAAACTGGACTTTTAGTTTGAATATTTGAAAAGGTAGAGGGGAAGTCCGCTGATTGGACAAAAGCATTTATATTATTGAAAGAGAGACGCACGCTTGTGCCATTTTTGAAAGACTGTCCTTAAACACAGTTAGTTAATGCTAAATGAGTGTTTTCCAGAAGATATTATATATTATCAGTGGGACGCCATACTATAGCCAGCAGCTCAGCTGAGTTTTGCTAGTACAACGTAACTGTGTTTTCACATTTTGAATTGTGGTAAGGAGAAAAATTCATTAACCCTTTTATTTAACATTTAATATTTTGAGTGATTGATACTGCCATATCATGAAAAATGATTACGACAAGTGAGTGCTTATTCTAGGTCCCCAGCGACAGCCAGGGCCTAGAGACAAACACATAATAATAGAAAGCATATAAAAGACTATAGAAGACAGATCTATATTTGAGATCAGTGGGAACATAACACCCACCTTATTGGATGGAAGAGGAAACTATTGAACATATTTCGGATGCAATGCAGTCTTTGGAAACTGGTACTATTTGATACCACCTGGGTGAGATGTGCTGAGTTGGTCAGAGAGAACTGACTCAATCTTTGTAAGTTCTGTTTGCTTTGTTGTGTGTGTAAAATTGGTGCATTAAGCAGTGTGTGACACATGGCACAAATTTTGGTTTCAGAGTTTTTGGTCTGGCACTACGCTAGTTAGATGCTTTTGTAGAAGTACAAGAGTGGATGCCGAAGCAGCCTAACATTTTACTCAAACTACTGTGAGGAGTGGGCCACTAGAATTCTGTACTGCATCGTCACAGGCCAGATAAGTGAAAACCTGGCCTGCTGTAGATTCATCAACCGTGTCCACAATAAATAAAGAAATAAAATCTTGTTGTATAAACACTATAACTCAGTCCATATTGCAAGGACAATGAACATTATAAAACAGAGATTGGGCATGATGACACCACCCCAACTAAACATCCAGTGCTAGTTTTTCCAAAGACACTGTAGTCAATATTAATATTAACTAATGTAACCATATATTTATGTATAAAATTTTCATTTGATTGTTCAATATATATGCACCATTATTGATAAATACATATTATTTCATACGTCCTGACCAGAAGAAACATTTGGTTCAGGACTAAATAAATTTAAAAAATTGAAAATCTAAACTTATAAAGACAGTGTTAGTTGATTTTATCATAGAGATTATTATTCTTAGTATTAGACTTAGTATGTACATGTGGGTGTCTGTATATGTAATTACCTACACATCACAATTCAGTACCCTAGACATTTAACGTAGCTAACATACATAATAGCAGAATAGGTCTGTTTGAGGTCATAAGTGGTAGCAGAAAGGCCTTCTGTAACTCACATAAACTGTTATCATCAGGAGCCTTCACAGCTGACCTCATCCAGGACACTAGGTAACATAACAACCACGCAATAACATCAAAAAACCACTACACTCCGGAAGGTTCATAGTGGTTGGTTGCGACGTGAATGGAAAACATTCATAGAAGCTTCCAGTCTACACGAGCTGGTGTGGATATAATGTCCTGGTCATGCTGGGGTATGTGGTAATGAAAGAGCTGACAGACTAGCATCAAGAGCACCCAAAGTGGGGACATTAGATATGGATAAGGGAGATATACTGAGAACAATTAATGATCGCCTGTTAGAGAATGACACGGCAATAGATGAATCATCAAGGTTAAGACTGCTGGAATGTCGCATCAAACGTAAAGCTAGTAGAAATGGGCGTATGAGATTATGCATCCGTCTTATTTACAACCAGCGAGCTACAGGAACAATTAACATTCACACTCTTCGAAATTTACTGATGGAGAGTGAGCACCTATGGGTTTGCCCGGAGTGCAAAGATGTCAATTCTGCATAACAATAACAATCTCAATGTTTTCCATGATTAACTTGCGTCCATGAAAATTTGTTTGTTTCTTTTCTTTCATGTGAACACGTTTCGCTGCACTCCTCTTGAAAACATGATCGACAAAGAATAATTGTCTCTTCATAAATTTATTTAAAACCTCTTCAACCTCTCAATTAAAATAAATAATATACTACATTAAAGTTGCAGAAATAGCGTAAAATACAATACAATCCCCAAAAAATATTGAATTTAACATTGACAAATTTAAAAAAAAAATCTGTAAGTAAATATGCCTATTAGGAAATAATACAAATGAAAACAGCAGAGTTGGATAAGTAAATACTAGATAAATAAAGAAATAAAGAATATATATATATATATATATATATATATATATATATATATATATATATATATATATATATATATATATATATATATATATATATGTATATGTGTATATATATATTTATATATGTATGTATATATATGTATATATATATGTATATATATATATATATATATATATGTGTGTGTGTGTGTGTGTGTGTATGTATGTATGTATGTATGTATGTATGTATGTATGTATATGTATATATATATATATATATATATATATATATATATATATATATATATATATATATATATATATATATATATATATATATATATATATATGTATATATATATATATGTATATGTATATATATGTATATATATATATGTATATATATATGTATTATACAAACGATTAAAAGCTATACTTAACAATGACAAAAAATTTAAATAAAAATTGATATGTAAAATCTTGTTCAGCAGGGTTAGCTATGAAAATGCTGTAAACGAAACCCCACGATATAAGCAAATTCAAAATAATTAAGAAAAGTGCAAAAGAATGCTAAAACTCAATAAGTAGGAATTTCTTCTTTTTTCTTCCTCGTTCGCCTTCAGACTTCCACATTTATGACTCTAATAAAGGCAGTAGTCAACCCAAGTCTCCCAACATCTCCAAACAGTTTTTCGTTGACAGAAGTGGGTTTTTGCCATATGCTACTCCGTTCATTACTGTAGGTTGGGCAGTATTGCAGCAGGTGTTCGACTGTCATTGGGCTGGTTCCGCAGGTGCAGAGATCTGTTGCACCAATTTTGTATTTGTGGTACAGATGGTATCTCAATCTGTTGTGACCAGTGCGTAGCCGAAAAATGATGACCTGTTCTTTTCTGGATAGTTGATGATATGCATCATTTTTCAAATGTCCCGGGTGCTCTCTTTCCCATTTGGACTTGAATGTAGCCTTTATAGTAGTCTTTGCCGTTGCGTAAGTTGTCTCTATATCATTTTGTTGTAAGGCACCTCCTTCCTTAGCAAGTCTATCTGCCTCCTCATTTCCTGGTATGTTGCAATGGGCTGGTATCCACTGGATAGTGCACTTCTTGAAGCATTCGGCTAGTCTTTCAAAGGAGATTATCAGATCTTTCAATCCTTTAGTTTGGTGGCTCTTCAGCGCTGATATTATTGAGAGGGCATCTGAAAAGATTACTATCTGTTTTTCTGCCTGTGCTTTGCATTCAATAAGAGTTTCAGCTGCCTGTTTCAGGGCTTCTGCTTCAGCACAGAAGTTATTGCAGTATTTTCCAGTGGCAATTGCCATAGAGTGAATTCTATTCTTTAATTTATGAGGATGCCGGCACCCCCATTTTCAACTGCATTTGTTGCCGAACCATCAGTATATGCATGTGTCCAAAGCTTTGCTGGAAATGTTCGGTCAATATACTTGGTTGCTATACACTTTCTTTGTGTTTCTGTCTGTGTTCCCTTACCTTCAATGCCTGGAATATCAGATTTTAACTTAGGAAAGCATCTTATTTTCCACAGTGGGATAGTTGAGCTTGTTGGGATTTTCTTTGCAACTGAGCTTGCTAGTATGGTATTATTGTTAATTTTTTCTTTTGCTTGGGCGACAAAGTTAGTTCGCTTGAGATTGCCTCTTCCTAGCCTATTCATTCTTTGGTACATGGGGTGTCCATCGAGCCTCTTAAATTTTTCAGCTTGTTTTAAGACTCTGCTGTCACGTCTATCCTCCATTGACTGTAGCCCTGTGATGTTTTCCATATGGTTGATTTGTGTAGACTTTAGGGCCCCTGTTATAATACGTGCTGCTTGGTTTTGGAGTCTGTTTACTCTGTCAAAATTTGACTTTGCTGCCGTCGACCAAGCTGTGATGCCATATTCCATAGCAGGTCTGACTCTGCCTGTGTACAGCTTTTTGAGGATATTCTCATCAGCACCCCATGTGGTACCTGCTAGCTTTTTCATGATGGCCATGCGAAGTTTTGCCCTTAGCTGTATTTTGTTAATCTGTGATTTCCATGTCATTCGGCGGTCTAGTGTGATTCCTAAGTATGTTGGTGTTTCATCTTCTCGTACTGCCTGCCCATTTAGTTGCAGCTTTGCTTGCTGTGGTTTATTTTACAAGGTAAAAATAGTGTGTGTAGTTTTTTGTTCATTTATTTTGAGCAACCACTTTTTGGACCAACTTTCAAGGGCTAGCAGTGAATCCTGCATGCGCACTCTTGCTGTGGTGATGTATTGTTCTGAAGTCCACATGGCCAGGTCATCAGCGTAGAGGAAGTTGTGGACATTCTTGTGGATGTTTTCTGTTATATCATTTATATATATGAGGAAGAGTGTTGGGGAAAGGACCCCACCCTGTGGAACTCCATGTTCCATTGTAGTCTTTTTGCTTAACTGTCCGTGCACCTGCACTCTAGCTGTTCTGTTTGTTAGGTAGGAATTTGAAACCACGTTTAGAAAATAAGAGACCCTTGTAAATGTTTCCTGGAGCGCATCGCTTTAGAAGGATTAGATCCAGGTAGAACTGAAATCAAGACGGCGAAAGCACATGATATAAGCAAATTAAAAACTGTTAAAAAATGCACATGAAAATGCGAAATCTAAGTAAATGTGAATTTGAATCATTGTTTAAGAAATAAGATACCCTTGTTATTGTTCACTGAGGGTGTAACATTAAGCTCAACCCTGAACTAAATTCACCTCAGCGAAAGACACGCAAGCTACAAAACATGCTTTGTGTATTTTTTACACAGTACATTAAAAATACATTAAATTTAACGTTTGAAAACAGGAATAATCATCAAATATAATGGCACAACCTATATATATATATATATATATATATATATATATATAATGTGTGTGTAAAAACACAAGAAAGCAAAGTATTATACAAACCGATTAAAAACTATACTTAACACGGACAAAAAGTATAAATAAAAATTGATATGTAAGATCTTGTTCAGCAGCGTTAGCTAAGAAAATGCTGTAAACGAAACCACACGATATAAGCAAATTCGAAATAATAAAGAAAAGTGCAAAAGAAAGCAAAAACTCAATAAGTAGGAATTTGAAATCACGTTTATAAAATAAGAGACCCTTGTAAATGTTTCCTGGTGCGCATCTCTTTAGAAGGATTAGACCTACTAGATCATCTAGGTAGAACTGAAATCAACTCGGCGAAAGCACACGATATACGCAAATTTAACATTGTTAAAAAAATGCACAAGAAAATGCAAAAGCTAAGTAAATGTGAATTATTGTTTATAAAATAAGAGACCCTTGTTATTGTTCACTGGGGGTGTAACATTAAGCTCAACCCTGAACTAAATTCACCTCAGCGAAAGACACGTAAGCTACAAAACATCCTTGAAAGACAAAGTATAACACGCAAATTGTTTAAATAATTCACAACTTTATTCACTAAATAATCATAGTCAACAGTTGCAAACAAAAACATATTTGCATAAACATTTTAAAACCACCAGCAATAAGCAGATGTAAACAAGCATTTAAAACAAATTTTACGTACAAGAATAGAGATCATTGTCATTAATTTATTTTACTAGCGAGATAACTTCAGGGCATATTACAAGCTTCATCATTGGCCTTCGTGCCACGTATAGTTCCTGTGTGGTCTCTGATGAGACAAAGAAAGAATATGACTATTGTTCCCTCAGGTATGACGTATAAGAAAACTAATATGAGGATGTGAAGGTAAAATTAATTGCTTCAGAAACCACAGGTGCAAAAGTATGTCAATGCTTTATGCAGGCTTACTGCAAAAGAGAAAAATAATAACGGGGCGGGGGAGCATTAAGGAAAAGGATGATAGTGATTAGCCTTCTTGCTTCATTCACAAATACCCGGATCAACCTTACCAGGGCTGTAATTGGGGTGTAATAAGTTTAATTTCTAACTACGTAATTGAACATTAAATCTTAATTTCTTACTATGTGATTGAACATTACATCTTAATTTTTTCCTATGTGATTGAACATTACATCTTAATGTCATACTACGTGATTGAATCCTTCCTTCCTTCCTTGATCCTTAGCCGCCGACCGTCAAAGCAGTCAGTGGCCATTACGCATGGTGGCGTCTTGTAGGGCAACAACAAATTGATTCCACTTTGCTCGGTCGGCGGCCATCCTTCGTACAGTGCCCCAACTCTGGTTCATTCTTTGCATCTCAGCCTCCACAGTCCTCCGCCAAGTTGTTTTTGGTCGGCCTCTCTTTCGCTTTCCTTAAGGGTGCATAGCATAGCTGTTCTTGTGATGGCATCGGGGTCTCTTCTGAGGACATGGCCAACCCAGCCCCAGCGTCTGCCAGCTATGATGGTGTGCATGTCCTCTTGCTTGCTCCGAGTAAGCAAATCTTGGTTGGTGACGATATTCGGCCAAAAGATTCGGAGAATTTTACGTAATTGAATATTGAAGTTTAATTTTTCACTACATGATTGAACATTACATCTTAATTTCTTACTACGTGATTGAATATTAAAGTTTAATTTTTATTACGTGATTGAACATCACATCCTAATTTCTAACTACGTGATTGAACATTACATCTTAATTTCTTTCTATGTGATTGAATATTAAAGTTTAATTTCTTACTACACATTACAGCATAATTCTTCACTACATGATTGAATATTACAGCATAATTCCCCACTACATGATTGAATATTACAGCATAATTCCCCACTACATGATTGAATATTACAGCATAATTTCTTACTACATGATTGAATATTACAGCATAATTCCCCACTACATCATTGAATATTATAGCTTAATTTCTTACTACATGATTGAATATTACAGCATAATTTCTTACTACATGATTGAATATTACAGCATAATTCCCCACTATATGATTAAATATTAGTTTATTTTCTTACTACGTGACCGAATATTACATTATCCACTATTTGATACATGAGAAACACGTACATTTAACTTGTTGCTTTGTGTATTTTTTACACGGTACATTAAAAATACATTTAATTTAACGTCAGACAATCTTTGAAGGACCGATGACTAGAATGGAACCAGGCCAGGAGGAAGACAGCCGATAGGATAGTCTGGCGCTCTCTCTTCCAAACCTCTACACCTCACTGTAGAAGGGGAACGACTAAGTTAAGTAATTAAGTAAGTTAATTTAACGTTTGAAAACAGGAATAATCATCAAATATAATGTCACAACCTATATATATATATATATATATATACATATAAGAAACCATAAGATAACTTGATTTGATACAGGTTTTCTTGAAGGCCAGCTGCCATAGTGGAACTATACACGGATACCTCAGCTCCTTCAATTCAATCAATACCCTTTAGCTCCTCAAGGAGTATAGGCCTTCAACAAACACATACCAAGTCTTCCTGTCACGCGCTTTCAGCTCAAGTGCTTTCCATGGTTTCCTCATCATTTTCACCTCTGTATCCAGTTCTCTTCTCCATGTGTCTTTTGGTCTACCCCTGCCTCTCTTTCCCTGTGGATTCCAGAACAAGGACTGCCTTGTAATGCTATCTCCAGGTCTCCTCAATGTGTGTCGTATCAATAGCCAGCGTCTTCTTCTCATCGTTTGTTTTACTGACATCTGTCTGGTTCTTGTTATCAGTTCCACGTTGGTGACCTTGCCGTACCATTTCAAACACAATGGATAAGTCAAATTACAGAATATAAGTCAATTCAGCCGTCCATAAGATAACTTGACAGAAGAAGGTCCTCTGGAAAGGAGGCTTATGAAGCAACTTGAGCTACTAAATGAGAAAATAAAGAGGCGAGAAGAACATAGTCTTGCTTCTTGTTGAATCCCTTCTTTAAGTTCTCCTGTTACATCTTTGATTAAACGTAGCGAGCACATGCAGGTATCCTTAGCATGTATTAATGCTGACTAACTTGTTCTGTGCCAGATCTGTTGCTTATCATCATCATCACACGTCAGCTCCCCAAAGAACATAGGCCTTAAACAAACTTACGTCAAGTCTTCCCGTCTAGTGCCGTCAGTACAAGGCCCTCTACATGTCTTCTTCATGCCTTGTCTCTAGCTCTCTTCTCCATGAGTTCCTTGATCTCTTGCTCCCTCTCTCTCTCTCTCTCTCTCTCTCTCTCTCTCTCTCTCTCTCTCTCTCTCTCTCTCTCTCTCTCTCTCTCTCTCTCTTACCTTAGGGATTCCAGAACTACCTTGTAATGTTAAGTTGATTATCGACCAAATACAGGTGTTAAACTGAACAGTAAATTTTTGTGTCTTGTTCTTTTTTCATTTCCATTCTTTCATTTTTCTATTTTCCAAGGAGCCATACCACCGCAGCTTTCCCCTTGCAGGAAGACTGCATCAGAGTGGTTTATGTAACTGTTTTACAGTACACAATTGCCGGCTCCATACACAACATCGTATGATACACCTGAAGTAGCAGGAGGCATATTCTTTCTTTGTCTTGTCAGAAACCTCCTGGAAGCAACACGGGGCAATACATTATTTTTAATGAGTTTGTTAAGAGTTCACAGTTTTCTGTGTTAGTCTCAGTAATTTATCCACGAAAAGTAATGTTCCTTTTTGACTGTCGTGAGGATTGTCCCCTGCGTTCTTGGCATTTTAAGGACATATTATTACACTTTTTGTTTTTGGCTGCATACATAAACATGTCTAATATTTAGTTTGGGCCTCCTGTCATATTCATGTTTATTTTGTCAATATTCAGTATTCACTTTCATACACTAACACAACTCCTGAAAAACTCTTGTACTTCAATACACGGGCGTCCAATTGACAGAGTGGTTAGAGCGCTGGGCTCTGGTTGCAAAGATGCCGGGCTCGATTCACGGTTTCGATACGCTCCAGTCTACCCAGCTGTAAATGGGTGCCTGACTTAGCGTTTGAGTTAGGTAAGGAAAAGGCAGCGAGGAAGAAAACTGGTCACTCCACCTCTCGATGCTGGACCTAGTATAGTGAAGTCTTCAACACTTCACTACCATACGGCAGTATCTGCTAATAGACGGTTTCTGGTTTTGTTTTGTTTTTCTTTGCAAGGAATGGTTTAATTTTATTCAAGTACATAAAACCATGCCACCGTGTAGTTCCTGTGTGTGTGTGGGAAAAGGGGGGGGGGGGGGGGGGTGTGGTGTATCTGCTGAGACAAGCCCACTAATTTAGCATCAGGTTGGCAACCTCATCATGTTAAATAAACTTCTATAGAAACCATTCACTGTAAAAGCATATGCATGCTGAGTGCAGGTTGTAACGAGATTTGGTACCTCTTGCTTTGTTGTGGGAAAAATGTGTAGCGCGACACACATACACACACACAGTGCAGTAATAACACTCGGCGGATCTTGCTTTGAAGTTTGAAGACGGCGGAAATGTGAATTACGGTTAAGCCAGACGGTATTGCTGAAAGTAGGAAATAGCGAATATAGGAATGAATGGCCGACTTTAAAAGCTTGCATTTACTGGACATTAAATTTAAAACTACAAGAAAACGCCTGGTTGGAATAATATTAAATAAAAATAACTCAACAAAGGAGATAGACTAGGAATTATATCCAAAAGGATATTATTCAAACATAAATAGTTTTAAAGATAATTAATATTTTTCACCTTCATCACATCTGCTAAAAGTTAGCTAATAATCTTTAAAAATTTATTGTACGTATATGCCTCAACGGATTTGGATAAAACTTATATAGAATGAAAGCCTCATTTGGGGAAAATGAAAGAATACCTAGGAAGGAAGGAAGGAAGGAAGGAAGGATATAAGTGTGTAGTGAACAGAAGAGAAAACAAGTACAGGAAAAGCACAGATTGCCTCAAATCGCCTCAAACCGAGAGATTAAACGAAAATCTTTTTGGACCTTAGGAGGTGCTTTCTCATACGTGAGATATACACATATATAAGGACAGAGCGGCGCGTTGAAAATCACACACACCAAATCCAGAAGCCAGAGTGAGAAACTGGAAGACAGCATCTGCAAGAAAAGTTCTTTTTTTCACGCTGCATACAGGGCAGATTAAATTCAGCCAATATAGTCTCACCGTGAGCTTATAAATCCTAAGAGGGTATGTAAGTTTATTAAAGATATATATATGACTAATATCATTTTATTTCAGATGTTATTTACGATTTGATTGTATCAGATATAATAAAAAAAAGGGAATGATGCTAACCAGAGATAACCTTCACCGGCATTGTCAGGAAGCATAACCATTAATTGGTTAGCCAAATATAGCATGGCTAGTTCTTGCCTGGAAGCTTACGACATACCAGCAAGTACATAAGTGACTCGGCATCCATAAGTGGAAGGCAAAGGTTATATCGTATCCAGGTATCATAACATGTGATTTATTCGTGTATTTTGTTAATTCTGCACAGTATACATTATCTTATCATGATATTCTCTGTAACATACTACCATGATTCATTCATTTATATACAAACACTGAAGACATGGTCGCATCATGAACAGCAGTTGGTGGTGAGATTGTTGGAACACCATGGCCACCTATTACCTTTTGTTCCAGGTTTTTATGATCATTCCTGATCGAGAAACTAAAGACTTGAGGACCGTTGATCCTGCTAACTGAAGCCTAGAGGTCAACCATTCTTCAACACCTTAGTCCCCCGTAGTTATAGGGCGGGCTGAAGGACAGTCTGTTTATTCAAGTGTGTCTCATGAACCTCAAGCAGACGTGGCTAATATCAGATGAGTGTTATGTGTATCCATCCAACAAATCCTGTGAGCCGTTTCTAAAGCGATGGTCAATGATGATATCATCTAGAAATTAGATAGCAAGTAAATTTTTGGTAAATTTTTAACTGTTAAATTTTGAGTTAATTTTTCTAATTTAATTATATTATCACATTGGGTTACTATAGCGAAAGTAGCAACTTATACTTCTGAAGCCTAAATCTATTGTCCAGCTCAGAGTATTCACAGCTGTAACTCACTTGTGATACCAGTGTACTTCTCGGGCACTGGAACTTCATCCTTTCTGGAGAGAGATTCTACTTCTTCTCTACCACTATTATCATACTAGAAAAACATTTCGCTACACAGGTTTCGCGCAAGGTGACCAGTTACAGTGGTGGTTCCATCTCCATAAGGAGCAAAAATGGAAAATGATGATGATGTACTTCCATAGTTAGCTCTCTTTCCAACGCCCGCCTCCCCCCATCTTTTCCGCTAAGAGTGCCTTTAATAGTATACAATTTTGCGGTAGCGTTATGCAGTCTGTTAACTCCTTTCCAACACTGAGGTTTCATCTGCTGTTATCAATGGTTACATATATCTGCTTCAAAGAACATCTTGTTAACTTTGCCATTCATTCTTGAAAAATGTCCGTAGATTACTGTGGTCATTTTGATGAGTCCGATTCGCAGAGTGTTAGAGCAATGGCCTCTCGCGTTCCAGTCCAGTCTACTCAGCTGTAAATGTGTACTTGACTGTTCTTGAATAGGGAAAGGCAGCGAACCTGGAACTGGTAAAGTGAAGTCACTAACACTTCACACCCTTACTTCCGTATCTGCTATAAGACTACCTATACCTTTACTTTTGATTTTAATTTGTCTTGACAGTATTGTTCATTTCCTGTAGCATCAGTCACATGACAGTCGAACATCTGCTCCAGTCCTTCCCAATATACAGCAGTGAACGTAGTAGCAAAGCTGTTTGGAGTTGTCAGGGACCCTGAGCTGACTACTGCCTTTATAAGAGTCATTAATGTGGAAGTCTGAAGGCAGAGAAAGGATAGGAAGAAGAATTTCCTGTAGCGTTGTCTCAAGGTTTTTTTTTTTTTTTTTTTTTTTTGGCAGCAAATTCCTGAATGTTCATAATGGGATGAAATATTCTATTCAATCATATTTGGGTACATTGCATTGAAAAAAAAAAAAAAAAAAAAAACTACGTAGCATATTCAATTAACTGCTGTTCCTTGTTGATTACATCAGATAAACTATTATTAAGATTGTTAATATAAAAGGGTTCTGTATCACCAGCACATCTTACGTCACTTTTATTATGTCTTTCAACTGATATTTCTGTCATATCGTATTCGAAGCTCGTTGCGTTAAGACATAGTGAGTTTAGTTCAGAACATAGGCACAGCAGGTGACAGGGCACAGCTTTGCATAATTCCCATATCTTGAAGTAATCCAATTGGATATCATTTCGTATGCCAATCTCTATTGTAGTCGTAACAGATTGCAGTAAATGCAATGAAAAAAAAAAAAAAAAAAAAAAACTAAAATTGTCTAGTTATCAAATCCTACCCAAAGCCGAGGGTAATAATCTGCTGGAGCGAAAGAATCGCCAAAAGTTGTGCCTTTTTGCATAAACCCTGTGTAGTAAATTACATGTCCTCCTGTCAGCCATGCAATCCACCATCCGAAAGTGCCGCCTGATAATACCGCGTGATCACAACTGGACAAAACTGCGATGTGAACTGCTGGAGATGCATCTGGTAATGCAATCACATTATTCCCTATCAGATTTTGCTTGCACCATTCAAGATCATCGCTTGCAACTAGAAACGTAACATTTCTGGCAGGAAACTTTGACTTCATCCAGTCAAATGCCTTCATAAAATATGACTTCTGCGGAACACCGTAGCCCAGACGCTGTTTATCTTCGTTAAGAAAATCTCCTCGTCTAGCGTGAACTGACACAAACAATGAGCCTTTATATTTAATATATATGTCGTGAAGAATTCTGTCAGCCTCATTAGCTATGGCATCCTGAAAAACGAACTCTTGTCTGATTTCATTGGGAATAGACTCGAAATATTTGTACGACTGAAGGAACCCGTCTAATCGCAAATTCTCCGCAGGTAAATTCATCAGTTTTGTATCAAAGGAATTGGCATTGCTTTCTGAGATTAGCTTCCATCTGAAAAGAGAAAGTTAAAAAAAATGTATAAAATAATCTATATATAAATAAAAAAATAATATGGTATGAAATCAGTTTTACAAGTAAACGGTACACATGAGACAAGGGATGTTTCGGGTTTTACCCTTCGTCAGCCACAGTTACGAACAGGTGACAAGGACAAGAACTACATATAGGTACTACAAAGGTCTGTGATGATGAGGAAAACGTCAAATGAGCGATACAAGCAGATGAAACCACGGTGATGAGCGAAACGATAACAGTAATAATGCAAGAAAATCGTGAAACCAGAAAGACATGTCGAAACAAGAAAGTAAATAATCAACGAAACGAAGACAGGAATAAACAACACTAATAAAATGCGTAAAAAATCACTTAGCTGTGTCGAGGAAGGAAACATTCAAAATGGCTGAAAAACTAAGGCGTCATGCGGAAGTTACGCAGGAGCTAGTGACGGCTAAGAACGGAAAATTGAGGAAACGAAACGAACCAAAGCAAAAACAAGGATAGATAGGAAAATAACGACAGAAGCCACCAGAATTATGCAAAATGAGGCTGGACATTCATCCCAGCAGGAGCTAAAACGCCCATTTGAAAAATGAGGCGATTCTCCAACGAAAAGCGAGTTCGGTCGTCGCCGATACATGAACGGAGGGCAGTGACATGAATGTCAGAGTTACCTGAATGGTCAGGGCTGTTGAAGTGAAGGGCCACTGGTAAATGTTTGCCATGATGGATGTCACTCAAGTGCTCCCGAAACCTGTCTGCCAAACGTCTGCCAGTTTCACCAATATAGATCATGTCACACCTCTTGCAGATGATAGAATAAATCAGGTTTCTGGATTCGCACGTGAAAAACTCCCCAATGATAAATTTACCGTTCGGAAAGGAGACTGACTGCGTGTGGAGTACAAAAGGACAGGTCTTACATATGCGGCGTTGGCACGGTTTAGTACCAAAGTGAGAAGGACTAGTTTGTCTCAAGCGACTATGCACAAGAATATCCCTAAAATTTTTATCCTTACGATATGCCAACAAAGGGGTATCACGAAACAACTCTCTGGTATCAGGATCGGAGTGGAGAATAGGCAGATGACGGAACAGAATTTTTTTCACCGTCAAACAGTGAGGGTGGAAAGTTAAGGCAAGTTTGAGTCTGTCAGATGTAGTAGTAGGTTTAGCAGTAAGTGCAGCCTGAAGAGTAACGGGACTAATGCGATTAAGGGCATCAGATAAGACTCTTTCAGGATAGTGACGTCGGCGAAAAAACTCGAGCATTTCTTGAGCTCGTTCACGGAAATCATCTTCATCGTGACATATCCGACGTAAGCGTAGAAGTTGAGAGTAGGGAATAGAATTTTTACAGCTGAGAGGGTGAGAAGAGGTGTAAAGAAGGAAACCATGGGCACCAGTAGGTTTATAAAAGACAGAGGTAGTAAGGCCAGTAGGAGTAATATTGGCAGTGAGGTCAAGGAAGTTAACTGAAGTGGTAGAAATCTGAGAAGTGAATTTGATTGCAGGATGGAAATTGCCAACATAGTCAATGAATCTACGGAGGTTAGCTTCAGACATGTCTGTGACACCAATACCTTCGTCGATATAGCGACGGTAAAACTCAGGTAATGGTCCATCGTAACTTTGAAGCACCAAATATTCAAAGTGACCCTTGAAGAGGCAGGCATAACTCGGGCCCATTTTGGTGCCCATAGCAACGCCACTAATTTGATTAAAGAACTGGCCATTGAATTCAAAAGAGTTGAGAGTGAGGACCAATTCCGCAAGGCGAAGAAGAGAGCCGGTGCTAAAAGTAAGGTCAGTGCGTCTGTCGAGAAAAAATTGTAGTGCTTTAAGGCCCCCAGAGTGTGGAATGGAAGTATAAAGCGAACAAACATCCAGAAGGAAAAGACGGTAAGTGTGGTCAGGTGTGAATGGGATGGAATCAAAAGTAGTGATAGCATGGGTGGTGTCCTTAAGATAGGAAGGTAGATTGGCCACTCATCATCATCATCAGTTGCCATCTCCACAACGAAGGTTGGCTGTAATGGATCTCCAACGTCTTCTGTCTCTTGTCTTGGTGGTGCACTCTGATAGACTCTTTCCTGTCCATCTTTTGATGTTATCTTCCCACTTATAGCGCTGTCTTCCCCTTGCACGTTTGCCTTCAACTCTCCCTTCTGTTACGGTCTTCTGCAAGGTGTTATGCCTTTTTATGTGGCCAAAGTATTTTAGCTGCCGAACTTTGACCTCCCTCATTAGTTCTCTTTTCATACCTAGATTTTCTAGGACCTCCTTATTTGTTTTCATCTCTTTCCATGAGATACGCCCCATTCTTCTATATATCCACATTTCAAGAGCCTCAATTCTTTCTTCCAAATGCTTATTCATCGTCCATGTTCTGCACCATACAGAAATGCAGAATATATATAACACTTTATGATTCTCAGTTTTAATTTGTGAGATAACTGTTTGGATGTCAGTATATGTTTCATGTTGTTGAATGTAGCTTTGGCCATTCCTATTCTCTTCTTGATTTCTGTTTCACATCTGTCATCTTCTGTTATTATATGACCAAGATATACGTAGCTCTTGACTTGTTCCAGGATTTTCCCATTTACGCTTATCTTTAATGTGGGTTTATCGTCTGTTTTGCTAATTATCATAGTTTTTGTTTTCTCAATATTAATGTCGAGTCCATATTCATGACTTATACTGTTCACTTGCTTCACTTGTTCTTGTAACTCCTGTTCGCTTTCAGCTAACAACACGGTATCATCTGCATATCTTAGGTTGTTTATTGACCTTCCACTGATGATCAATCCTGGTATTTCCTGTATCTGTTTGAAAATATTTTCGGTGTATAAATTAAATAGGCAGGGGGACAGGACACAACCTTGTCTGACACCTCTTTTTATGTCTATGTATGGTGAATAATTCCTTCCCGATCTTACTGTGGCAGTTTGCTCCCAATAAAGGTTACTGAGTATTCTTATATCCTTTCCATCAATACCTATGTCTTCGAGGCATTCAATTATTTTCTCATGATGAACTCTGTCGAAAGCCTTCTTATAGTCAATGAAGCACATATACATACTTTTTTGGACCTCTGTATATTTTTCTGCTAATATTCTTAGGCAAAATATTGCGTCTCTTGTTCCACTGTTCCGTCTAAAACCAAACTGTTCTTCTTGGATTTCGCTGTCTACTTTACTTTTTATTCTTTCCTGTATGATTTTGAGCAGTATCTTAATTGCATGACTCATCAGGCTGATTGTTCTGAAGTCTGAACATTCTGTTGCATTTGGTTTTTTGGGCAATGTTATGAAAACTGATGTCTTCATGTCGTGTGGTATATATCCTGTATTGTATATATCGTTGCATATTTCTGTGATTGTATCTATACCAAAGCTCTCCAGAGCTTCTATCATTTCAATTTTTATGTTATCCATGCCTGCTGATTTTCCTTTTTGTATCATATGAATGGCATTCTCTACTTCTGATCTGAGAATGTTTGGCCACTAATGGTTGCAAAATACTATCCAGGAAATCAGAGATAAGTTCAGTGGGACAAGAGCAGGCTGAAACAATAGGTCGACCCGGATTGTCAATTTTATGAACCTTAGGAAGCATGTAGAAGGAAGGTTTACCTAGACTACTATCAAGAATATGGATAGACATGGCACTAGAAGGAAGGAGGTTATCTTGGATGAGATTACGAATAGTAGCATGAACAGTAAGATTATGGCGGACTGTGGCATCCACAGAACTGGGTGAGTAAAAGGTGGAGTTGCCGAGCTGTGAGACTCCTTCTTGAATGTACAAGTCCTTTCGCCAAACTACCACCGCACCACCTTTGTCAGCAGGTTTGATGATAATGTCATCCCGCTTCTTAAGGGATGACAAGGACCGCCACTCAGAAGTACAGTAGTCAGGTTAGGTCGACGTAGACGGGGTAGAGAAAGTTGATTATTGTCATGCAAAGTGTTGGCAATATATAAATCAAGAGCAGCAGAGGCACCTGCAGCCGGAGTCCAGTCTGACTTAGGTTTATTAAAATGACGAAAGATATCCCCGTCTGGTTGAGAATCATTACCATTCCTATGGTAATACTGAAGACGCATGCGACGATGGAAGCGGTAGACGTCTTGGAGCATAGAGTATTTATCAAATGTCGAGTGAAGAGGAACAAACTTGAGACCTTTACTAAGAACAGATAATTCATCAGGAGATAGTTGTAGATCAGGAGGAATGCAAATAACTTTGGTAGAAGTAGGAACAGAGGACGCTGAAGATTCAGAAGGAACATGAGGGCGGAGGCGACGCAATTTTTCTTTTTTATGCGTGCTCAGCCGAGTGTAGAGCTCCTTATTAGTATCATGAATAATAGTAAGAATAAGAAGCAAGGCTGTCGGGTACGAAGAAGTCAGTAGACGAAGTTGGTGAGTGAGGTTGGATTTCAAAAGTTCCAAGTCAGTGAGCAGGCGTTTATGCATAGCAATAACACACCTCATGCGTTGAAAGGAACACTTTTTTTTCAACTAATTGCAAGCGGTGCAATGCAGAAGGATGAAAATGTCCAGTCGAAGGATGAAAGTGGGAAATAAACCCTTTAGGGATAACTCTAACCCGAAGAAATAATCTTTCTATTTCTGAAAGCTCAAGAAGGATCAAAGGAATCATTTTCAAGTCCCTAAGAATCAAAGGCCTTCAATAAAATCATGCAAAGTCTTCCTGTTCCGAGCTATTAGTTCCACATCTTTTCATGTCATCCGTATCCCGTTTATTTCTGCTACAGTTCTCTTCTCCATGTGTTTTTCGGTGTACCTCTACTTTCTCTTACGGTGAAGATTCCAGATCAAGGTCTACCTTGTAATGCCATCAACAGGTTTCTGCAATCCTATATATAAAATCCCAGCTGTTTCTGTCAGTGCGTTACGCTAAGGGATACAACTTTGGTTGAAAGTTAGACATTAATTGTATTGTTTCCCTTATATGTACTCTTCCGAAAATAGTAACACTTACCAAAGAAGAATGCGCAAATGACGGTGTGCACAAAAATATATTTATAGAATGTGTGATCCCGTATACACACAGTGGGATCCTCGCTGCTGCTACGTAGTTCGTGTACTGTGGTGATGCACAGTGGTTTAAAAAAATACTTTTGAATAAGTAAAATTGCCGTTAGGTATTGGTGCTTTTGAATTTAGTTCCCGTCAAATGACGGGCTTTGACATTAGTATGATTAGAAGAATCATCATGTTTCCATTTCGCTCCCTACAGAGCATGGAGCCAGCACTATACTTTGTCCTCTAGCAGGAAGCCTGCACAAAGCATTCACATACTTTTGCAACTGTGGTTTCTGTTGAAGTTTGTTTTACATCATCAGGTTGCCAGCCCACCTCACATTGGTCGCCTTGTACGACATGCCTGTGGTCGCAGTAGTCCTATTATTTTTTGTCTTGTAAGAAACCCCCCGGGAACAAGACTGGAAGATTAAAGGAATACCATCATATCATTCTGGAACATTTTTTGACTTCTCTCTCTTTCTTTCTGTCTCTCAAGCCAAGTTGAGACTTATTTGACTTCGTCATAAGCCTCGGAAACTGCAAAAGTAAAGGGTAACAAAACAAAACAAAACAAAAAAATTACGCTTTTGATTAACCGATCATCTTTGCATCAGTAGTTGCATTTAGAGTTAACCAACGTCCCACATTCAATAAGCGGAATCGCATTCGTAAATTTGGATATTAGATCTAAAAGACTTCGTAATATTTGTTACTGCTTATTGAAATACCCAGTAATTGTGTCGTCGTTTTGCATTTGGATTTACCAACGTCCCACATTCATAGGCGGAATCGCATTCGTAAGTCTGGATGGTGGATCTAAAACACTCGTAATATTTGTTTCTGCTTTTATAAATACCCAGGAGTTATGCCGTAGTTTTTAATTCCTTTAATAAACGTTACCTTCTTTTGACGTTAGGATTTCGCTAATATAAATATTAGCATCCCTACCTGTCACGCGGGAGGCCGTGGTTCGCCAATATCGATGAGCGAGCCATGACAGTCCTTACAAGGTGGCATCGCATACTAATATTGTCAGGGAAAATATAATATATCTCCCAATAACTCTTGAAGGCTATAAGTGGAAAAATATTGTTTCAAGACCCGTTGGTGGAAGCACGCCCCATTCAAACGAGACATAAGGTACATCGGCTATATTAGGGAATTTCAGTCAATTATCTAAGAAGCAGCGATGTAGAGCCAGATCAGTGGCCAGTACAGTTGGCTGTTGTCCTATTTAGGGGTGCGAATATAGTTCTGTAGATTGTTATCTTTTCAGTGCTAAAGTGCGGTGCAGATTGTAACAAGTACTGACAATCCTGCCCTGCGTAGTTCCCGGGAAACAAAAGGAAAGCATAAGACTACCCCCTTTTCGTGCACGCTGTCAGAGGCGAATAATGTGAGTTTGTGCATGGGGCTGGCAAATTCATCATGTACACCAAAAAGCTACAGAAACCAACGCCGCAAGACAGCACGGATGCCTTAATGCAGGCTTCCTTCAAGGAAACCAGCTGTGGTGGTGGTTTTATAATTAGCGAAAATAGGACAGAAGAAGAATGACAATCCTATAACCTGAGACTCGTGAATCACGTGATATAAGTCAAACAACTGCTGGGGCAAGTAGAATTACAAACACTGACAAGACACACAGCACATCAGATAACAGAGAAGAAAGAGAAGTATTAGGCACTCTAAAGATTGAAGTTCGTCTACAATACACAGAAAACGAGTAGGCCCACAGAAACATGAGAAACGTTGGATTACGAACACATGAGAAATACATCTCACGTTACGACAACCGAGTCTTTGTAGGTGATATGAGATGCGAATACACTGTAGGAAAAAAAAAAGTAATAAAACTTTTCTATATGCATAAATGAAAAGGAAAATCAACCAGACCTCATGCTCGTACCTTAAAATGTATTTTTCCTGTGTACTGTGTTTAGCACCCGATTGACACAGTTGTTAGAACTCTTGTATCTCGCTCACAGTTTAAGGGTTCCGGGTTCAAAACCGTCACACTCCATTCCACAAAGCTGTAAATGGGTATCTGAATCTGCTCTTGATTTAAAGAAGGCAAAGGCCTCGAGGAAGGGAACAGGTCACGACAACGACCACTGTCCACGAAGCACTTTTTTTGAGGTGCTGAGCTGGCAGTGTGTTTAATTAATCACGATTTATTCCCGTAGCGAGAATACGAAGCGGTTCGAATGGTCCTGGGTTCGATAGCACGGGAAAGCTATCACTTAAGTTACTTTCCGGTTGTCTAGTTTCTTATGAATGCCTGCAACAAACTTATTTAAGTTTATTATTTGTCTATTTGATAAATAATCAGTGGCGTATTCTCTATGTGTGCTGTGCGTGTTGCGCACACCTATGCCCGAAGGAAAATAAAAATTTAATGTATTATTCTATAAAATATTTCTCTTATAATGTTCTGCTTTCGGACCGCACGCATCAGGATAACGGATTTTCCCGCATAGAATCTACGAGTATATCTAGTTTCAGTTTCCCAGACGCGTTTTATAGTGCAGTTATTTTGGTTGGTAGCAATCGCCCGAAGTTTCTCGGGTAATTCCGTCACTATGCGTGCTGCACCTTTCGGTTTTACGTTTGAAGACTGGTTTGTGTGGATCGGGGTCATGGCCAGATACGTCAATACAATACGAACATGCGTGCGGTGGTCTTGCAGCTCTCGAGTTGTAAAAATCGGCTGTGTCCGTTGTAGCGAGATTTGGTAAACACTTGCTTGGTTGTAGCGCGACACGCCCACGCGACACCCACACACACAGCGCAAGGTATTCAAATATAAATAGTTTTAAAGATAATTAATATTTTTCACCTTCATCACATCGGCTAAAAGTTAGCTAATAATCTTTAAAAATTTATTATACTAACAAGCCTCAACGGATTTTGATAAAACTTATATGGAATGAAAGCCTCATATTGGGAAAAGGGAATGATACATAGGAAGGACGGAAGAATATAAGTGTGTAGTGAACAGAAGAGAAAAACGAGTACAGGAAAAGCACAGATTGTTTCAAATAGCTTCAAATCAGGAGATGAAACTAAAATCTTTTGGGGAATTTTAGAGGTGCTTTCTCGTACGCGCGAGAGATTGAAATATAAGGACAGAGCGGCGCATTGTAAATCACACACCAAATCCAGAAGCCACAGTGAGAAACTGGAAGACAGTATCTGCAAGAAAAGTTATTTTTTCACGCTGCATGCAGGGCAGATTAACTTCAACCAAAATAATCTCACCGTGAGCTTATTAATCCTAAGAGGGTATGTAAGTTTATTAAAAATATATGTATTACTAATATCATTTTATTTCAGATTTTATTTCTGATTGATTGTACCAGATATAATAAAAAAGGGAATGATGCTAACCAGAGATAACCTTCACCGGCATTGTCAGGAAGCATAACCATTAATTGGGTAGCCACATATATCATGGCTAGTTCTTGCCTGGAAGCTTACGACATATGTCGTGAAATATTCTAATCCACATATATAAATTATCAGGTAAATATAAAGCCTAACAAATAAATTTAATAAAAGGAAGAAGAATGGTAAATAACAGTGCTGTCACAAAGAATGTACTCGAAATCCCCTTTGTTTTATGCTTCGTCTGCAAATTGTAACGTTTCCACGTTAAATATAAGCCACTGCATAAATACAAGCGTTTCCACAACACATTAAAACCGGTATTGCATTTCTAAGAAAAACATTGAGAGGCACACTGCGTAATGACCTAAATTAATCCTAACATTAATTATACTACGTTACCAAAACGAACGAACAGATGGACTCAAATAGAAAGAAGGGAGGGCTGAAAATCAGGAACGCATGCAACACTAAACACGTGTCTCGCTATTAATGCCACCCCCAACACGCGTCGCGCGATACACAATTACTACTATCACGCGTGTAAGGCCACATGCACTAACTTTTTTTTCAGACGGACAGTGATAAAAACACTAACCTTCCCAGAGTTAGGTTTTAAAATCCTGAAAAACGCTTATTAGAAAAGATAACATTAGATGGGTTTACGTTTGAAAACATTACAGTACCCAGACAGCACATCTTCGAAACAGGAGGTAGAAGAAATTGCATATTTTGAACGCAGCCACTTAGCTCTTTTAAATTTGTATATTTGGGTTCCTTAGGGCTTGCTGACAAAGAATATGTAAAACGTTACGCAAATAGTCTAGGAATTAATAAATTATAACCAAAATAAAATAGTGGGGGTGCCTGACAGCATGAAATCATTTCTGCTCATAAAATTTTTTTTATAACGTGTTTGAAAAAAACCTTACGTTACGGAAATAGCCTACCATGTTAACTCCTAATTGATTGGAGCGCAACAAATATAAGACTAAACACGATTGGTCGGGCTATAAATACTATCTTGCGTTGTTATGGGAAACGAATAGAAGGGGTACTTTTTTGAAAAGATGTGGAGACGTGGTTTCATTGGGTAGAGCTGCGAATATACTTGATTCAGAGCGTCTGTTCATTGCCACATCTTGTAATAAACCTACTAAGAAGCAGTACGTTGAGCACCAGTGTATATTTTATATAAAATATAAAGCCTGGAACATCGGCAGATCGGAGTTGTGCTATATCCATTGCCAGTCAACGAAACTGTTTATTATTCTATGAATTGTGGTAAGCTTGAAATATTCAATATCTTTTAATGAAAATTGAATGTAAATTGTTAATTTATGCCTGTATATATGTGTAGTTCAGTAGCAAACATGATGTAAAGCCTATAATGCTCCAGCCTGAACAGAAGGTGTCGGAGGAAAGTAAAACGGCATGGAATGGCCAAACAGTACACTGACACCTAGATTATTGATTAGACAGAAATAATGCTGGAATTGCAGAGGCGTAGTAACCATTAGGGAGGGAAATACTGGTATAAAGTATTTCAGATGAAGCTGACAGTTGGCCTAACGCTCTGAACTCAATGTTTGTGATGTATTGTGCTCAGTGTAGAACTAGAGTATCAATTAGTTATGAAGTAGAAGGTACATCCTTCTTGTTTTCAGGGACTGTGGTCTTAACGTTATTGAGCAGCACCTGGTCAGAGCTTTGCTGAAGCCAGAGGTGGACAGCATACTCCTTGGTCCATATAGCAACCAGTGGAGTGGCTCCAGAGCTCATTGAAGTGATCGATCAGAGGAGCCTTTTTCTGCAGTCATCACGCAAGATAAGAGAGTGTGGCCATGGAGCTCAACATTATGTACCCCATCTTTAAATGACAGTGTAAAATACAATTAAGAGGGGAATTTAATTGTTTTAATATCAGGAACTGAGAACATCTCCAATACTAGTTCCAATAAAGACAAACTATTGAAGTCATGATGACAAATACCAACAGAGCTTGAACAAAACAAAACCAGTATTACCTCATATTACTACTACACAACTGACACACATAGGATACTATTAAAAATACATGTCACTACAAGATTCATATTGAGAAATTCTGTACATATAACTTGTAATTAAAATTGATTGTGATTCCTGGTTCCATTTGTATTTGAATCAGGACACATATACATT
The DNA here is from genome assembly GCA_024509875.1 of Oreohelix idahoensis. Lineage (NCBI taxonomy): Eukaryota > Metazoa > Mollusca > Gastropoda > Stylommatophora > Oreohelicidae > Oreohelix > Oreohelix idahoensis. Next base: position 54,798 of record JAMPIV010012849.1, on the reverse strand, counting down.
CATGACAGCAATGAATACATATTGTTATTTGAAAAGTTATCAGTGACTCCTTTAAGATATCCTTGTAGAGTGTTTTATGTATGTGAGTGTCACAGTGTTGTCAAGTGTAGTGGAATAAATTAAATTGTTTATCTGTCTGTTGATGTTTTGACTTACACTTCATCATACACATACCCTAGACATATAACGTAGTCATCACACTATTCCAGAATAATTCTGACTGAGGTATACATATGTGGCAGCAAGTAAGGTTATATATAATACACTACTCTTATTAGATATATATATATACCTTCACAGCTGATCTCAGTCAGTACACTAAGTCCCCTATAAATATTTATAACATCCCACTTTACCACATATATTGGGGGCTCGTCCGGGATTTTGAATCTTTACCTATTACAAATATTGGGGGTAATTCACTTCAGGGAATATAAGAATTAAAAGGTATCCTTGGGTGGAATTAAATAAGGTTGAGCTCTCGGTGCCTGTGTTGTCCATTAGATATATATTTAGAGATTGAATTGTTAGTTAGACATTTTATAAACTTACCTGATAGACAATGGCGGACCTAGCCAAATTTCGATCTGCTGCTGTTCAGACTGCAAAAGAGTTAGGATTAGATGGGCAAGTTATGGTTGCCTATGTCACTACTGAATGTGACAAATTTATTGAACGCGAAGAAAGAAGGTTTGAAGCCGAAAGAAAGAGGCTGAAAGGGAAATTAAGAAGTTACAATTTGAGGCTGAGGCTGAGACTAAGAGGTTGCAGATTGAGGCTGAGGCTAAGAAATTGGAAGCAGAAAGAGAAGACAAAAGATTAGCTGCAGAAAGGGAAGCCGAGGAAAGAAGACAGGCTGCAGAAAGAGAAGAGAAGAAATTAGCTGCAGAAAGAGAAGAGAAGAAATTAGCTGCAGAAAGAGAAGAGAAGAGATTAGCTGCAGAAAGGGAAGCAGAAAAGGAGGAGAAGAGATTACAAAGGGAACATGAGTTAAGACTAAGGGAGTTTGAGTTTCAGGGCCATGCTCCTGAAAATGGTGCCAGTCCCTTTGCCTCTGATGCCACTGCTAGCCAAGGAGCCTCAACCTCAGCTATGAATTTTCATTTAGATCATTTTGTTGAGAAAGACGATGATATAGAGAGCTATCTAAATAGGTATGAATATTAGCTACCACATATGGGTTAGAGAGAGAAAGGTGGAGCTTAAAGTTATCTCAAGGACTTCGTGGGGCAGCTTATGAAGTTTTTGCAAAAATGAGCAGAGGTGATCAGGAAAATTATGACATGCTAAAGCAGGCTCTTTTGTTAAGATATGAAAAGAATGCAGAATTTTATAGGAAAAAATTTAGGAATGCTAAACTACTGTCAGGTGAAACCTATCACCAGTTCTCTGCACGAATAGAGACATACTTGGAGAAATGGACTTCTCTGGGGAAAACCCAAGACCTTAAGGAAATGGTCCTTATAGAGCAATTAAGAGAGTCCATGGCTCCAGACCTGAGAAAGTTTCTCATGGAACAAGGTGCAGAGAGGCTGGGTGAGTTGCTAAATGTTGCTGAAAGGTATCAAGCAGCTCAAGCAGAGGTAACAGGTAATAAAAAGAAACAAGTGGATAACTTTAGGGCACCACAGAACTTTAATAAATTTGATCCTAGGGATCAAAACAAAGGTAAGCACCAATTTGATAGGCCACGGTATGAAAATAAAAATAAATTCCCACAATTCGATGAAAGGAAATATGATGAAAGAAAATCTTTCAACCAAGGAAAAAGGTGGTGTAAAAATTGTCAGATGGACAATCATGACACTGACCGTTGCAGAAGGAAACCTGTGTATATGGCAACCCTTCAGGTCAGGTCGACCTCAAGACAGGAGGAGGATATTATGTTGGATACCACTCCAGAAGAGATGAGGAAGGCACAGGCTGGGGATAAAACACTCAAGCCTTGTTTCAGAAAATTGTCAACTTGTCATACAACTCCAGGCAAGGGAGATTTTTACATGAAAAACAAGTTGATGTATAGGAAGACTGGAGCTAGATCCAAAGGTCAGGGACAGCTGGTACTTCCTAAAAGATATAGGGCAGACTTAATAAGGAGCCTACATGTGAAACCAGATGGGGACCATGAGAAGATAGGTACCATCATTCAAAAGGTGGCTCACAATTATTATTGGCCTAAAGCAAGATGGGACATTGAGAATTTTGTAGAAAGGTGTAGCATAGCACATGAGGGAACACCCACAAGTGGGAACATTGATCAGGACCTGGACACGCCACGGGGCAAAATTAGGCCTGATAATAAAAAGAAAAATAGATTTGATAAAGTGGACCAAATGGAATGGGAAGCCCCTTTTCACGGACAAGCTTCACTTAACTGTTTTACAATGGCCACTATGCGGAGAGTGCAAACAGATGTCTTACCCCAGGATAAGCCGACAATCCCTCAATCGGACTTAAACAAACTGGAGGAAGAGGATGTAGAGAGGAAATCTCTCATCAAGAATTTTAAGTGGGGAGAAAGCCCCAAAAGAAAAATTGGTAGCGGTCGTTTTGTGAATGATAATTCTGGGAGGAAAAATCATCACTATAAAGCTTCGAGTGGAAGAGACCATACCGGTGCATGGACAAATAGGTCCACAAAATTAAAGGTCCATATGTAGCTTTGTTAAGAACGTGGACTGATGAAAAAGGCAGAGGAAAACATTACATCTTCATACCAATATGTGAATGAGCTGACCACTCGTTTAAAAACTGGCTGGAAACTTGCCAATGAAAATTTGAAACAAGCCAGGAAGAAACATGCTGCCTATTATAACAGGAAGGCGAAAGACAGAAATTTGGGTGTGGGAGAGAAAGTACTGCTTCTTTTGCCCGGGAGTCAGAATAAGTTACAAATTGGATGGCAGGGTCCATATACAGTTCTAGAGAAGGTGTCTAGAACAAATTATAAGATAGATAAGAAAGGGAAAGAAAAAAATCTATCATGTGAATCTCCTGAAGAAATATTTGGAAAGAGAACATCAGGAAGAGACACACTTGTTGACCTTGTCCATCGCCATGGAGATGAAAAAGGAACCACTTTCATCATTTGAATATCCATTACACCCCTGTGAGACAGCAGCACAGGTGAAAATCAGTACACATTTAACGAAAACTCAGAAAGAGAGAGTGCAACAGGTTCTAAATAATCATGCAGAGGTGTTAACAGACCGACCAGGGCATACAAACCCATTGGAATATGATATGAAACTGATAGACCCCACACCTGTCTGTATGAAACCATATTCGATTCCGTTTGCTAAGGAGAAAGCTTTGAAGGAAGAGATAGACTATCTGTTGAAGGAAGGAATTATTTCGCACAGTGAATCTTCGTATAGTTCCGGTGTTGTACTCTTAAGGAAGCCCTCTGGAGAACATAGACTCTGTATAGATTACAGGAGACTGAATGCTATTACAGAAGGACAGGTGGATCCATTGCCGGATACAAATCAGCTGTTTGCCAGACTAAATAAAGCTAAATATTTCTCAAAAGTGGATCTGAGTAAAGGATAATATCAGATTCCAGTAAAACCTGAGATCAGACAAAATTGTTGGATGTAAACATTTAGGAGGAACGTAATGAATCCCTGAGTTGCCTCTTTGATTGAGGATATTCCAAATGTTTCATACAGGATAATAAGAAGATTATGGGATCCACTAAGAAAACTCTGCTATCACCAGGTATATGTTATCTCCTCATAACGTACATTTTGAGGGAAATATAATGTTCTCTGGACATGTCATTGCGCAGACTCAGAGAAGAGAAATGGTGAATACGGGTTGCGAAGCAGCATTAAGACAAGCACTCACACTTGCGGCTGTTTAGTAACATAACCGAAATATATTATTGGTTGTAGAAGTCTGAGGCAGATTTCATGAGTAGTGCCTACTCTGAATGGACCCAACTACATAAAACCATGATAGCACCACAGCAGAGTAAAGTCAAGTTGACTTACATTTATCTATGTGTATATGGAATAAAGGACTGACATGGGATGTCTGTTTTAAGAGGGGAGGTGTCGTGAAATATTCTAATCCACATATATAAATTATCAGGTAAATATAAAGCCTAACAAATAAATTTAATAAAAGGAAGAAGAATGGTAAAATAACAGTGCTGTCACAAAGAATGTACTCGAAATCCCCTTTGTTTTATGCTTCGTCTGCAAATTGTAACGTTTCCACGTTAAATATAAGCCACTGCATAAATACAAGCGTTTCCACAACACATTAAAACGGGTATTGCATTTCTAAGAAAAACATTGAGAGGCACACTGCGTAATGACCTAAATTAATCCTAACATTAATTATACTACGTTACCAAAACGAACGAACAGATGGACTCAAATAGAAAGAAGGGAGGGCTGAAAATCAGGAACGCATGCAACACTAAACACGTGTCTCGCTATTAATGCCACCCCCCAACACGCGTCACGCGATACACAATTACTACTATCACGCGTGTAAGGCCACATGCACTAACTTTTTTTCAGACGGACAGTGATAAAAACACTAACCTTCCCAGAGTTAGGTTTTAAAATACTGAAAAACGCTTATTAGAAAAGATAACATTAGATGGGTTTACGTTTGAAAACATTACAGTACCCAGACAGCACATCTTCGAAACAGGAGGTAGAAGAAATTGCATATTTTGAACGCAGCCACTTAGCTCTTTTAAATTTGTATATTTGGGTTCCTTAGGGCTTGCTGACAAAGAATATGTAAAACGTTACGCAAATAGTCTAGGAATTACCAAATTATAACCAAAATAAAATAGTGGGGGTGCCTGACAGCATGAAATCATTTCTGCTCATAAAATTTTTTATAACGTGTTTGAAAAAACCTTACGTTACGGAAATAGCCTACCATGTTAACTCCTAATTGATTGGAGCGCAACAAATATAAGACTAAACACGATTGGTCGGGCTATAAATACTATCTTGCGTTGTTATGGGAAACGAATAGAAGGGGTACTTTTTTGAAAAGATGTGGAGACGTGGTTTCATTGGGTAGAGCTGCGAATATACTTGATTCAGAGCGTCTGTTCATTGCCACATCTTGTAATAAACCTACTAAGAAGCAGTACGTTGAGCACCAGTGTATATTTTATATAAAATAAAGCCTGGAACATCGGCAGATCGGAGTTGTGCTATATCCATTGCCAGTCAACGAAACTGTTTATTATTCTATGAATTGTGGTAAGCTTGAAATATTCAATATCTTTTAATGAAAATTGAATGTAAATTGTTAATTTATGCCTGTATATATGTGTAGTTCAGTAGCAAACATGATGTAAAGCCTATAATGCTCCAGCCTGAACAGAAGGTGTCGGAGGAAAGTAAAACGGCATGGAATGGCCAGACAGTACACTGACACCTAGATTATTGATTAGACAGAAATAATGCTGGAATTGCAGAGGCGTAGTAACCATTAGGGAGGGAAATACTGGTATAAAGTATTTCAGATGAAGCTGACAGTTGGCCTAACGCTCTGAACTCAATGTTTGTGATGTATTGTGCTCAGTGTAGAACTAGAGTATCAATTAGTTATGAAGTAGAAGGTACATCCTTCTTGTTTTCAGGGACTGTGGTCTTAACGTTATTGAGCAGCACCTGGTCAGAGCTTTGCTGAAGCCAGAGGTGGACAGCATACTCCTTGGTCCATATAGCAACCAGTGGAGTGGCTCCAGAGCTCATTGAAGTGATCGATCAGAGGAGCCTTTTTCTGCAGTCATCACGCAAGATAAGAGAGTGTGGCCATGGAGCTCAACATTATGTACCCCATCTTAAAATGACAGTGTAAAATACAATTAAGAGGGGAATTTAATTGTTTTAATATCAGGAACTGAGAACATCTCCAATACTAGTTCCAATAAAGACAAACTATTGAAGTCATGATGACAAATACCAACAGAGCTTGAACAAAACAAAACCAGTATTACCTCATATTACTACTACACCACTGACACACATAGGATACTATTAAAAATACATGTCACTACAAGATTCATATTGAGAAATTCTGTACATATAACTTGTAATTAAAATTGATTGTGATTCCTGGTTCCATTTGTATTTGAATCAGGACACATATACATTCATGACAGCAATGAATACATATTGTTATTTGAAAAGTTATCAGTGACTCCTTTAAGATATCCTTGTAGAGTGTTTTATGTATGTGAGTGTCACAGTGTTGTCAAGTGTAGTGGAATAAATTAAATTGTTTATCTGTCTGTTGATGTTTTGACTTACACTTCATCATACACATACCCTAGACATATAACGTAGTCATCACACTATACCAGAATAATTCTGACTGAGGTATACATATGTGGCAGCAAGTAAGGTTATATATAATACACTACTCTTATTAGATATATATATACCTTCACAGCTGATCTCAGTCAGTACACTAAGTCCCCTATAAATATTTATAACATCCCACTTTACCACAACATACCAGCAAGTACATAAGTGACTTTACATCCATAAGTGGAAGGCAAAGGTTATATCGTACCCATGTATCATAACATATGATTTATTCATGTATTTTGTTAATTCTGCACAGTATATATTATCTTATCATGCTATCTCTGTAACATACTACCATGATTCATTCATTTATATACAAACACTGAAGACATGGTCGCATCATGAACAGTAGTTGGTGGTGAGATTGTTGGAACAATGGCCACCTATTACTTCTTGTTCCAGGTTTTTATGATCAATGTTTATGATCATTCCTGATCGAGAAAATAAAGACTTGTAGAAGTTGATCCAGCTCACTGAAGCCTAGAGGTCAACCACTCTTCAACACCTTAGTCCCCCGTAGTTATAGGGCGGGCTGAAGGAAAGTCTTCCGTACTCCAGTGTGTCGGAGGAACCTCGAGCAGACGTGGATAAAGTTGAGTTTATATATTTCCATCCAACAAATCCTGTGAGCAGTTTCTAAAATGACTATCTAATGATGACAACTAAATGGCAAGAGATAATGTGACAATCCTTTTGTTATAAGTTCAGTGGAAGATAAAACCAAGACTTTTTCTATTAGTTATTTTAATTTGTAACTAAATAATCATTTATTTTACCATCTTCCAACACCCATTTATCATTACAAGAATATATAGATGTACATAATAAATTGGATAATTGTACTCATTTGACTTGTTACATTTTTAACTGTTAAAATTTTGAGTTACCTTTTCAAATTTAATTATATTATCACATAGGGTTACGATAGCGAAAGTAGCATCTTATACTTCTGAAGCCTAAATCTATTGTCCAGCTAAGAGTATTCACAGCTGTAACTCACTTGTGATACCAGTGTACTTCTCGGGCACTGGAACTTCATACTTTCTGGAGAGAGATTCTACTTCTGCTCTACCACTACTATCATACTAGGAAAACCTTTCGCTACACTGGGGGCTCTTTCGCGGGATATTATTTTTTATCCTGAGCCACTATCTATGTATTCTTTTATCTTGAGCCACAAATAGTTTTTAAAAATAAATTTTTTTGAAAAATTCTAATACTTAGAAATTTTTTCGTAATAGTAGTACCATTGAGTACGAAGCAAATAGGAAACGCTCACAAGGTTTTAAGGATTTGTCTTGTTCAAAGTAATTAATTGATTTTAATTAAGTTAGTTGGTTAGTGAAGATAAAATTATGTACCCTCTGGTAAGTAAGCATCATGGCTGAATGGGTGAAGTTTAGAGCTGCGATTATGCAGGAAGGAAAAGACTTGGGTATGACAGGAGATGCTCTAATTCGACATATCACAACTGAAGTGGATAAATATTTAGATAGAGAGACCAAAAGAATGGAAGTTGAGGCTGAAGCTAAGAAATTAGAGGCAGAAAGAGAGACCAAAAGAATGGAAGTTGAGGCTGAAGCTAAGAAATTAGAGGCAGAAAGAGAGACCAAAAGAATGGAAGTTGAGACTGAAGCTAAGAAATTAGAAGCAGAGAGAGAAGCCAAAAAACTGGAAAGAGAAGAAAAGAGACTAATTTTGGAAGCCGAAGCTGAAGAAAGAAGGTTACAAAGAGCTCATGAGTTAAGTTTAAAGGAACTTGAACTCCAGGGAGCAGCTAGCAATCATGGTGCTAGCTCACCTCACTCTGAGAGTAGCTCCAACCATAGCGCGGCAAATGGAGCCATGAGTTTCCACCTGGATCCATTTATTGAAAAAGAGGACGCCATTGAGTCGTACCTGGATAGATATGAGAGACTGGCCTCTACCTATGGATTGGAAAAGGAAAAAAATGGAGCCTTAAGCTATCTCAGGGGTTGAGGGGAGTTTCATACGATGTTTATTTAAAACTCTCAAAAGAAGACCAGGAAGATTATGAAATCTTAAAACAAGCTTTACTGGTCAGGTACGAAAAGAATTCTGAATCTTATAGAAAGAGATTCCGAACTGCTAAGCTACTTCCAGGAGAAAACTATCACCAGTTTTCTGCCAGATTGGAAACTTATCTGACAAAATGGATTAGCTTAGGAAAATGTCAAGATATAAAAGAAATAGTCATGATGGAACAACTGAGAGAATCCATGCCTCAGTAAAAATGAGAAAATTTCTTATGGAGCAAGGAGCAGAGAGATTGGAAGATATTTTAACCATGGCTGAAAGATATCAAGCAGCTCAGTCAGAAGTGTCAGGAAATAAGAAGAAGCAGGGTGAGAACTTCAAACCTTCACAAAACTTTACCAACTATGAACACAGGGACAATTCCAACAAGAACAAACACAGAACTGATTATAAAGACAAAAACCCTCTAGGATCAGAAAAGAAACCTCCAAGAAAGGAAGGAAAGTGGTGTAAATCTTGCCAAATGAGTAACCACAACACTGCGGAATGCAGACGGAAAAACCCTCCTCATCACGCTGCATGCCTTACAACAGAGAACAAGGGAAGGAAGGACCTGGCAGATAGTCAGAAGGACCTCCATCATCCCCCTGTCTGTGAGGAAGTGACCTTGAATGGCACCCAAGTACTGTGCTTATATGATACAGGCTTGGACTTTGACTCAGTAGTGTGCTCTTCTCTGGTGAGTCCGGAACAGATAACCACAGAAACAGTGGAAATCAGAGGACCAGTCAAGGGAGCAGGAACCATGACACTGCCCATAGCCCGAATCAACATAAGATCTCGCTATGTGGAAGGAGAGATCAAAGCAGCAGTGATGGACAACCCTATCTACCCATTAATACTGGGATGTAGATATGTCTTTCTAGGAGAACCAATAAGACCCATAGTGATGGCAACAGTCCAGACCAGGGCAAGCTCTAAGAAAGAGGAGGACACTATCATCAATACTCATCCAGAAGAGATGAGAAAGGCTCAAACTGCTGACAGTACATTGAAGCCTTGCTTTGGCAAATTACCTAAAAGCCATAACCCTCCAGAGAAAGGAGGGACAACGGATAGCCTGTCACTACTTTTGGCCAGGGATCACAGAGGACATAAAGAGGTATGTGAGATCCTGTCCAGAATGCCAAAGAGTAGCTCCTAAACATAGGACTGCACCAGCAACACTGGGAGAAATGCCCATCATGGGAACGCCCTTCGAACGTGTTGCCGTGGATATTGTTGGACCCCTCAGTAGGACCAAGAAGAGAAATGCATATATCTTAACCTTGGTCGATACTTGCTCTATGTGGGGAGAGGCAGTAGCAATGTCATCGATAGATTCGAAACATGTGGCAGAGGCACTGTTAACAATATTCACCCGATTAGGTTTCCCACATCAAATATTGACTGACAATGGTTCTCAGTTTAGGGGAAAGCTAACACAAGAAGTATTCAGGTTATTTCAAGCTAGACATTATCACTGTAGCCCGTACCACGCCCAAGGGAATGGTCAAGTAGAGCGGTTCAATGGCACGCTCATTTCAATCCTTAGAAAGTTGGCTAGTGAGAAACCTGAAACTTGGGACACATACTTACCCTCAGCACTATTTGCCTATAGGGAAGTCCCACATAACTCCACAGGATTGGCTCCAGCTACATTGTTGTTTGGACGACCAATCAAAGGTCCACTGGAAGCATTGTTGCGGACATGGACTGATGAAAAAGCAGAAGAAACCGTGACTTCTTCATACCAATACGTCAACGAGTTGACATCTCGATTGAAAACAAGTTGGAACTGGCAAATGATAACTTGAGACAGGCCAAGAGGAAGCAGGCTGCTTACTACAATAAAACAGCAAAAGATAGGGAACTTGAGGTGGGAGAAAAGGTTCTGTTACTGTTGCCCAGCAGCAATAATAAATTGCAAATTGGATGGCAGGGACCCTACGTCATATTGGAAAAAAACTTTCCCGGACCAACTATAAGATTGACAAGAAAGGAAAGGAGAAGGTGTATCATGTCAACCTTCTTAAAAAGTATTATGACAGGGAAGCATCAGAAGTTGCACATATCATGACCCTGGCCATTGCAACAGAAATGCAGGATGAACCAATTTCCTCCATGGAATACCCCCTAACAACTACGGAAAGCTATGCTCAGGTTAATGTGAGTGAACATTTAACTCTTGAGCAGAGGAAAAAGGTTCAGGAGGTGTTAGAAATCCATGCTGATGTACTCACAGATAAGCCGGGGTGTACTAATCTGTTAGAGTATGACATGACGATTACTGACCCTACACCAGTTTGTATGCGGACATACCCTATACCTTATGCTAAAGGACAGGCACTCAAGGATGAGATTGATTATCTCTTAAAAGAGAAAATTATTTCAAAGTCTGAATCTCCCTACAGCTCAAGTGTAGTGCTACTAAGGAAGCCTAGTGGTGAACACAGGTTATGCATTGACTATAGGAAACTAAATGCTATCACTGAATCTCAGGTAGACCCATTACCTGACACCAATCAGTTGTTTGCTACATTGAGTAAGGCTCGGTATTTTTCAAAAGTAGATCTAAGCAAGGGATACTACCAAATACCAGTGAAACCAGAAGTTAGGAAACTGTTAGCCTTTAGTACACCGGATGGACATTACGAGTTCAATGTACTCCCATTTGGTTTAAAGAATGCTCCAAGTATCTTCACCAGAATGATGAGGAAATTGTTGGAACCATTACAAAATCCTCATATCACCAACTTCATGGATTATATTCTGATTGCTACCACTACCTTCGAGGAACACATAGTAGCACTCTCCATGTTGTTGGATAGACTAAGAGAAACGGGATTGACAGCACGACCAAATCAGTGGAATATTTGATGTGAGACATTGGAATTTTTAGGTCACACTATCTCTACAGGGCAAATGTCTCCGGACCCAAAGAATGTAGAGAAAATGAGAAAAGCACCAAGACCACAAACTAAGAAGGATGTAAGATCCTTTGTGTCACTGTGCGGGTTTTATCAGAAATATATACCCCATTTTAACTCATTGTGCGCGCCATTAACCGACTTAACCAAAAAATGTCAGCCGGATAAAATACAATGGACTGCGGAGTGTGAACAGGCTTATACAGAGTTGAAAAATAAGCTGACAAATAAACCTATCCTTGCCCTTCCCGATCTCACACAAGAATTCGTACTAAGAACGGATGCTAGCAATGTAGGCATCGGAGCAACATTACTACAGCGGGCAGAGACACCGCCACATATGCTATTACTAGTAGCTTTTGCCAGTAGAAAGTTAAATACAGCTGAGAGAAATTATTCTACCGTTGAACGTGAATGCCTCGCTTTGGTCTGGTCGATCAACAAATTCGCCCCTTTTCTTTACGGGAAACACTTCATTGTGGAAAGTGATCACCAGCCTTTGATGTTTTTAGCAGTGTCTAAAAAAATTAAATTCACGACTTTTAAGGTGGAGTTTACTGTTATCTCCATATTCGTTCAATGTGAGATACATACCAGGACGGGACAATCTTGGACCCGATTTTTTAAGTAGGCATCCTATCAAAGGAGATATAGAGAAACAGAAAATTAAGGAGGAACTGCAGCATGTGTTGCCAAAAAGTTAACCGTGCAGGCACTGTTTTAAAGAAGAGGGCTCTGTAGCGAGATTTGGTAAACACTTGCTTGGTTGTAGCGCGACACGCCCACGCGACACCCACACACACAGCGCAAGGTCAGCGCTTCGGTCTTTCTTTGAAGATGGTAGACAGCGGAAATGTGACTTACGGTTAAAAGCCATACAGTATTACTGAAGAATGAGGAAATAGCTATATAGAAATGAATGGCGGACTTTAAAAGTATGCATTTACTGAAAATTAAATTATTCCCTACCGGAGAACGCCCGGTTGGAATAATATTAAATAAATATAACTCAACAAAGGAGATAGGCTAGGAATTATATCCAAAAGGATATTATTCAAATATAAATAGTTTTAAAGATAATTAATATTTTTCACCTTCATCACATCGGCTAAAAGTTAGCTAATAATCTTTAAAAATTTATTACACTAACAAGCCTCAACGGATTTTGATAAAACTTATATGGAATGAAAGCCTCATATTGGGAAAAGGGAATGATACATAGGAAGGACGGAAGAATATAAGTGTGTAGTGAACAGAAGAGAAAAACGAGTACAGGAAAAGCACAGATTGTTTCAAATAGCTTCAAATCAGGAGATGAAACTAAAATCTTTTGGGGAATTTTAGAGGTGCTTTCTCGTACGCGCGAGAGATTGAAATATAAGGACAGAGCGGCGCATTGTAAATCACACACCAAATCCAGAAGCCACAGTGAGAAACTGGAAGACAGTATCTGCAAGAAAAGTTATTTTTTCACGCTGCATGCAGGGCAGATTAACTTCAACCAAAATAATCTCACCGTGAGCTTATTAATCCTAAGAGGGTATGTAAGTTTATTAAAAATATATGTATTACTAATATCATTTTATTTCAGATTTTATTTCTGATTGATTGTACCAGATATAATAAAAAAGGGAATGACGCTAACCAGAGATAACCTTCACCGGCATTGTCAGGAAGCATAACCATTAATTGGGTAGCCACATATATCATGGCTAGTTCTTGCCTGGAAGCTTACGACATACCAGCAAGTACATAAGTGACTTTACATCCATAAGTGGAAGGCAAAGGTTATATCGTACCCATGTATCATATGATTTATTCATGTATTTTGTTAATTCTGCACAGTATATATTATCTTATCATGCTATCTCTGTAACATACTACCATGATTCATTCATTTATATACAAACACTGAAGACATGGTCGCATCATGAACAGTAGTTGGTGGTGAGATTGTTGGAACAATGGCCACCTATTACTTCTTGTTCCAGGTTTTTATGATCGATGTTTATGATCATTCCTGATCGAGAAAATAAAGACTTGTAGAAGTTGATCCAGCTCACTGAAGCCTAGAGGTCAACCAAACTTCAACACCTTAGTCCCCCGTAGTTATAGGGCGGGCTGAAGGAAAGTCTTCCGTACTCCAGTGTGTCGGAGGAACCTCGAGCAGACGTGGATAAAGTTGAGTTTATATATTTCCATCCAACAAATCCTGTGAGCAGTTTCTAAAATGACTATCTAATGATGACAACTAGATGGCAAGAGATAATGTGACAATCCTTTTGTTATAAGTTCAGTGGAAGATAAAACCAAGACTTTTTCTATTAGTTATTTTAATTTGTAACTAAATAATCATTTATTTTACCATCTTCCAACACCCATTTATCATTACAAGAATATATAGATGTACATAATAAATTGGATAATTGTACTCATTTGACTTGTTAAATTTTTAACTGTTAAAATTTTGAGTTACCTTTTCAAATTTAATTATATTATCACATAGGGTTACGATAGCGAAAGTAGCATCTTATACTTCTGAAGCCTAAATCTATTGTCCAGCTCAGAGTATTCACAGCTGTAACTCACTTGTGATACCAGTGTACTTCTCGGGCACTGGAACTTCATACTTTCTGGAGAGAGATTCTACTTCTGCTCTACCACTACTATCATACTAGGAAAACCTTTCGCTACATCCGTCCAGTGTTTTTTGTGATTAATTTTGTTAGTTGCCGGGAATTCAGATTATTACAGTGACAGTGAGTTTCAAGTTGTAAGTTAATTAGTATTTCGGAGATAATTGACATATACCCCTAATAACTATCGTTGCGTAATTGAATATAGTTGGTTTTTAAATTAAGAGGGGAAGAAGTTAAATAGTAGGTGTACATATTCATTTTAAGTTGCAGCACGCCTAGCTCGCATTACCAGGATACGCCACTGTAAATAATACTGATTTGTGGCGAGGCTTTACAACAATGTACGTTTATCAAAGCGATATTCTCTCTCTGCTCTCTCCTCTCTCTCTCTCTCTCTCTCTCTCTCTCTCTCTCTCTCTCTCTCTCTCTCTCTCTCTCTCTCAAAGGGCAGGATGTCAGATGGGTATGCAAGCTCGCTTCTTAACCATTTCAAAATAAAGTTCGTTTTTTCTCTCTTCATCCGTCCGTCTGTCTTCCATTTGTCCATTTGTCTGTACGTGCGTGCATCGATCCATCCATTCCACCCATCTATCTATATAAATAAATAAGGGACTTTTATATTTGGACATGCGCCCTAATATAACCGATTAGGTTGAACGGGACGCGCCTCGCCAAAACGAGGCAAAACTTTATTTTTAAAAAAAATATATATATATAGCGTCCGATTGGTAGAGTGGTTAGACCGATTAGGACTACCTTTACCATTATATATATATCATACCCGTTAGTAAATTGTGATTTTATTATAATACTATACAGATCCCTGTAATACTGTTTACCAGTCGCAGTGAAGCCTATGGTACGACACTGTGACAACAGAATAGCAAAATAAATTATAAGGAACCGGTCAATTATCAACCACGAATGCATTAATGTCCCACAGCGGTGGATTACAAGAAAGCTGCAAAATATAAACACAAAAATGGTCCTCATCATTGTCCAAGCTGCAAATAAAAAAAACGCTAAAATATAACAAGCAAATGAAGCAAAAAAAAAAAAAAAAATACAGAGTGAATAATTATAGCCAGGTGGGTCTGAACATCCATCTAAAGAAGACCGAAGTAATGGCACACAATGTGGACTACTTCTTCTTCTTCTTCCTCGTTCGTCCTGAAAAGGACGTTGGTTGCGTTGTGTCTGTTTACGCCGGAGCTGTGATATCTGCACCTTTCGGTCGACACATCCGACTTCAGCACGGCAGTTTTTGGACAATCCTGAGCCAATAAAACAATAAGGAACCAGAAGCTAGAAGAGACAGACACATTTACATACCTAAAATATATAGTGTCACGGCTCGTTTTACTGCCGTTTCGACTCGTATGCTTGGTTGTAAGCCAACCTGTGTTATCCTGGGCCGTAAACGAAACTCAAAATGCTTGAGTCCTGGTGTAAACAACCCGTCATATGATGTCACGTGACGAGGTTGAATTTTGGCGCTAAAGGAGGCATCAGGTTTGTCGAGTCTTCGTAGCCGTCTGGTAGAGACGTGTTTTTGGAAAGCCGGGTTTGATACCGTATTTTTTCGGCCTATGGCAGGACAGTGAGAAGTTGCCATTGCTAATTTAGTCCTGGAGTGTTTGTTTGTTCTGGTGCAGAACTATTTTGCTCTACGAAGTTGTCAGCTGTATTCGCTGTTATTTTCATTCTCGCATTGTGTTTAATATTTGTATGAGAATGTATTTACTGTAGTTCGCCCCGTCACTCATTATACTGAGTGATGGTCAGACTTGACAGTGATGCTGATCGGATTAGTTTATATCTACCGTACTATTTGCATTAGTAGCACAAATATGTTCTGTATCTCATTCTGGCAACGTTTGGCCAAGTTATTGTTCATTGAATAAAGGGATAATTGCTATTTGAGCCTGCCTTTATTAATGTCACCACTGTTCGTGAAGCCTTTAGCGTGTACGAGTCTTATTGTTCCTATCCATCGTGAAGTTCAGACGTGCAGTGGTAGTGTGTGTATTTGTATTGTGTTGACAAACAATACATACTCGTTGACATATAGTAACATCAGACGGCGGAAGAAGCAAAGACATTAACAACAGAATGAATACAGCTAGAACAGCCTTTGCTAGTCTAAACACCACCTGGAAGTCCTCTCAGTACAGCACAAACACCAAATTAAGATTATATGAGAGCTGTGTACTTTATGTGATTCTCTATGGCGCAGAATGCTGGAGAGTAACAGTGAAGGAGATGTCAAAACTGTCCTCTTTCCACACAATCTGCCTAAAGAAAATTCTCCCAATCTTTTGGTCGAAAACCATAGTCAACCAAGAACTGCTTACTCGGAGCAACCAAGATGACGTGCACACCATCATTGCTGGCAGACGCTGGAGACGTGGGTTGGCCACGTGCTTTGACAGTCGGTGGCTAAGGATCAAAGAAGAAGAAAGAAGCGAAAGCAAGCCCAACTAATAAAAAAAAGGGACCGACTTTGTTCAATGTAAAAAAGGGCCATGAAACCTTATCTATAAACCAGGGTTGAGTCGTGGAGTCGATTGTTTTTTAGTACAGTTGAGTGGGAGTTAGTAAAAAATGTCCGGACTCCAATCTCCGAATTGTATTCCATATAATAACAGCTGGAGCTGGTTGGCCATGTCCTCAGAAGAGACCCGGATGCCATCACAAGAATAGCAATGTCATGGACCCCTGAAGAAAGCAAACGAGATGCCGACCAAAAAACAACTTGGCGAAGAACTGTGGAGGCGGAGATGCAAAGAATAAACCAGAGCTGAGGCACTGCATGAAGGATGACCGCCGACCAAGGAAAGTGGAAGCAGTTTGTTGTGGCCCTACAAGACGCCACCAGGCATAATGGCCACTGACTGCTTTGACGGTCGGCGGCAAAGGATCAAAGAAGAAGAGAAGAAGATAAATAACAACTGTAGTCGGAGTCGGACCTCTAAAATTATAGGAGTCCAGATATTTTTTACCAACTCCACAACCCCTGCTATTGTGTACCCCACGAAAACATGTCTGCTCACAGATCGTCCTCAACTTATGATGGAGTACCGTTCCGACCACGCCGTTGAAATTCGATGTGGCCTTAAGTCGGAAATCACTATGTACTATATGAACCTTAAGGATGTGTTAATAATTAACATGTCTCAATGTTAAAATATGTGTGTCTGTTTTGTTATATTTAAACAAATGTTTACTCTGTGTTTATAGTGAAATAAGCCAGCTCGAAACCTCAGAATTGGGGCTAAAAGTGGTTGAAGTAGGTGGAAGACGCATGGCCCGCAACCTCCAGACCATACGTCATGGCCTCAAAACCTGGTCCCTGCAGATCCAAGTAGAACAGTCCTAATTACGATAGTTTGGTCATGACTGCTGAAAGGGAGACGATCGGTTACCACGACAAATATGGGAAAAATAAGAGCTAGGAATCCAAATCTCCAGGACGACCCAGAGTTTCACTGGGAGGACACCATTAGACAACCCGAGGACTAGATTGGAACCAGGCTAGGAGGAAGACAGCCGATACAATAGTTTGCCGCTCTCTCTGTCAAACTCTACACCCCAGGGTAGAAGAAAGACTAAATAAGTAAGTAGCAAAATAAAATTACTTTACTATCCGGTATCGTTCTGTGATCAATAATGAATAAACAAACAAATAACATTTACGACCAAAAGTGGAGAGTCGGCAATAATGAAATAGGATTAATGGAATGGCAGTCGTAATTACGAATGGTCGTTAAGTCGAATATATCGTAAATCTAAGACAATCTGGTAATGTTGTTACAAGATAAAGGTCTGTATACGCATAACAGCGTACCTGACAGAATGGTAGAATTCTGCTGTGGGTAATGTAAGTGAAATGTCAGTTTCAAACGGAAGTCTTAATGCTACAAAACTTGGCTCAAAGCTGATTAATATACATTTTTTTATGAAACATACATTTAACGGTACTGATTTCGAACGAACAATAACATCTAAATCTAGCAATGAAGTAATAAAAAGGAAAATCTGTAAGCAATGTTAGCGCTAACAAGTACAAACTGAGGCGGCAAAAATAACGAATGATACAACACCAATAATGCACCATAATGTAAAATAATATTTTGAAAATTGCGTTGGGGAAAAAAAT
Organism: Oreohelix idahoensis; assembly: GCA_024509875.1. NCBI lineage: Eukaryota > Metazoa > Mollusca > Gastropoda > Stylommatophora > Oreohelicidae > Oreohelix > Oreohelix idahoensis. Next base: position 36,680 of record JAMPIV010012849.1, on the reverse strand, counting down.
ATTTGAATTCTGAATTCTTGGTAGATATCGATAACTGAAAAAAAAAACTAAAAAATAACCTGAATGTCGGAATCACTGAAGAATAGATTAAAACGAAGACAATCTTGAAAAATAAAAGTATTCAACAAAATGCTGATGACACTTTCAAATGTATAACAATATGTAAGCAGGTGTATCATCTTAACTACAACATTGTGGCTACACAAACACTTCTATGATAACTGTGCTTCTGCAGTGTGTGGTTTATCAATGTTAGTGTGGTATTTGCTGTTAACTTATTCCGTTCAAACAGTGCAGGGGGAAAACTTCTGTTCTTTTTAGTTTCCTAATCCAATCCAAAGAGGCGGGTAGTAATCGTTTTGATTGAACGAATTTCCAAAAGTCGTACCTTTTGCCATAAATCCTGTGTAGTAAATAACATAACCTTTTTTTCTGGACATCCACCCACTCCACCCATCCGAATGTACCTCCTGATATTATAACGTGATTACAACTAGACAAAACGGCGAGGTGAACTGCTGGGGAAGCATCTGGAATTAAAACAACACCATTCCCTATTAAATTTCCATTGCACCACCCAAGATCATCACTTGCAACAAGGAAAGTAATATTTCTGCCGGGAAACTTTGACCTCATCCAAGCAAATGCCTTCATGAAATAGGATTTCCCGGGAACACCGTAGCCCAGCTTTTGATTTCTTCTCGTTGTGAAATCCCCGCGTCGCACGTGCACTCCTACCACTAAAGAATTTCTATTTTTAGAATACACGTCATGTAGAATATTATCTGCAGCATTAGCCACGGAATCACGGAAAGTGAACTCCAGCTTGACTTCATCTGCAGCAGCAGCGAAATATTTCCAGGACTGAAGGTATCCGTTTATTCTCCAGTTTTTCTGTGGTAAATTCATCAATTTCTCTTCAAAACTATTAGCGCTTGCGTCACTAGTCACGGGCCATCGAAAAAAAAAAAGGAAAAAATGAAACTAAAACAAAAAAAAAAAAAAAAAAAAAACACGAAGTCCAAAGCTTAATACTCCAGAAAGACGAGGGGAAAAAAACACACCATCGAGTAATTTAATTGTTAAAAAATAAAAACCAGTCTTAGTATTTTGTTCTTTCTTTTGTTTTGTGTTAGCTTGTTTGATTTTTTCTTACATCTCATAGAAGCTATCCCACAATGACAGTAATTCTTATATTAAAAGTAATTGGCGTATGGCAGCTTTATATCATATCGAGGAGCCGCGGTAGCGCAGTGGTTAGTGCACTGGCTTTCTATCTCGGTGTGGTCCATGGTTCGATCCCCAGTTGAGGTGGGATTTTGTTAAACCGCAAACGGCTCAGTGGTCGACCCAGCCTCATTAATTATATACCAGAGCAACTCTGGGAAGGCTAAGGCGGCCGGCGCGATGCTGACCACATCACCCTTAGTGTGCCGATGGTCAAGAAAATATGGGCCTAACACCATATTCCCAATATGCCTCAATGGGCGTGTCACGAATCCTTACTTACTTAGTCGTTCCCCTTCTACCGTGAGGTGTAGAGATTTGGCTCTTTGTTTCCCATGCTTGTCATGGTAGTCGATTTCTACTCCAAATCTGCAGACATGGCCAAACCATCTTAGTTGGGACTGTTCTACTTGGGTTTGCAGGGGGTGGGATTTTTAGGCCTTGACGTATCGTAATGGTTATCAGCAAATGCCAGCTCTAAAATACAGACCTGTCTCATCTTCCAGTACCCCACTAAATACTTTCTTGTTCTCTCCTTACATGCCTTGATGAGGAGTATGAAAATATAAGGTGACAGGATATCACCCTGTCTTACACAAGTGGTGGTCCTGAACTCTTCTGACTTATGGTTTGCTGTCCTCACATAATTTCTGCAAGACTTGTAGAAGCTATGTATAGCATGAATCAGAGGTGCTGGAATGTTCTTCCTTACCAAACAGTCCCAAAGTTTGCTCCAGTGGACCCTGTCAAATGCCTTTTCCAGATCTATGAAACAAAGATGGATCTCACTCTATACTCAAGGGCCTTTTCACTCAGCTGTCTGAGTGTGAAGATTAGGTCTTGAGTACTTCGGTTTGCTCGGAATCCGCACTGGGCTTAATCCTATTGTGGCTCAGCTAGGCGTCAGAGTCTCTGCTCTAGGATTCTACCTCACGGTAGAAGGGAAATGACTAAGTAAGTAAGTAAGAGTTATGCAACTCTCCCGCCCCCTCTCGCACCGGCAGTAAGCGTACAATGTTAGTTATTATTCAATTATCCATACGCGCACTGACATAAATATCGCGTGTCATTAATAGCTATTAAATTGTCGGCGTCTGATAGTTTAGTCGAATAATATTAAATAATAGGCACTTATACTAAATACGCACAACGAAATAAAACGTGAATTATTTTCTGTCAAATAGACAGTCGCGACTAGCATAAAATCAGTCAACTAAAACTGTCTCTTCTTGTGCGAGAAAGCGGGTGGTGAAAATTAACATTATAACTGAACATCTAGTATGAAATAGCTATGCGTTATTTATTTCACTAGTTCTAACAGCTAGAAAATCTAAGTGAATTATAATGGTAAAAGCTTAACACTTTAATCACATAAACGTTAATTTCGATTACCGGAAAATCAGAATGAAAATCCCCACGAATGCTATTAACACATTTTCCACAATGGTTCTAGAACTACGTGCTTAGACTTTCCATATACCGGAAAGTCCATAAACTGGGACTATGATTGGTCAACGTCCCTTGGTAATAATAAATTTGGTAGAGAGATTTTGTAGTTGGTTTAGATATTAAATTAACTGACTGTTGACCAAAAGACCAATCATTAGTTAGTTTCCGGTCAACGATTGAAAGAATAACATCCGCCCAAGACTTGGAGAACTGGGGATCTTTTGTGAATGATGTACGATAGATTTGAATGTATTGAGTAACAATTCGATGTTCCCAGTTATATTACTTCATAATAACATCCGCCCAAAAGGTTCAAGAAGGACAGTGGTATCTTTGGAGTCTGACTGAATGTATTTGAGTACAATTCGATGTTCACAGTCATATTACTTCACAAGATATCCCATACTGAAATAAACATCTTTTATATGATCTTGAAAACGTATAATCGTTACTGATTAAGTCAATCCTGTGATGTGAGAACCTGTTGCTGGTTTGTAAAAGTTAAGACTTAACTAACGGCTGATCCTACCACCACTACTACGATCACGAGCTACTCTTCCTACTACCACGATCACCTTCCACTATATGATCACGAGCCATCAGCTTCCTACTATACTACTACACTGCCACATATATACAACGTTTTGGTGCCCGTGACTAACCACACACCAGAGATCGTCATTTTTGGTGTGGTATTACAGCTTATGCATGATGGATCCAAATCTGCAACAGCAGTTTGAAAATCAAATACAATTGCTCCAACAACAAAATCTGTTACAACAACAGTATTACATGACATGCAACAACAGCATGCGTTAAGTCAGCCACTGCCAGATAACGCTGAAGTTCCTAATAGTTCTCTACAAGATATTGCTACCACCCTTAGTTTAGTTACTCAGAGTGCAAATCTGCACAACATCACTAACATTGTTAAGCCTTTTCATGGCGATCCGTCCACTTTTCGGCAGTGGTTACGTGACATTGAGAAATTTTCTTCATTGATTCCGTCAGCCACTGATGCCGATCGCAAACGTGTTGCTTTCTTATCATCTCAGTCACTTGTCACTGACTATCTACGTCGCCGTGCACAGTTATTTCCAGACGAGACCTTCGCCTCTCTACAAAAGGAGCTCATCCGCCGTTACTCTTCCGTTAAGGATCACCAACATGCTTGGACTTTGCTTCGCGGACTCCATCAGGACCGTCACGAGTCGGTTCAGTTTTTTGCCGATAGGTTGTTAAACCTAGCTGAAGATGCTTTAGTGGAACCTTCCTCTGTGTCTACTGATAAGGAAAACCAACTTGTTGGCATTTTTATCGATGGCCTCCAGTCAGATGCGCTGAAACTTCATTTAATAAGGAAAGACCCACAGACAATCCTTGATGCCATTCAACTAACAATAAATGAAGACAATGTGAAGAAACGATTTGCAAATAGACTTGGGCGTGAACCTCGTGCACACGATCACACAGATGAAGAGCCAATGGACGTCAGTCATTACCGTCAGTCTTGGCAGCAACCATCCATGTTACAGCCGTGCGATACTCCATTGCCGGGATCTTATCGCCAACAGTTTGGTCAGCGCACTCAACACCGACGTCACCCATCTGCTCTACAAGTTCAACAAGTAGCTCCAGTCATTTGCTACTTTTGTGGTTTGGCAGGACATACATCAAAAAGTTGTTCACAGCCTAAGGTCCCGTACAGTCCACAGATTCAACGTACTCCCGTGCCACAGCCACGACGTTATAAGAACAGGTCAGGACACTGGAACACACTTAATAAAAGGAGACATAGAATGGCAGTAAGGAATTTCATTGCCGAGATAAAAAAAAACAGAAAGATATGGGAAATTAACAACGTGGCATTAAAGAACGGACAAGGTTGTCTCATAATGACAGAAGATGGACTAAGAGCATATATTCTTCTTCTTCTTCCATCCTTAGCCATCAACCGGCAAAGCAGTATGTGGCCAGTACGCCTAGTGGCGTCTTAGGGCAACAACAAATTGATCAATCTATCGCTGTTTGGCTCCTGCCTAGTGGCGTTCCCCCCCCCCCCTTCCCGAACAAAAACAGACCCGCCCCAATCTATCATTGTTTCCGTATCAGATTGGTTGGCAAGCAGGTGATCAGCCCCATTACTCCTGCGAAGTTTTTACGGGATGGGGTAATACCTCTCCCCTGCCCCTACCCTCTCTTAGTCGCCTTTTACTTCTTGCTGTGCGTAGGGTGCCCCTGTTACTTTCTTTGATACCCCCCTCTCGGGCCCCGGTAACACACGAGTGACTTCCTTTCCTAGAAGCTGTATATTCCAGTTCAAACCAGTGGAGAAATAACTCTTTTTCCCACCAACGATTACCACTCTCCTTCCTCCCCTGAAGATGATATGCCCCTACCCAAATACCTCCTTGCCCACGTGTTCGTTTTCGTGCAGCTAGATTGGCTCCTGTCTTCCACGTGCGTTTCAGTCCCGTTCATCCTGTATCCGCTCCACTACCCCTCTGCCATGATCATGAGTTCGCTCCCTATTCACTAGTTCTATTCACTGCCCTATACACCTCCTGCCTTTAGATCCCTGTACATTATCTCTTCTATCCCCGCTCCCTTACTTCTTCTGATTGACATTTCCTTCCCTCCTTCTCATGTAAACGGATACCGCCCTCCTTCCGTGATTTTGACATGGAATCTGATATTCCTTCATTTACCCTACTCAGTTTTCCCACCAAACGACACCACTCCAGACATTCCTCCTGTGATTCTGCCTCCCCTTACCCAAATATCGACCTCCTTCAGCCCACTGCTCATGTCCGTCCCCGTTTTTCATGTCTCCCACGACTTCGTCAGTCCCCTCAGACTCCTCCGCTACCCTCTCCTGCAAAGTTCCGTACATCCCGTATTCCAGTTCGCGTTTCACTGCCCTATACACCTCCTGCCTTTAGATCCCATCATTATGTTCCATCCCCTCCGGCGGTCAATGACATTTGTCTTCCTCGACGCAAACGGAAAGACATATTACCTCCGCCTCGATTGTTGCGTGATGCCAATACGTCATCACCCACGACCATTACACTCATTGATTCCTTCAACCGCTTACTCCAGACATTGACAACTTGAACTTTTGCCTCCTTACTGAAGTCATATCGAATTCTTCAACGTTTCGTGCTCCTGCTGCTGTCATTTCTGATACATACGGAACCATGATTTTTTTCCTTCCTCCACTCCAGCATATTTGGTCTATACTCCGCATGACAAACTGATCAATCCCTACACCTCTCGTGTGAACGTTTCGTATGCTATCTCCATGTCATATCAGTTTGATTTCTTTATGATGCTACTCATTCAGCCAGTATGGACATATTTGAAGACCACTCTTTTCCTGAATCACGTTTCCTCCGGCATGTTGCTGCTTTACTTGAACCGTCCACAGACTTTATTGATTCTCCTAGTACCTGGACTGTGACTCTTATGACATTCCTCAGGCCGCTGATGAAGGCGACACACCTACTCAGCATTTTTTTTTAATGAGTAAAGATTTTATTACTTTTTTTTTCATTTCCCATGCCCCTCATGTGGATACCATCCATGTCTTGATGATTCCATTTTTGTTTCCATGTTTCACTACTTTCCATTTCATCTACCACTAATATTGTTTTTTTTTTACATGCAAGTCGTAGTCACATATTGCATGCCCTTATGATTGTTCCTCTTGTTCGAGTTTTCGGTTATTTAACCCGAATTATTACAGATATGTTTAAATCGGTTACCCATCTCCATTACATAGTTACTTATCCATGCCCATTGATGACCATCCCCATTGACTTTATTTTATGTTCATGCCCATTTATTGCTATTATGTTTACGATATTTTCATGATTTACTTAATGTTTTGCCTTTTGTATTACCACCAAGTTTTGTGGTTTATTTTCATTATGCCCCATTTTATGGGCACCCGCCATTTTTTTGATTCTTTCCCAGTTTTTTCCTTTGCGACGTTAACTCGCTTGTCATGTTCTATCATGTTTTATAATTCGCATATGTTTGAGAAATATTGATGACTATCAACCCATAAAAGCGGTTTGCTAGTTGGTTGATGATTGTGTAGTTACTTTTCTATTTTTGCCCATTATTAGTCCTAGTTGTCCCTTGACTATGTCCATCAGTCCCTATCTATGTCCCTACCCCTTCATAAATACTTCTTGAAATGTTCATGATATTGTTTCATCCATCATTCCCATCCATTGTTTGTTGTATTCCTTCACACATGATTTCTGGTGGGATACCTGAACCCCCATATTTTAGGGATTAGTCATTTTTTTAGGGACTAAAGTGACTCCCTACGGGATACACTTTGGTGGCCCCTGGGCGTATGTAGCCGTATGGCCTACTACGCCACCCTTAGGATAGAAAGTACTTTAGCAAGTCAAATACACTATGTACTTGTATAGGCTAGCTAGTACTCACATTAGTCACAAACCAATGACATCATTTGTCATGGTACTCGTGAGTCCATGATGTCATTAAATCTTGTGTGGATTTTCATACAAGATATACCGGAAAGTCCATAAACTGGGACTATGATTGGTCAACGTCCCTTGGTAATAATAAATTTGGTAGAGAGATTTTGTAGTTGGTTTAGATATTAAATTAACTGACTGTTGACCAAAAGACCAATCATTAGTTAGTTTCCGGTCAACGATTGAAAGAATAACATCCGCCCAAGACTTGGAGAACTGGGGATCTTTTGTGAATGATGTACGATAGATTTGAATGTATTTGAGTACAATTCGATGTTCCCAGTTATATTACTTCATAACAACATCCGCCCAAAAGGTTCAAGAAGGACAGTGGTATCTTTGGAGTCTGACTGAATGTATTTGAGTACAATTCGATGTTCACAGTCATATTACTTCACAAGATATCCCATACTGAAATAAACATCTTTTATATGATCTTGAAAACGTATAATCGTTACTGATTAAGTCAATCCTGTGATGTGAGAACCTGTTGCTGGTTTGTAAAAGTTAAGATTTAACTAACGGCTTATCCTACCACCACTACTACGATCACGAGCTACTCTTCCTACTACCACGATCACCTTCCACTATATGATCACGAGCCATCAGCTTCCTACTATACTACTACACTGCCACATATATACAACGTTTTGGTGCCCGTGACTAACCACACACCAGAGATCGTCATTTTTGGTGTGGTATTACAGCTTATGCATGATGGATCCAAATCTGCAACAGCAGTTTGAAAATCAAATACAATTGCTCCAACAACAAAATCTGTTGTTACAACAACAGATACATGACATGCAACAACAGCATGCGTTAAGTCAGCCACTGCCAGATAACGCTGAAGTTCCTAATAGTTCTCTACAAGATATTGCTACCACCCTTAGTTTAGTTACTCAGAGTGCAAATCTGCACAACATCACTAACATTGTTAAGCCTTTTCATGGCGATCCGTCCACTTTTCGGCAGTGGTTACGTGACATTGAGAAATTTTCTTCATTGATTCCGTCAGCCACTGATGCCGATCGCAAACGTGTTGCTTTCTTATCATCTCAGTCACTTGTCACTGACTATCTACGTCGCCGTGCACAGTTATTTCCAGACGAGACCTTCGCCTCTCTACAAAAGGAGCTCATCCGCAGTTACTCTTCCGTTAAGGATCACCAACATGCTTGGACTTTGCTTCGCGGACTCCATCAGGACCGTCACGAGTCGGTTCAGTTTTTTGCCGATAGGTTGTTAAACCTCGCTGAAGATGCTTTAGTGGAACCTTCCTCTGTGTCTACTGATACGGAAAACCAACTTGTTGTCATTTTTATCGATGGTCTCCAGTCAGATGCGCTGAAACTTCATTTAATAAGGAAAGACCCACAGACAATCCTTGATGCCATTCAACTAACAATAAATGAAGACAATGTGAAGAAACGATTTGCAAATAGACTTGGGCGTGAACCTCGTGCACACGATCACACAGATGAAGAGCCAATGGACGTCAGTCATTACCGTCAGTCTTGGCAGCAACCATCCATGTTACAGCCGTGCGATACTCCATTGCCGGGATCTTATCGCCAACAGTTTGGTCAGCGCACTCAACACCGACGTCACCCATCTGCTCTACAAGTTCAACAAGTAGCTCCAGTCATTTGCTACTTTTGTGGTTTGGCCGGACATACATCAAAAAGTTGTTCACAACCTAAGGTCCCGTACAGTCCACAGATTCAACGTACTCCCGTGCCACAGCCACGACGTTATCAGAACAGGTCAGGACACTGGAACACACTTAATAAAAGGAGACATAGAATGGCAGTAAGGAATTTCATTGCCGAGATAAAAAAAAACAGAAAGATATGGGAAATTAACAACGTGGCATTAAAGAACGAACAAGGTTGTCTCATAATGACAGAAGATGGACTAAGAGCATATATAAAGCCAGTAAAACAGTGGAGAAAAACCTTTAGTAGACGATACCGTTCTAGTTCCACCCCTGAAGATGATATGCCCCTACCGGAACTGGATGCACGTGTTCGTTTTCGTGCAGCTAGATTGGCTCCTGCTTCTAGTGCGTTCCCCCCGTTCATCCTGTATCCGCTCCCACCATAAATCTGCATGATCATGAGGTCGCTCCCTCCTCACTAGATACTATGACACATACCTCTCCTCCTCCCCCTGTACACCTCTCTTCTAACCCCGCTCTTACTTCTTCTGATTGGTTTCCTTCCCCTACTTCTCATGTAGATACCGCCCTCTCTTCCGTGTCTTCTGACATGGAATCTGATATTCCTTCATACCCTACTAGTTTTCCCACCAAACGACACCACTCTCCTTCCTCCTGTGATTCTGCTCCCCTTCCCAAATACCTCCTTCAGCCCACTGCTCATGTCCGTCCCCGTTTTTCATGTCTCCCACGACTTTGTCAGTCCCATCCGACTCCTCCGCTACCCCCTCCTGCAAAGTTCCGTACATCCCGTATTCCAGTTCGCGTTTCACTGCCCTATACTCCTCCTGCCTTTAGATCCCATCATTTTGTTCTATCCCCTCCTGCGGTCAATGACATTTGTCTTCTTCGTTGCAAACGGACAGACATATTACCTCCGCCTCGATTGTTGCGTGATGCCAATACGTCATCACCCACGACCATTACACTCATTGATTCCTTCTACCGCTTACTCCAGACATTGACAACTCTTGAACTTTTGCCTCCTTACTGAGGTCATATCGAATTCTTCAACGTTTCGTGCTCCTTGCTGCTGTCATTTCTGATACATACGGAACCATGATTTTTTTTCCTTCCTCCACTAAAGCATATTTGGTCTATACTCCGCATGACAAACTGACCAATCCCTACACCTCTCGTGTGAACGTTTCGTATGCTATCTCCATGTCATATCAGTTTGATTTCTTTATGATGCTACTCATTCAGCCAGTATGGACATATTTGAAGACCACTCTTTTCCTGAATCACGTTTCCTCCGGCATGTTGCTGCTTTACTTGAACCGTCCACAGACTTTATTGATTCTCCTAGTACCTGGACTGTGACTCTTATGACATTCCTCAGGCCGCTGATGAAGGCGACACACCTACTTAGCATTTTTTTAATGAGTAAAGATTTTATTACTTTTTTTTTCATTTCCCATGCCCCTCATGTGGATATCATCCATGTCTTGATGATTCCATTTTTGTTTCCATGTTTCACTACTTTCCATTTCATGTACCACTAATATTGTTTTTTTTTACATGCAAGTAGTAGTCACATATTGCATGCCCTTATGATTGTTCCTCTTGTTCGAGTTTTCGGTTATTTAACCCGAATTATTACAGATATGTTTAAATCGGTTACCCATCTCCATTACATAGTTACTTATCCATGCCCATTGATGACCATCCCCATTGACTTTATTTTATGTTCATGCCCATTTATTGCTATTATGTTTACGATATTTTCATGATTTACTTAATGTTTTGCCTTTTGTATTACCACCAAGTTTTGTGGTTTATTTTCATTATGCCCCATTTTATGGGCACCCGCCATTTTTTTGGTTCTTTCCCAGTTTTTTCCTTTGCGACGTTAACTCGCTTGTCATGTTCTATCATGTTTTATAATTCGCATATGTTTGAGAAATATTGATGACTATCAACCCATAAAAGCGGTTTGCTAGTTGGTTGATGATTGTGTAGTTACTTTTCTATTTTTGCCCATTATTAGTGCTAGTTGTCCCTTGACTATGTCCATCAGTCCCTATCTATGTCCCTACCCCTTCATAAATACTTCTTGAAATGTTCATGATATTGTTTCATCCATCATTCCCATCCATTGTTTGTTGTATTCCTTCACACATGATTTCTGGTGGGATACCTGAACCCCCATATTTTAGGGATTAGTCATTTTTTAGGGACTAAAGTGACTCCCTACGGGATACACTTTGGTGGCCCCTGGGCGTATGTAGCCGTATAGCCTATTACGCCACCCTTAGGATAGAAAGTACTTTAGCAAGTCAAATACACTATGTACTTGTATAGGCTAGCTAGTACTCACACTAGTCACAAACCAATGACATCATTTGTCATGGTACTCATGAGTCCATGATGTCATTAAATCTTGTGTGGATTTTCATACAAGATATACCGGAAAGTCCAAAAACTGGGACTATGATTGGTCAACGTCCCTTGGTAATAATAAATTTGGTAGAGAGATTTTGTAGTTAGTTGGTTTAGAGATTAAATTAACTGACTGTTAACCAAAAGATCAATCATTAGTTAGTTTCCGGTCAACGATTGAAAGAATAACATCCGCCCAAGACTTGGAGAACTGGGGATCTTTTGTGAATGATGACGATAGATTTGAATGTATTTGAGTACAATTCGATGTTCCCAGTTATATTACTTCATAACAACATCCGCCCAAAAGGTTCAAGAAGGACAGTGGTATCTTTGGAGTCTGACTGAATGTATTTGAGTACAATTCGATGTTCACAGTCATATTACTTCACAAGATATCCCATACTGAAATAAACATCTTTTATATGATCTTGAAAACGTATAATCGTTACTGAGTAAGTCAATCCTGTGATGTGAGAACCTGTTGCTGGTTTATAAAAGTTAAGATTTAACTAACGGCTTATCCTACCACCACTACTACGATCACGAGCTACTGTTCCTACTACCACGATCACCTTCCACTATATGATCACGAGCCATCAGCTTCCTACTATACTACTACACTGCCACAGTATTAGCTCATGTCCAAAGAAAGAGGCGTGGATGAAAAATTAAGCTTGTGTGAGTAACCACAGGCAGTAAATGAATGGTTTTAGCTAGCAAATCATAGAGCGCTAACGGGACTACAAAGACTGTCAGATTACTGTAGGCTCTATTTCCTTTATACAAGACAGTCTCCATGCCGGGCGCACTCCTCCTTTTTCAGCCGGGCTTGGGACCGGCCTAGGCGGAGTTGTAACGGGATCCTTTACCTTTTACCTCACATCAGATCGGTAAAAGTTACACAAAGCTTTGACATGATTCTTCATTTCCACTTTTCATTCCGGATTCATTATTCAAATTTTCTATTGGAAGCGAGATAGGAAAAAAAAATCAAGAACATTTTGAGTTAATATGCCTATTTACAGAATAAAAATATTCGTACCTTGTTATAAATAACTAAGAAGCTAACGCATCAATACCCTTTAGCTTCCTAGAGAACATAGACCTTCAACAAACACATGTCAAGTCCTCCTGTTACTTGCCATCTGCTCAAGTTCTTTTCATGTTTTCCTCATCACTGTCACTTGTATCTCCAGCTCTCTTCTCCAGTGTATTTTTTTTTTTTGGCCTACCTCTGCCTCTCTTTAACATTGGGATTCCAGAACAAGGACTGCTTTGTAATGCTATCTATCGCCAGCGTCTTCTTCTTATCGCTTATTCCAGTGGAACTTATATGGTTCTTGTCATCAGTTCCACATTAGTGACTGTCATATCATTTCAATCCTTCCATTCTACACAAGCCCCCATTTATGGTAACTTTTGTTGTTGTTATTTTTGTTGTTCTCCATGTTTTAGACAATACCATAGGACGAAGTAAGAATCTTCAACTCAAATGCCGTTAGTCCTAATGTATGGCTCTGAGACATGGAGAGCATCAAAAACAACTACCAAAAAGCTACAGACTTTTATAAACCGGTGCTTGCGTAGAATAGAAGGACTGAAATGGTATGACAAAGATTAATGAAGATAAATTTCTAGGACATGCCTTATGGTTAGCAGAACTAGAAGCAAGTAAAAACATTGGGTAAGTAATATTTCGCAAATTATCAATAAGGCTAATTGCGGAAAAAGTTAAAGTAATTTTAAAAAGACAATTTACAAGATTTCATAAAGTCCACCAACCTGTCCCAAAACGAATCCTTCTAGCAGCACAAATATAATTTATCCAGTAATAGGTATGTGAGAAAACATTTTTCAATGCGGGAATCTACCACTGCGTCACAAAAACCGTGTAAACTTTCTGAACCCTAGTTTATCCTAGTATTTATTCATATCTTAGCCATATACGCGACATTTCTAGAAACTTTCTCAGTGTCGCCTTATTTTGCTGCGTTTTTGGGGAGATGCAAAACCGTAGTGGCCAGTACGACTTCCGGTTTGCCACACAATGTGAAAGGCGGACTGTTTCTACTCACACAGTCCAGTGTCGCTCTGTCCTGCGATGCAGAAGGCATGGTATCATTGTTCATATGTGATGTTACTGGAAGGGATGTTACACCTTCACGGCTTGCTTTTGAGACGTAACATTATCCGCGTCATTTTCGCCAAGCCCAGAGAATTATCTACCCTTATAGATGCGCATTATCGTCACACAACCGTCTCTGGCTTACCTTTGTTGCCGAACTTTGAAAGGTTTAACATTTTCAAGCTAATAACCGACATGTAGTCCAACAGTTATTAACGCCAAAGATCACCAGACAACAACCGACCTATCCCGAGATTTAAGTTGGCACTAACTGGACATATCTTTAAACGCGGTCAACCTGTATAACCAGATATGTTGTTGGACTGAACATACAAGAGAGAAGAGCGAGGTGATAGCAGACGACTTAGAGAAGAAAGACAAGAGCAAGCTAAAGCTTAACATCATTGTTACAGCTGAAGCAGACGGCATAACATAGACAACTGTCGCAGCTATATGTCCCTCGTGGGAGAAAAGGAACACACGAAGAATTCTCATCATAATAATTATTATGTTTAACTAATGATTAACATGACCAAACCTCAGGTATATCACCACATATAAATACTGAACGGATATTCAAGTCACAGACTCGATTGGATAACTATGCATGCATATCAGACAAAAGCTGTAGAGTCAACAAGCAAACAAAGAGGTATAAGAGTCTTTCATGAAAACGTTCAGTGGCCTTCAGATAAAAAGGTTATCAGTGAATATTGAATACGCTTGCATCAGGGGTCTCAGATTTCTGCTGGGTCGATAATTTATAGGCTATGATTGGGACATTATGCAAGAACTTCGCAATAAATGTCCTGGGCCAGTGGTTCTCAATTCTCAGGATCGGCTAGGCCGTCTGGTGCCTCCTAACGTTATACAGTAGTAGGTATAGACCGCTGAGAAAGGTATTTTTCGATCCCCCCCCTCCCCCCCCAATATAAGTATGACCATCAGGGCCGGCGTAGGAGGTAGGAAGGACGTACCCGGCAAAACGCACTGTACAGTAATTCTTGTCTGAAAAAAATAAATTGGTATATCGCACTGCGTTGTAGTTATTATAATCCATTAGGCAGACATTTCCACCTTTCCTTCCTGTATAGGGCAACAGACTGGAGAGATAAAGAGTAAAGATGTTTTTATGTTTGCTTCATATGTTATTAATGTATAGTGTGTAAACAAATTTTATGAAATTTTTATAATTTCGTCTAAAATGTATGGTAGGAAATTATTATTTCAATATTCATTCCAAACAGGTATCGGTATGGTACGTGTAGTGGAATCATAATTTGGGCAGTAAATAATAAATATAAGGTAAAGGTGGTCCCATTGCAGATACCACTGTAGTGGAGTTAAGTGTAAGAGACTTCAATTTACTAGGTCCGGCATCAAGAGGTGGGATGACCAGCTACCTTCCCGGCTGCCTTTTCCTTCCCTAACTCACGAGCAAAGCCAGGTATCCATTTACAGCTGAGTAGACTGGAACGTGTCGTTACCGTGAATCGAACTTAGCATCTTTGTCGAGAGAGAACAGCGCTCTAACCATTCTTTCAATCCGACGCTCAATAAATATATAAATATAAAATATTGCAAGTAATTTGTACCTCTGAATAATTGTTATTAATTATAATTGTTAAACTAAAAACATATGAAAGAAAGATCTTGGTTGTTATATCACATACAAACAGACAAGAAATAAGCTTCATTTAATTATAAACAGCCACCGTCATATTGAGACGAAATGTCAAGAGTGGCTGATGTTAAATCTTAGTAACAAAATAGCTAGTCCCATAGCAGATACTGCCGTAGGATAGTGAAGTGTTGGAGACTTCACCATACTAGGTCCAGCATCGAGATGTGGGGTGACCAGTTCCCTTCCTCGCTGCCTTTTCCTTCCCTAACTCAAAGTCAGGTACCCATTTACAGCTGGGTAGACTGGAGCGTGTCGGTACCGTGATTTGAACCTGGCACCTTTGCCGCGAGAGACCAGCGCTCTAACCACTCTGTTAATCGGCCGCTCAGTGTTGTAATATTATAAATTTTACAAGCTAATTTGAAACATGACGACCGTTACTGGTTTGACATTGTTAAGTCCTTTTTCGCATAGCAGCTATGTGTGCGAGTCTTAACATAGCAAGATGCATGTCTAACTGTGACAGATGCACTGTATGTGCGCATCTGAGTAAAAATATGTTTAATTAGTTACGTGTCAATGGTTGCACTAAAGAGCACAACTTGGTGCGATAGTGTTTGCTTTGTTGCCAAACAGCATTGACGCGGAGAGATCCAAAATGCCGGTGAATGAAGACAGACGTTCTTCTGTTCTAGTAGTCCCTTATTACGGGAAGATTTAAGTATTCAATGTTAGGCTACCTTCCAGGGTGAAGTGATAGCATTAGCCAAGTCATGGCTCATTTTATTAGTATCTCAACACGATACTAAGATTATAAGTTCTCAGCAAGATTCTAGGTAGGGCTTCGGTACGGTTCTTGATGGCCGGTCGCTAGTGTGTCCGGATCGTTTGCTGGACTATATTCGAATGTAAATGAGCTGTTGTATCTCCAGTAAAATATGTATCCGGCGTCTCGAACATGTTATAAGAAGGGAATCAATAAACTACAAGGTTATTTACGAGGCCAATAATTGGACATTAATATTATGTTAAAGCTCTACATGCTTGATTCAATATGCAAATGTCAATGTCAGAGTATGTCCACTCTATACGTTTTATCGTCTTCGTCTCCGTTGAAATAATGAATGTTATTGAAACCTAAAACACCAGCCAATGAATTAACTATATGATACTTAGACGTTGGTCAACGACCCTGTTATTACCGTTGGGTATATTTTGACATTGGGTCTAACTGTTTGACCCCACCACACACTATCATTCGCGTTGATAATTTTGTCGGCTACCCGTAAGCCCGACCTATACTGACAAAGTTTAAGTCAGTGGACATTATGCGACAATAATCCAAGCTTGAAGTATTATCTCAGCTTACGACTTGTGAACTAAAATAAACGTTCCAACAGTTGGTGGTGGCCAGTGTGGGGAATTATCAAGAACTCACGATTCCAAAAAATTATGAAGCAATACAATATATCCGTTACAACTACAATGTCCAGTTACTTTCAAATCGACAACAACATGTGTTTTGGAGATTTACCTAACGATCGGTCAGACTAACCTTCAAGTGGTCCTGTATAACGTTCTATGTCAAGGTCAACTTTGGACTTCAACCGTCAGAGTCAACGTGGAAAGGCGTTACGTGTCTGCTCCAACACGTTATTGTAAAGCTCATTATGCAACACCCGAGAACCATCATCGCTAGCTCTGCGAGGGCCGGGAAAGTTTTTCTTTAAAAAAAAGATATGTGAACTGTTGTTCTATTCTACCGTTGCAAATATAGTTGAGCCTATCTTTGATATGTCCACATTCATGCTTTATGTTATATGTTCTATGTTTAACGCGGGTTGGTCTGGTTGGCGACTTGGGAAGGAAAAATCCCAGATTCACTACCGGGCCTTCGTGAGTGTTCTTTAGGGACAATTTTTTTGCAGACCTCCCACAGTGGAAGTTCCAGCTTATGTTAGCTGAAGGATTTTTAAGTCCACTGCGTTTGGTTCTCCGTGAACTATATTTGTTTAGACGTGATGTGTCGTTTTCAATATTGTTATTATAATGTTTTTCTTTCACTGTGCCTTTTTTTATGATTGACTTTGTTTGTGATTGTTTTCCTCAATCTTGCTATCGTTAATTTTTATACAAACTTCATGTTTATACCCTGTGTTGTCACTTGTCTAGTTCTTATTCGCAGCTGTCATTGCAAACTTTGCAATAGTTTTCATCTTTTTTTCTGCTTTCTTATTTAGTTGATTTCTGCGAACGTTACCATTTGTCCCTCGATATCTTGTCTTTGTCACTATTGTCCGCATGGTCTACTTCTGTATTTGATCTGTTATGCTCTTATAATCTTATGATGAATACTATAATGATTGATTAATAACTATAATAATTGGGAATTAATTGTACAAGTTCTTTGGACAGGAACTTGTTACACAGTAATTAAGTGATAATTTGAATTTCTTGAAGAAATATTTAACTGAATGAGTTGAAACTCATATAAATTAGACAAGATGTCTATATTAGAGTATTTTATGGATTCTGGAAGATTGTCTGGTTTGAAGGGTGAGGCTTTAGTAGTATATGCAGCCTATGCATCGGAAGAAAGGAGAAGACTTACTCCAGAATGGTATGAATGGAGAAGGAAAGAGGAATTATCTAAGGAGAGTCAAGCAGAATTGCATTTGGTAGATATGAAGCGAATAGAGAAATTGGCTGAGACGAGGAGAGATGAAGAATTAGCTAAGATGAAGAGAATAGAACATTAGCTCTTCCTCATGAGAATAAATTAGGACAATCTAAACTGCCGAATGAGAAAAAAAGAGCTAGAAGATGAAATGAGCTCATTGAAAAACGTACATCAATGCAAGGAAAAGGCTCTTACTGTGGAGCTAGAAAAATTAAAAATGGACTACGAGAAATTAAAAGTTCATGCCCAGAAACGTGAAGAGTCAAATACAGAAGCGCTTGTTGATCTATTGAATGATAATGCAGATCTCTATCGCCAACTTAAAGAGAAGCAAACAGTAGTACCCGAGAATTTTGGTGAACTTATGAAAAGCTATCATAGTGCTATCGAAGCACATAAACAAGACCTTGAACAAGAAAAGGCCAAGAATGTAGAATGTATCAGTAAACACTCGGTAGAAATTGAATGTCTGAATCAAAGTGCTGCTGCAGAACTCAAAGCTAAAGATTTAGAAATTGAGGATATGGTTGCTAAAGAGAAGATTCTTACTTCTCAGTTACGTGACTTAAGGTCAGATTATGATAAGCTTCAATTTGATACACAAGAAATAATACGCAAGGCTCTTACTAAAGAAAAAGAAATTACAGATTTCGCTATTACGAAACTTCGTAACAGAGTTGGTGCTCTGTTGGATGTTGTCTTGACCAACAGGGTGTTGTCTGCTGTTAAGGTTAACAGTGCTAGACATAATGTTGATGATCAACACTTCACGAAAGCAAAGAGTCAGCACAAAGCACTCAACGCTGATAGTCAGCAGGGTTTAAAAAAATCTTTCAGAGGTAAATATACATTTCCTTGTCATGATTCTTGTGCAGGGTTTTCCTCTCATAACAGGTCTAACTGTGATGAGTTTGGATCATGGCGTAAGGCCGATGATGACAATATCAACATACAAAAATACCCGCCACATGTAAACAATAGTAAGAAGTGGAACTGTAATGGCCAATATAGTCTGAATAGGACTCAAGATGAGGGACAAACTCATAAAAATCATGGTCATTCCGACAGTAGTGGTAAACTTGTTTGTGATATTCCAATTACGGCTAGTCAGAATGCTACAGGCCATGTTAACAGTCATCAGGCAGAGCCTGAGGTGAATGTATTACGACATACGCAATCTGCCTATTTGACAGTGGGTAATACTGCTGCTCAGGATAAGATTAATAGGGATAAACTGAATTGCCCTCCTATTGCGCCATTCAGGGAAAAACATGTGCGTAATAACTATTCTCCGCGCTTAGCACGCGCGACACATAGTTATTTGAATGATACTCGGGCTCAGTTGCGATCTGGCCGAGATCATGTCACTAAATCGTACTGTTCTGGTGCGCAACATTCCATCGCATACAACTTGGTATGCACTGCAAACATTTTTAATAAAATCGGTAATGTT
>JAMPIV010012849.1:0-12500 GCA_024509875.1 Oreohelix idahoensis | reverse complement strand
AAAGAGGGGCTGACCAAAAACAACTTGGAGGAGAGCTGTGGAAGCCGAGATGCAAAGAATGAACCAGAGCTGGGGCACTGCATGAAGGATGGCCGCTGACCGAGCAAAGTGGAAGCAGTTTGTTGCTACCTTACAAATTACCACCAGGCGTGATGGCCACTGACTGCTTTGACAGTCGGTGGCTAAGGATCAAAGAAGAAGACAAGAAGCGAAAGCAGCTAACTAATAAAAAAGGGACCAACTTTGTTCAATTTTAAAAAAGGCCCATGAAACCTTATCTATAAACCAGGGTTGAGTCGTGGAGTCGATTGTTTTTAGTGGAGTTGGAGTTGGTAAAAAATTCCCGGACTCCATCTCCGAATTGTATGCCATATAATAACAACTGTAGTCGGAGTCGGACCTCTAAAATTATAGGAGTCCAGACATTTTTTACCAACTCCACAACCCTGCTATAGTGTACACCACGAAAACTTGTCTGCTCACAGATCGTTCTCAACTTATGACGGAGTACCGTTCCGACCACCCCGTTGTAATTCGATATGGCCTTAAGTAGGAAATCACTATGTACTATATGAACCATAAGGATTTGTTAATAATTAACATGTCTCAATGTTAAAATATGTGTGTCTGGTTTGTTATATTTAAACAAATGTTTACTCTGTGTTTATAGTGAAATAAGCCAGCTCGAAAACTCAGAATTGGGGTATCTGAGGAAGGTGATTGAAGAAGGAGGAAGACGCATGGTCTGCAACCACCAGACCAAACGTCATGGCCTCAAAACCTAGCCCCTGCAGATCCAAGCAGTCCTAATTACGATAGTTTGGTCATGACTGCTGAATGGGAGACAATCGGTTACCACGACAAAATATGATAAACTAAGAGCCGAGAATCCAAATCTCCAGGACGACCCAGAGTTCGCTGGGAGGACACCATTAGACAATCCGAGGACTAGTTTGGAACCAGGCTAAGAGGAAGACAGCCGATACAATAGTATGGCGCTCTCTCTGGCAAACCTCTACACCCCAGGGTAAAAGAACGACGAAGTAAGTAAGTAGCAAAATAAAATTACTTTACTGTCCAGTATCGTTCTGTGATCAATAATGAATAAACAAACAAATAACATTTACGACCAAAAGTCGAGAGTCGGCAATAATGAAATAGGATTAATGGAATGGCAGTCGTAATTACAAATGGTCGAATATATCGTAAATCTAAGACAATCTGGTGAAGTTGTTACAAGATAAAGTTCTGTATACGCTTAACAGCGTACCTGACAGAATGGTAGAATTCTGCTTTGTTAATGTAAGTGAAATGTCAGTTTAAAACGGAAGTCTTAATGCTACAAAACTTGGCTGAAAGCTGATTAATATACATTTTGTTAATGAAACATACATTTAACGTGACTGATTTCGAACGAACAATAACATCGAAATTTAGCAATGAAGTAATAAAAAGGAAAATCTGTAAGCAATGTTAGCGCTAACAAGTACAAACTGAGGCGGCAAAAAT
Source organism: Oreohelix idahoensis (assembly GCA_024509875.1). Lineage (NCBI taxonomy): Eukaryota > Metazoa > Mollusca > Gastropoda > Stylommatophora > Oreohelicidae > Oreohelix > Oreohelix idahoensis. The sequence continues at coordinate 10,991 of JAMPIV010012849.1, read as the reverse complement.
AACGAATGATACAACACCAATAATGCACCATAATGTAAAATAATATTTTGAAAATTGCGTTGGGGAAAAAATATTTAAATGCTGAATTCTTGGTAGATATCGATAACTGAAGAAAAACTAAAGAATGCTCCGAAATAACTTAAATGCCGGAAGCACTGAAAAATAGATTAAAACGAAGATAATCTTGAAAAATAAAAGTAGTCAACAAAATGCTGATGACACTTTCAAATGTATAACAATATGGAAGCAGGTGTATCATCTTAACTACAACATTTGGGAGCCGCGCTGGTGTAATGGCTTCGGCGTTGTACTGGCGACCAGGTGTTCATGGTTCAAACCCGGGCGTCGGCGTTTGAAGAAATGTTTACGGCCGGAAATTTGACTGAATAGCCTGAACGGCTCCTGTGATAAACCCTCTGTGGATGGGAAGGAGCGAAGCTCCTGACCGGGTTGGAAGGAAAGTCCTCAGGTTCCCCAGCCTCGCAATGACATGTCATTGGGCCGAAGGGCTGAAAGCCTAAGTGCCGCTGGTTAAAAAAAAAAAAAAAAAAAAAAAAAAAAAAAAATACAACATTGTGGCTACACAAATACGTCTATGATAACTGTGCTTCTGCAGTGTGTGGTTTATCAATGTTCTTGTGGTATTTCCTGTTAACTTATTCCGTTCAAACAGTGCAGGGGGAAAACTTCTGTTTTATTTAGTTTCCTAATCCAATCCAAAGAGGCGGGTAGTAATCGTTTTGATTGAACGATTTTCCAACAGGTCTACCTTTTGCCATAAATCCTGTGTAGTAAATAACATAACCTCTGGACATCCACCCACTCCACCATCCGAATGTACCTCCTGATATTATAACGTGCTTACAACTAGACAAAACGGCGAGGTGAACTGCTGGGGAAGCTTTTGGAATTAAAACAACACCATTCCCTATTAAATTTCCATTGCACCACCAAAGATCATCACTTGCAACAAGGAAAGTAATATTTCTGCCGGGAAACTTTGACCTCATCCTAGCAAATGCTTTCATGAAATAGGATTTATTGGGAACACCGTAGCCCCGCTTTTGATTTCTTAGGAAATCCCCGCGTCGTACATGCACTCCTACCACTAAAGAATTTCTATATTTAGAATACACGTCATGTAGAATATTATCTGCAGCATTAGCCACGGAATCATGGAAAGTGAACTCCAGCTTGACTTCATCTGCAGCAGCAGCGAAATATTTCCAGGACTGAAGGTATCCGTTTATTCTCCAGTTCTTCTGTGGTAAATTCATCAATTTCTCTGCAAAATTATAAGTGGTTGCGTCACTAGTCACTGGCCATCTGAAAGAAACAAGTGAAAAATGAAACTTACACGAAAACAAACACTAATTCCATAGCTTAATACTTCAGAAAGACGAGGGAAAAAACACCATCGAGTAATTTAATTATTTAAAAAAAAACCGGGGTCGACCCAGCCTAATGAATTGGGTACCAGAGAAACTCTGGGAAGGTTAAGGCGGCCGGCGCGATGCTGACCACATCACCCTTAGTGTGCCGATGGTCAAGAAAAAATGGGCCTAACACCATATTCCCAATATGCTTCAATGGGCGTGTAACGGGATCCTTACTTTCTTAGTCGTTCCCCTTCTACTGTGAGGTGTAGAGGTTTGGAAGAGAGAGAGAGCCGGATTATCCTATCGGCTGTCTTCCTCCTGGCATGGTTCCATTCTAGTCCTCGGTCCTTCAAAGATTGTCTCTGGGTATCCTGGGGGTCTGGGTCCCTGGTTCTTTGTTTCCACGCTTGTCGTGGTAGCCGATCTTCTCCCATTCTGCAGACATGGCCAAACCATCTTAGTTGGGACTGTTCTACTTGGGTCTGCAGGGGGTGGGATTTTAGGCCTTGATGAATCGTCTGGTTGCGGACCATGTCTCTTCTTGTTACTTCAACCACCTTCCTCAGATACTTCATTTCTGAGGTTTGGATTTGGCTTTTGTGGGTTGTATTCATTGCTCATGACTCGCATCCATATGTCAAGACTGGGACATAGGTGGAGCGGTATACAGCCATCTTCGTTTTCTTACCAACCTCTCTCTTGCTGAGGAATCCTCGATTTATGGCCTGATAAAGTCTCCCAGCTGCTGCTTTTCGAGTGGCCAACTCTTCTTTGACGCCTCCCTTTCTGTCTATAATAGCTCCGAGGTATTTAAAGTGGTCGACCTGCTCCAGGACCTGTTCTCCAAGCTTAATCTGATGTCTTCTTTCTTCTCGTGATATCACCATGGATTTTGTTTGAGAGCTGCTTCTCCAGCACTTCCTTCCAGACTTGCAGGTAGGATTGGAGATGTGCCTCTGATTTAGCAATCAGGGCAACATCATCAGCAAATGCCAGCTCTGAAATACAGACCTGTCTCATCTTCCAGTACCCCACTGAATACTTTCTTGTTCTCTCCTTACATGCCGTGATGACATCGTCCATGAGAAGTATGAAAAGATAAGGTGACAGGATATCACCTTGTCTTACACCAGTGGTGGTCCTGAACTCTTCTGACTTATCGTTTGCTGTCCTCACATAATTTCTGCAAGACTTGTAGAAGCTCTGTATAACACGAATCAGAGGTGCTGGAATGTTCTTTCTTGCCAAACAGTCCCAAAGTTTGCTCCAGGGTACCATGTCAAACGCCTTTTCCAGATCTATGAAACAGAGATGGATCTCACTCTTATACTCAAGGGCTTTTTCACTCAGCTGTCTGAGTGTGAAGATTAGGTCTTGAGTACTTCGGTTTGCTCGGAATCCGCATTGGACCTCATCCAATTGTGGCTCAGCTAGGCGTCGGAGTCTCTGCTCTAGGATTCGAGAGTAAATTTTACCAATTACACTGAGAAGGGATATGTCACTATGGTTTCCACATTGTCGATTGTAACCATTTTTGAAAATCGGTGTTATGATGGTAATCTCCCAATCCTTTGGTATGGCCTTGTTGCACCACGCTGCCTGTAGGACCCTTAAGAGTAATAGGTCGCCTGATTCTCCCATGTACTTAACCATTTCTGGTGTTATACCAACATACCCTGCTGCTTTGCCCATCTTGATTTTCTCCAGTGCTGCCTTCAGTTCTTCCATCTTTATGTCATCTTCACCACCATTGGGTTTCTCTTCTGTGCTAGTGGTTATCATTTCTGATGCTTGACCTTGCTAACCATCCAGGAGTTCTGAGAAATATTCTTTCCATCTTACCATTACTTCCTTCGTGGCAGTAAGCAATTTGCATATTTGTTCTTTATAAATTTGAGAGGGCATTGTTTTTCCTTCCTCATGTTCTTTAGGGTCTTATAGAACTATTTCTGGTTTTCTTGCACATCTGTTTCTAGCTTTTCTCGAAATTCTTCCCAGGACTTCTGTTTTGCTGCTAGCACCTTGTTCGTTGCTTCTGTTCTGAGTGTCACATATTCTCTGTATTTCTCTATTTGTCTTGCTGTGGTTTTAGCTCCTACATATTGTTTCCATGCCATTATTTTCTCTCTTATTTCCTCTTTGACTTCCTCTGTCCACCAAGGTGTCCTCTTTCTCTTGTTCCCAAGTCGGACTTCACCACATGCTTTTGCTGCAGCTGTCTTTATGATATCCTTGAATTTAAGCCAGAGGGTTTCCAAGTCATCAGGTTGTTCTTCTGTGTTTCTCGCCGCTGTAGCAATAAGCCCCTGAAATCTGGTCTTAATTTCTGGCTCTCTCAGCTTGTAGGTATTAATGTTATTCCTCACTGCAGAATCTAAGGAGTCGTTTTCCATTGTCATTGAGAGTGTCTTCTCCATATCTTCCGATAACTCCACCCCATCTAGCATGGTCATTTCCCACTCTGGCATTGAAATCTCCGAGCATGATAATTTCATCTAGGCAGTAATCCACTGTCCTTTGAAGCAGCCCGAAGAATTCCTCCTTGACCTCTGCTCTCTCATCCTCATTTGGCCCATACACTATGACCAGGTTGACTATGGTTTCTCCTTCTTTTAGCTTTACAACCATAATGCGCTCCGAGACAAAGTTCCATCCCTTGATACTATCTTTTTGGTTTTTGGCCACAATGCAACCCACGCCACCTTTAGCTCTTTCAGATATGGGAATACCACTGTAGAGCAGCGTGTCGCCATCGAGATCCACGAATCCTTGTCCCTTTTTCTTCGTTTCCGTTATAGCCAGGATTTCTAGTTTTGCTTTCCTCATCTCTTCCACCAGCTCCTCTTCTTTCCCATTTATACTTCTTGTGTTCCAAGTTCCACAAGTCGTAGTCCGTTCCAGTTCGTCGCCTTTAGAATCAGTCCGGTTTTCTTTCTTGCAGTTCGCGCAATCGTCATTTAAAGCAAACAGGTGATTGGCCTGTTGTGCCTTTGCATGGTGGAGAGGCTGCCTCCTTACGGCCTCCATGCAGGCCGCCCTCCGCCTTTTTCAGCCGGGCTTGAGACCGGCCTAGGCGGAGTTGTAACGGGATCCTTTACCTTTTACCTCATATCAGATCGGGAAAAATTAAACAAAGCTTTGAAATGATTCTTCATTTCCACTTTTCATTCCGGATTCATTTTTCAATTTGCTACTGGAAGCAAGATAGGAAAAAAAAAATCAAGAACATTTTGAGTTAATATGCATATTTAAAGAATAAAAAGATTCGTACCTTGTCATTTTATATATATATATATATATATATATATATATATATATATATATATATTTATATATATATATATATATATATATATATATATATATATATATATATATATATATATATATATATATATATATATATATATATATATATGTGTGTGTGTGTGTCAGGAACCATTTACCGTGGAGAACACTTCCCTGGTTACACCACTGCAGTGTGGAATTATAATAATAAATAAAGGCTCGTTCATCTAAGAATATCACCACACAACAATGGCTGACATAAGAAATAAACGCCTTTAACAGGTACTTCCCTTTAATACTTTATACACACAATAAGGCCTCACACGGCCACCAAACGCATCAGATACAATAATGCGAAAACCAATGTAAACATGCCTCACAGCTTAAACTTTCGCCTTCCTGCATGAAGGTACGAATACAACAAGAACACTGCAATGAATATCGCTCACCTGAGTGGCAAAACTATGAAAATGACACACTCAAAAATCATAGAACTCTTATCAAATACGACCTGTAGATAATTCGAATTAGACCCTACACTGTCCTAGAAGTACAACATAATTATCTCCAAGGTCTGAAATATGGCATGCACTCAGCTTACAGTGGATAATATCAACCCCAGAGCGATCTCGCTGGCAAAAGGGAAAATATCTGTCCTCCCTGGACGAAGGCTAGTTTCTCACTTTTTAATTTTGCGCCTTTTTCTCCCCGGCTTCCGGTAGTCACATGACCCACCGGTTCGGCCCACATCGGCTTTACCGAGTGGCGAAATAGCGCTGTGACATCCCCCCCCCCCCCCCCTTTAAGAAAGAAAACGAAGGAGGAAGCTTCGCCCTACCCCCGTAGGAGTCTGGACGACTATATGCCACTAACAGCATATCCTCCTATGAACAGAGAGTGCCATAGTTCTCCACTACCATTGTCGTAACTGCATTCTCCAACCATCCAAAAAAAAAACAACAACATGAGTATGAAATAGGTTACCCAAGGTTATGGCAGTCGTGAAAAATGACAACGACTGTCCACCCCTGGTCAACCATAACACAGTGCGCCGTACACTAATTGCAACTCTTAAATAAGCAAACATTACAATTGATATCCAAATAGCACAAACAGTCTTTCGTAACAAGCTTCATACATCTACCAAATTCAACCATATGGTAAATTGCCTTTATGGCACCATAATACATGAAATTCATAAATATCACATTTTCCACAACCATGATCTTCAATGTACACGAAACACCTCTAATGTGGTTGCAATTACTTGCTACTCACTATCACCTATAAACACCTCCCACCGGACGCTCCTGTCCTTACCACAACCTTATAACCTGGACAGAGCGTCTGCTATTACATTATGTACTCATTTAATTAGTGCAACATTACTGGTGGAGTGGATCAGACTCTATCGTTCGGTTCGCGTTATCCGAAACTCCCTAACTGCACGCAAACCCGATACCTATCCCTTGCTAATGCTGGACTATCAGCAGGTGGTTATGGAGCAACGACATGTGCTTCCACCTGACTGCCTCACGCGCACCCCACCTATTCGCGAAAGTAACTCGTGCAACCTTGGTATTGTCTCGCAATGACAATACCTCAACAAACCTAACCGGCGCGACCTCATTAAACGCACATCTGAGTATGCGCCAGCTAGCACTCGGGGGGATATTGCGGACCCATACCTTTCGGTCACTAGCTATGAGGCCCTCAGATATGCCTCTACTGTTCCTATTCATTTCCCCCGGCCCCGGACTGTGAATATTCATGGGCGCCTGCCGCGAACCCCGTCTCAGATGTACTTTCTCCTCCGTTGGTGATACCTCGACCCCCTGATCGTCCGCCCCGGGACTTCGGTGTTGCTGAGACCCTGCTTGAGCCCATCCCGTGGCGTTATGCACTCCGCGTACATTGCCGACGATCAAATCGGCAACTGGGTTCTCAAGAACAAACGCGTTCGCTCTCCCTGATAGAAATGGGGTGTCCACATTAATACACGCCTGGGGTTAAGACTCAACTTGAGATCGGAAGTTACCGTAATTCCCTCTGCGTGGTTGATAGGGACTGGAAGGCCTATCGTCCTTCTGCTCTTGGCACCTGTCTGCATCGCCTGACTGATTTCGACATGGTTGTCGCTGGACATTGCCGACACCTGCAACTAAGGCGTCAGACAGACCAGACCAATGGATAAGTTTGCCCAGATGGGCCAGGACATAATGGTGCCCCAATTCGGCCATAGAAGCAATATCCATAGGTTGTCGTTTCTGGAAAAATGCTACCAACTCAGAAGAACAAGACGACAACACTTTGTCCCGTAGCATTAGATCAACCAAGCCATTAAAGTCCTTAGTAATTCCTTCCAACTCAATCCACCTATTCAGCAGAAGCTTGATCTTCGAGATAAAGTCCTCGAAGTCCTGGTCTGCACTTGGCAAAGTGTTTCTAAACCGCGTCCGGTACCCTTCAGACGGAACTTCCGAAGCAACCGTTCCTTTACCTTGTCATAATCCGCCCGCTCTTCCAGCGGGAGGCTATAAAAAGTCTCCATCGCAGGCCCCACTAGCAATGTGGATAACAGAAATGGCCACTCGTCTCTGTTAGCCTTCCAGGTCACGCATTCTTCCTCGAACCTCTCAAGGAAGAAGTCCAAACTATCAATTTTGTCATTAAAATTCGGCAGACGCAGCCTAAAGGGACGATGAGACTCCCTCTGAGTCGAGTTCTGACCACTCGCACCCGCTTCTATTCTCTTTAATTGTATTTCCTTATCAGCTTCTACCTGCAGTTGTTTTTTTCTCCAGAGCTAATCTCATTCTCTCCTTTTCTAATTCTAACTCTCTCTCATTTTTCACCTTCTTTTCTTGTAGTTCGAACTCTCTCTGTTTCCAATCGTTTTCTTCTTTCATCTTCTTTTCTTGAAATTAATTATCTTCTTTCATCTTCTTCTCTTGAAATTCGAACTCTCTTCTTCTGAGCTGTAACTCTTCAGCGCGAGCATCTCTTTCCTGCTTCTGCTTCTCAATTTTTTCTCCAAAGCTTCTTGATTTTCTTCTGACTGGTATTCTGCCTTGGCAAAATCCATCAGTTCTTTCCCAATGTACCCACATTCTTTTCAATGAATATATAATCCTCTTCACCCCTCAATTCAGTATGACCGTTCTCTGTCTCTTGGCTAATGTCTCCTTACTCTCTAGGTTTGGTCCTTCCGACCACTTAGTCTCTGTAATATAACTGAGAAGACCCTTAGTATAGTCGATAGTTGTATCTCCCTAGCTGATAATACCCCTTGGTACCATACCACCTCACTACTGTAAGGGGCACCGACACAAATATGAATAATAATTCAGCTTTTACACCACAGTATCTTACTAGCACTCGCACTGGTGCTGTACTCTGACAGTATTTCCGTTATACACAGTATGTTTACAAATGGCAAAAAAATGAACATTCCACTGATGTACACACTAAACACTACGATAACTACCAATCACGAGGAATATGATGACAGACAGAGTATGAGCAGAGATAGACTGATATATACAATGCGTGACTGACAACGCACGAAAACAAGGGATACCCGTTAACGTATTTACAAGATAGCAAGAAGGAACGAGAGATAACACCACTTAAACACAACAATAGAATTACTGAATGTACAGGACAACTTAAATACAAACCACACCAGTACACCTAACAAATACTGAGCTTGGTATGTTAAGTAGGGCAGTCGCAGGAAACCCTTCTGCCTGACTCCACAACTAAACACACGCAGCCACACCCTAGAAAGGATCAGTCTAATCCAATCTTTTCCCCACAAGTAAGAAAAGAAAGAATTAAACGCGCCACCCGTCCACCCTTGAACTCACAAATATAACATAAAACACAGCAGACTAGAACAACAACTACACTTAACAATGAAGTGCTGAGAGCTATCTCCTTAACTAGCCACTAACTAAATCATACCAATCAAAACAAACTAAATAACATTTAAGCAATAATAACACTATAACATATAAATTTATTTACTATGGATATAATAATAATAATGACCCCAAGTGAAAGGAAATCAGAGTGACAGATCCCACGTAACTAACTAACACCCTATAAAGACACAGACTAAGTTTCTACAAAGAAAGCGAAACACGAAGACAACAAAAGGACAACAAGAAAGACAAAACAGATAAGAATACCTCAAGAAACAGACGTTGAAAACGACCAGAAAAATGCTTAAAGCTTACTCAACACGACCCCCCAACAGAAAGATCCCACTAATCTAAAAGACAAGACTGTAAGATAAATCGTACCAGATGGATAGACAGACAAGGAAGAAGAGAAAAAAATACAACTCACTGTATACAGATATTCAAACAATAACTTAACTGACGATCCAGCGATGCACCTCCACTTAGCTCCTCAGACATAGATGATGGTAGCTGAAAACATCACAAACTCGTCTCCACAAGCTTGAAAATATCCAAAACGCAAACAATGTTCTTCATGGTGTTATCACAGCACTGCCCACAGCAAGAATAACGACAGTATCCACAAAAATGTCCTGAAGACAAGACTTCTTCACTAGTCTATGTTCCAGATAATAATACTGTCCTTTGACACAGCGATGCGTATCATATATGAGTACCGTTCAACACTACGTCTCTTCAGGAACCCAGCAGCCTTCACTCTTCAGCACAGAATATTCCAGGACCCCTCAGATCAGCAGGCTTCGGTAACTGGCATCCCTTCAAACGGTACTAGGGCCACGAAAGAGGTATGGGTAGGCTCCTACTGAAAAGGCACATCGGTAAGGTTTGATGACGACAGAACTTGGCAGGAACGCAGGAATGTAATATTCCCCAGGCAGGTTGAGCAGTACGAACGATGACACTGCTGCAGGTTGGCTACATGCACAACAATCGTTGTGATGATCTAGACCGTGATCCTGCTAAGAGGAGTTACACACACACTGAGATGCCACCACCACTATTGACACTACCAATACCACCAAACACCGACGATCTAATCTCTTCTGACGACACCACAGTCAGTCACCAGAGCCCAAATACTGCCACCAACACTATTGACACTAACAATACCAACAAATATTGATGGTCTAATCTCTTCTGACGACACCACAGTCAGTCACCAGTGCCCAAATACTGCCAACCTTACAAGAAATTCTGCTCTCCTTTAAATCCACACACTGACCAACTGTTGACACCTTGCACAACTAACCTCCACTGCTCCGTCTGGATCACCATCTTCCTAGCACTAAGCTACAAAATGTGCCTTGTAATATATCAAACTGTGATACTAGATGCCAGCTGCAACTTTACTCTACCACTTGTGACACTCCATCTATCAATAATTGAAAAATCTAGCCCAGAATGACCTTTCAAAAACTATATCGAACACAATAAATGTCAAATATAAACCGTATTGACAACGCTACCCTTCCCTGTGCACTCTTTCCAAACTAGGTCAAATACCGCGACGGGTCACCACCTGAAAAAACACCGGTCAAAACAGTTCACTGCTACTGTCTACCACAAAAAAAAACTGAACACACTGCCGTGAAACTGGGAAAAACACGATGAAGTGTACCAACACTGCTACAAACTTCTCATTTGTGTGTATAGAAATTTCTAGCCTTTATAATGAGAATTATTGGCCCCACGGTCGTCTAGGCTCACAAAAGAACCGGATCAGAGCTCCCCAGCGGTCAGGAACCACTTACCGTGGAGAACACTCCACTGGTTACACCACTGCAGTGTGGATTTATAATAATAAATAAAGGCTCGTTCTTCTAAGAGTATCACCACACAACAATGGCTGACATAAGAAATAAACGCCTTTAACAGGTACTTCCCTTTAATACTTTATACACACAATAAGGCCTCACACGGCCACCAAACGCATCAGATACAATAATGTGAAAACCAATGTAAACATGCCTCGCAGCTTAAACTATCGCCTTCCTACATGAAGGTACGAATACAACAAGAACACTGCAAAGAATATCGCTTACCTGAGCGGCAAAATTATTAAAATGACACACTCAAAAATCATAGAACTCTTATCAAATACGACCTGTAGATAATTCGAATTAGTCCCTACACTGTCCTAGAAGTACAACATAATTATCTCCAAGGTCTGAAATATGGCATGCACTCAGCTTACAGTGGATAATATCAACCACAGAGCGATCTCGCTGGCAAAAGGCAAAATATATGTCCTCCCTGGACGAAGGCTAGTTTCTCACTTCTTAATTTTGCGCCTTTTTCTCCCCGGCTTCCGGTAGTCACATGACCCACCGGTTCGGCC